>JASAUF010000523.1:265000-619700 GCA_030180095.1 Magnolia changhungtana | reverse complement strand
GGAATGGAACGCCTACCTCGATACCTTTGCAGTGTCATGGAAGCCTTGGGTCAGTTCATCTCAATATTTAGAACGACTTTATGAACGGTCTGGATAGCATGTAAACAGCATGGTGGGTCCTATATATAATAATGGGCATTTCTATCCTGTTTCCAGTAGTGTGGTCCATTTAAATCTTGGATTTGCTTATTTTTGGGATCATGTGGTGACATGAGCTGGAGAAACTAATGTACCGGGTAGGGTGGTGGGGCCACGTAGCTTCCACCCAAAGCTCATTTGATCTAAAATTTAGGTGGTTTACTCCATGTAATCATGCTTCAAACCTGTAAAATCGTCTGTTGAGGCCCAACTAAGTTTCTAATGGCATGGTTTATTATTATTATTATTATTATTATTATTATTATTATTATTATTATGTTAGTGCATGTTCAATGATTTTGGCCAGATGCATCTTCTGAATAGATTAGATGACCTCACATACAATCTGGAGAGATTTTACTGTGGGTGTCCCGCATCCTAATTATACCGGTGATGTCGTCCATATTAGTTTTGGATCAGCAATATTTTTGGATGCCACGAACGACATTAGGTTTCTAACGTTATGAACCGATTAGATGTGATTAAAACGTTAAGGTGGGCCCAATCGCCAATTTGCAGTCAAAGCTTATGAAAAAACGATTGTATTAGATCCACCTCAACTCAAGACATAATAAAAGCAAAAGAAAATGCATTATGCAAATGAGACCGTGAAATCTGTCAGTTGTTCACATGCAGCAGGGAAACGGATTGGCTACTCCCCCAGCCACCAGCCAATGCCCGGTGGTCGGTGCTATGTGGGTCCCACCATGATGTATGTTTTTCATCCATGCCGTCCATTTATTTTTATAGATCATTTTATGGAATGAGACCAAAAATGAGGTATATCCCAATCTCAAGTCGACCATATTACAGGAAACATTGTTGATTGAAGATCAACCATTTAAAACTTTTTGGGGCCATAAAATTTTTGGATCAAGCTAATCTTTGTTTTATCCCTTCATTTAGGTCTGTATGACCTAATCAACAGATTGGATGTCATATAAACAGTACAGTGGGCCTTAGGAGGATTTTAATGGTGGATATTCAATCACTATTGTTTTCCTGTGGTGTGGTCCACCTGAGATTTGTATCCCCCCTCATCTTTTGGATAAAGCCCTAAAATGATCGGTAAAAATGGATGAACGGCATGGATGAAACACATAGATCATGGTGGGGCCCACAGAGCACCGATCATCAGCCACTAGGATAGTGGCAGGGGTGTTTTTACCGGACGCGGATTGCGTCCTACCCCCGCCCGGACAGTAATCCGTCCGGGCAGGGATCTGTGGGCCCACAGGGATGTAAGTGTTTTATCCACGCCGTTCATCATTTTTCTCATATCATTTTGAAGTATGATCCAAAAAATGTGGCAGGTTCAACTCTTAATTGAACCACAAAGTGGGGATTGAACTTCCACCATTAAAAAGTTCTTGGGAGCTGGAGAAGTTTCGAATCAAGCTCATCGACGTTTACATGACCATATTAATAGATTGGATGGTAAAAAAACATCATAGTGGCCCTTAGGTTTCAACGGTGGTTGTTATTATCACTGCAGCTTCCCTTGGTGTGGTCCACTGGAGCTCTCGACCTGCCTCATTTTAGGATCATACTATAAAATGGTATGATAAAAGCGATTAATGGCGTGGATAAAATACTTACATTACTGTGGGCCCCATAGATCCCTACCCCGACGGATTTCTATCCGAACGGATTTCTGTCCGGACGGGGGTAGGACGCAATCCACGTCCGTTTTTACCCCTTCAAAAGGGACACGGATTGCGTCCTACCCCCGCCCGGACGGTAATCCGTCCAGGCAGGGCTCTTTGGGCCCCACTGTGATGTAAGATTCTTATCCACGCCGTTGAGATTTTCTCTCAAATCATTTTAAGGTATGAGATAAAAAATGGAAGTAGGTTCACAGCTCCAGTGGACCACACCAAAGGAAGCTGCAATGATATGACACTCACTGTTGAAACATTTCTAAGGGTCACCGTGATGTTTTTTTACTATACAACCTATTCATAAGGTCATATAGACGTGGATGAAGTGAAAACATAAATATCAGCTTAATCCGAAACTTCTTCGGCTCCTAAGAAGTTTTTAATGGTGAATGTTTAATCCCCAATTTGTGGTCCATTTAAGCCTTTTGCATGGCTATTATTTTTTGTGTCATACCTTAAAATGATCTGAGAGAAAATCTCAATGGCGTGGATAAAATTATTACATCACGGTGGGTCCCAAAGAGCCCTGCGGGGGTAGGACGCAATCCGTGTTCCTTCGAAAGGATGATGATTAATACAAAGTAGATCCAAATCTCAAGTGGACTATACAACAGGAAACAAGTGGTGATTGAACACCCACATAAAAAACTTCCCTAATGCAACTGTAATGCTTTTATAATGTTTATTTGTCATCCAACAAGGTGACATGGTGACACAAAACTGGTAATGTTTCTATAATGTTTAATTGGCATCCAACCTAGTGATAAGGTGATACAAAACCGGTAATGTTACCGTAATGTTTATTTGCCATCCAACATAAGGATAAAGTGACAAAACTAGACGAACAAAAAAAATTAAAAAAAAATCAGCTTGATCTAAACTTTTATGCATGGCCTATAAGAAGTTTTTAATGGTCAAATGCCACAGTTTCCTATGGTATGGCCCACTTAAGATTATGACCTGATTATTTTTTTGGGCTGATGCCTTAAAATGATGTGGCAAAACAGATGAATAATGTGGATGTAGAATACATATATCAAGGTTGGCCTCATAGTAAGGGCTGCCCCGTCTTGGGTGTGGATGGGGCCGCACCTAACCTGTTCCCACCATGCAAGGTGTGATTTAATGTGGTGGAAATTGATTGAGACATGTGTTGCTGTAAGAGATGGGGACATATCAAGTATATAGTATTTCAAGTCACCACACAATCAAACTTCCGGATCCTCTTTGAATCTTAACCATCAAAATGGCTAGAAATCCTCTACAGCACAATAAGTCTGTCTATCAAGTGCCCTTGACGCTGGGTCATGGAGCAAAATATCAATCGGACCCATGGCTCAGATGAGCCAAACCATGGGGTCAATGGGGATGGGCAGGACAAAACGGTAGGTTTGTGTATGTGGCCTCCATGATGTGTATCTTTCATCAAACTTATTCATCACGGATGACTCACCATGATGAATGGAAGATGCAAAGATCAGCTTACCCAACTCATGCAAGCCACGCGGCATGAACTTTGTGGTTAATTTGGTGATGTGGGGATGAACGTGATGAGGTCAATCACCATCTTTCTCAAGGGGATAACTATTCTGCATCCACGGAGCTTCTCTAAACTCCTCACGGAGATGCTTCAAATTAACAAGGAAAATAAGAAAATACAAATAAATTCTAAGAAATTTGTAAATTGATTGATAGATGAAGTAAATTAAATGAATTTACAACCCTTTAAATAGAGATACCATGCTTTGGAATAAGTTTCAAAATTAAACAACAAAAACTCTTAGAAACCGTGACCTACTATAAATAGTATGATCACCGTTATTCCTACTAGAAATCATGGTTTTTGGCCAAAAATAATAAGTGTCTATTTTGACTTAACCATGCTATTCTCCTAAATTTTCTACGCCTCGTTGGATGCAAGTTCTAAAACTCAAAGGATGAAGAGTTATAATCAAACTAAAACTTACTATAAATAGTAAAAATAAAAATAAAATAGAAATTTGACCATTGATGTGATGAAATCTCACAAATTTCATGTGCGCAACCCGGCATAGGGTTGGGTGGTTAAAGAAGCTCGTCTTATCCAAAATTATATAAGACACGTCGGATAACTCATTCCGATTTGCAAGATACGCCCATTTTAAAGTTCCGACAGTCTAGATCACTTCCGCCTCAAATTGGACCTTTGTTGTCCACCTTGGTCATGAAATTGTCCGTGACCCGCTCTACATCATTTGGGATGTAATTTTACATTGTTTCCATTAACGAAGCCGTATTAGTGGGTGATCTTTTATATGTATAGTGAACAATAGAGCTTTCACTTGATGGACGGAGTGGGTTTCATGTACACATGGTGGGCCTTACAGAGCTTGGGTGTTTAACATGGGAACGGATTGGCTACTCCCCCGGCCACCTGCCAATGGCTGGTGGTCGGTGCCCTGTGGGCCCCACCATGATGTATGTGTTTCATCCATGACGTCCATCTAATTTTATAGATCATTTTATGGTATGAGATAAAAAA
This sequence comes from Magnolia changhungtana, assembly GCA_030180095.1. Lineage (NCBI taxonomy): Eukaryota > Viridiplantae > Streptophyta > Magnoliopsida > Magnoliales > Magnoliaceae > Magnolia > Magnolia changhungtana. The sequence goes on along the minus strand of JASAUF010000523.1, from coordinate 615,380 downwards.
TAAGATATATCCCAATCTCAAGTGGACCACATTATAGGAAACAATATTGAATGAACGTAGACCATTAAAAACTTTTTGGGGCCATAAAAGTTTTGGATCAAGCTGTTCTTTGTTTTTACCCTTCATCTAGGTCTTTATGACCTAATCAATAGATTGAATGTCAAATAAACAGTACAGTAGGCCTTAGGAGGGTTTTAATGGTGGATATCCAATATCTATTGTTTTCCTGTGGTGTGGTCCACCTGAGATTTATATCCCTCTAATTTTTGGAATAAATCCATAAAATGATTTTAAAAATGGATGAACAGAATGGATGAAACACATACATCATGGTGGGCCCCACAGAGAACCGAACACCAGCCACGGGGCTGATGGCAGGGGGAGTAGCCCATCCGTTTCCGTTCAACATGCTGTGTGAGAATAATTCGAATCCATTCAAACCCATGACCCTGCAAGGTGGGGAACACGCATCCTGAGTCAAAAACGCGCAAGGTTCAAGCAAAAAAGCCAAAGCAAAAGAAAAGAGGGAATAAAGGTAGGGCAAAAGGATACCACGTGGAAAAATAAGAGGAGCAAGTAAACCACTGACATATTTATTTTAATATATGTTAGGTATAGTTACTTTTGGTGAGGAAAGCAAGTGGACGTTTTATTTTCTCTGGCAATTCAATAATAAGCCAGATTTGCAACTACGACCCATCCGGGCCCTCAAAGATACCCACCATAAATCACCTTTGTCCGTCAATTTATCAGGCCGATAACAATACACGAGTCCACAATTCAAGCAAATCCAAAATTCAATTGCATCGGGCGACAGAACATAGTGAGAATGGAAACATACATCCACTGGTGAAACCTTACTATAATCCAACTAGATGTTTATATGCCACCCAAATAATTCATGAGGTTATTATCTGTTGGATGAATTGTAAGCATAAATATTATCTTGATCCAAAACTTTATGACCCCCACAAAGTTTCCAACGGTGGGCATTCAATTCCTGCCATTTTGAGTGCGTGGTCGACGTGAGTTTTCCATCTGCCTGATTTTTGGACTCATGTCCCTATTATAAGCTTGAGGAACTAATGAATGTAGCGGAGTTGTCACAGGCATCTCTGTGGGCCCTGTATAGCTTCTGGCCACAAATCCGTGACGCATCTAAATTGGGACTATAATGTGAACTATTTGGTTAGACTTAGTTGTATGCCAAGAATGCAATTTCTTAGTAAATTCTAAGTGCCTGCATATCATCCATCACACTATTGAAGTACGAAAGTTTTTCTCTTACAGACTTTTCTAGGCCAGCCCAACCTAGTTTCATAAACCATGCTTTGGCCACCCGACCTGGTCCGCTTTATCTTAGTGGCAACATTAATTTTAAATCTAGTGTGTGGAACTTGGCCTATACAGTAATTTGTTTTGAGCGCTTTTCTTGGAGTAATTTAAGAGCTGCTCGATGTAAAGCAGTACACTTGTTATCTATTAGTTTCCAGTTGAAATACTCTAGCTTTAGTTTTTGACACATTTTCCAGATAAGAGAACAAGTCATCAATCATATCATCTTTATGAGGAACTTGTAGGGAATTGTGTGATGTGCAATGCATGTGGCAGGTAAGGCCCACCTATGTTTATTACTACAACAAATTTTGGATTTTTATTTTTAATATTTCCTTTTTTCTAATGAGGCTCACTTGAGGAATGTGTTAGATGGAACCTATATACCATGGAGGACCCTGCACAACCATGTGATCTCCTCTCCCTGTTGTTCCTTGTGGTGTGGGCCAACTAAGTCGTTGGTAGGTCAAATTTTTAGCTGCTTGGCCTAACAATAAGTGGTTCACTTTATGGATGGAGTAGATGTGTCATGCACAACACAGTGGGCCATAGATTTCAGGCAGTAACCACCCTGATAGGGTGTGAAGAAGCAATGGGTTGGTGAAATGATGGATTACATACTTCTTAGAATCTTCATTTTCATGGTTGTCTAGATTGTTAGGTAGACTTGAGATCATAAATTTATAATGGATAAAGTTTTTGTGATAAGTAGGTGGTTAGATGAATGTTTGAAGAAGAGGGATAGCGGTTTAATATAATATAAGTGGGCGGTTGTTGTAATACCTGTGGTCAACCCCGTGTGGCAAATTCAAGCGTCAAATGTCAGAGATAAGTCCCCTATTCTGATAGACTGACAAGTGGAGGAAAAGGAAAGCGCTATTTAATTCGTGTTCTGCCTGAAATAAGAGCTCAACTCCTTTTTTCACCTAACCGACCAGAAACTCGCTTGACGTCTTAAGGAGGATTTACTTAATTTGAAGCGACAATTCCCTAGGTACATATGCTGTAGTATTTCACAGTTAGATCAATTTGAAAAAGACCCAAAGTTAGAATTTTTTGTTTTTTTTGAAAGATGATTGCATTAAACGAAAAGAACTTGGAACATTGAGAGAGCAAAACAATAGAAACAAAAACAAAAAAAAATGGAAAACACAGGAAAGCAAAAACTGAGGATGAAAGATCCGCTGAGATAGCGGAACAGAACAGCTCAGCTCACGCCCCTAAAAACAACATATCGGCGTTCTTCAGCGCGTCAACCTACATGGCCCATTCTATCAGGGCCTTCTTCGCCTTCGAGGACACATACTGAGCGGTATGGGCTTCAACCCTAAAGCATCTGTTGTTACATTCTTCCCAAACAAACCACCAGATGGCTAGGACCGTCATCCTCCAGATCTTTGTTCTCTCCTTGCCCATATGCACACCATGCCACGCTTGCAGGAAAGAGTCCACCCTCTCAGGGAAACAGGTACTGATATTGAAACTACGAAGGAAATTGGCCCAGATGTGGTAAATAAAGGAACGGTTCACCAGTAAATGATCCAATGATCCCTCCTGACGCATATAGCATAAGCAAATGTTAGAAAGGATCATCCCTTTTTTCTGCAAATTGTCGATGGTCAGGATCTTCCTATTCACCGCCAGCCAACCAAAAGCCACAATTTTGAGAGGGGCAGCGTATTTCCATAAAAAAAGCCTCCCCTATAGACTGATTATGGGATCTGATGGAGGAGATGTGGCTGTTTAGAGAGGAAACCGAGAAGCAGCCCGTCTTACAATGCTTCCAGACTAGCCTGTCGGGAGTCGATTTGATAGGAGAGAAAGTAGACATACACTCCAGAAACTCAGCGAATTCCAGAACTTCCCAGTCTTGCAAATTACGCCTACAAACGATGCTCCATACAATGTTGCTGCCAAACTATCTCATAACAGTCCGCCACGAGAACTGATTCGGCTAGAGCAAGGGCGAAAATCTGCAGAAATCTATCTTTAAGAAGGCTGTCCCCCACCTAGTTATCTTCCTAAAACTGAATATTCTCCCCCTCGCCAAGCTCGAAACTAATACCGTTGATCACCTCCCTTTTAGTTTTAAGAATATCCTTCCGGATAGTTGACGCCATGTAAGTGGAGGACTCTTTAGTCCACCAGCCCCCGCTCGCTTTTCCATATTTTTGCTTGATAACCTCATTCCAAAAACTGTTGTTTTCCGCCCCTAATCTCCAGATCCATTTACCTAGCAAGGCCTGATTCATAGCCAGGATGGCTTCTGAGGGCTGCGCTAACTCATTCTTTCGCTCATCGTCTGATTTACCAAGGAGAATCAGAGGCCTTCTGGTTCTGGATAAGGTAGGCCTAGGTAATCTGCGTTTCTAGGTCCCTTTTGGTAGGTTTTTTTGGTTCAGCTCGGTCTCTCAGTGGGAGTCAGGACCCAGTGAGGTTCCCTTTGTACAGCCCCTCTGCTGCAATCTTCTGTTCAGTCCTTGTTTTGTAGTGGGAGAGTCGGTATATGATAGGTGTGGCTCGTGTAATTTTGTTTGGAGCTAGCCCGAAAGTTGGAGGGTGTTTTTTTTCTTCATGATAGGTGGAGCTCCTTTCCTTTTTGTGGGAGTTCGCCCGAAGTGTTGTCCACTATGTTCCTTTCTTTAATAAAATTAGGCAGCATGCTGCCTCCTCTCCTTAATAAAAAAAATAAATTAAATTTAAAAAAAAAAAGAAAAAAAAAAAGGCCTGATTCATAGCCTTGAGATCCCTTAATCCAGCCCCTCCATCTGCCGTACGCCTACGCACATCCTTCCATTTCATCATATGAAATTTTTTCCTGATGTCATTACCATGCCAGAGAAAGTCACACCTGCACCTTTCGAGAGACGCCAACAATGCTCTGGGACACTTGAGGAGCGACATAAAATAAATAAGAAGATTGGAAAGGGCGGCTTTTATAAGGGTAAGACAACCGCCAAGAGATAAGTGTTGACTCTTCCATCTCGCAAGAAGCTTCTCGAACCTGGAGGAGACTTTCTCCCACATTCTTTTGGGTGGTCTGCTGATACAAAGGGGGAGCCCTATGAAAGAACAGGGAGCGAAGCTGCGGCGCACCTAAAAATACCCGCCAGAGCCGCGAGCTCTGCACTGTCTATATTGATGCCATACATATCGGATTTAGCTAGATTGACTTTTAGCCCTGAAACTGCCTCGAAACAGTGAATAGTGGTGTGCAAATTTTCAACCTTTTCGACCTCGGGTTCCGAAAAAAGCAAGGAATCGTTTGCATATTGTATTATTGATATCGGATTCATCAGCCCTTTAATGTTAATCCCACTTAAGACACCTTCCACCTGACCTTTGTGAAGCATTCTGGAGAGGGCTTCCATGACTATTAGAAACAAGAAAGGGGAAAGGGGGTCTTCTTGCCTAAGCCCCCTCAAGCTCTAAAAAAAACCTTTAGGAGTGCCATTCAAGAGAACAGAAAAAGAGGCTGAGCCGATGCATTCCTTGATCCAAACTCGCCACTTCGACCCGAAACCCATCCGCTTCATGAGATAGAGGAGAAAATCCCAATTCACATGATCGTGCACCTTTTCAATGTCAACCTTACAGATCATTGACTTCTTCTTGGAAGAGGAGACTAAATCCAAACACTCGTTCGCGATGAGGGCCGCATCCACTATCTGTCTACCGGCGATAAACGCGCACTGATTACCAGAGATGATCCTCCCAATCACTTGACTCAAATGGGAAGCGAGCACTTTGGCTAGGATTTTATAGGGGCTTCCGAACAAACTAATCGGCCTGAATTCCTTCAAGGAGGCAGTTCCCAGAACTTTAGGGACGAGGGCAATAAATGAAGCACCAAAGCTCTTGGAGATCCTGCCATTTTCATGAAACGCAGTGAGAAATTGTCAATATGTAATGTAAGGGGCAGCCTTTATAAAAGATATAGTTACTATTGATGAACTTTATCAAGATTGCATCGATTTATCATATTGGATCAATCTGAGAAGAAAGATTAGGGTAATATTCTATCTCTTTACAAGCCCATAGACAAAGTGCTTTGTTTCTGATCAATTCTTCTCTGCAATAGCTATGAATCACCTCTTTAGTTAAAAGCTGTGATACGCCTTGTGGAATTCCTCCCCATGGACTTCCCTATACCAAAGTGAATGATTAAGTTACTTACAGATGTATGCATGTGGTCTAGGAACACGTTGGGGTGGACACCTATGTGATATAGCTTAGTATTTAGGCTGTGATATAGCGTAGTATTTAGGTCGTAACATTTAGCAACAAACAAATCTTTAACCTAATGAGTGCTCTCTAGACCAAGCTAGGTAGGGGGTGGTGGTGGTGTCAGAGTTGGTCATTCGAATATTTTTCTAAGTGTGAGTTTTCTTAAAGTCTTCGTAAGAGAAGAAGGTTGATATTAATAAAATTCTCTAAGAAGAAGGTTGGTCATTCGACTATTCTCTGGTTTTTGCTTGTCTGTTATTCTTTAGGTGAGGCCCTTTTTGTAATTGCAGAGCCCGCCTGATTTCAGTGGTTTGTACTCCCGCTGTTCACATATACAAAGTAGTAGAAGTTATATATATATATATATATATATATATATATATATATATATATATATATATATATATATATATAGGAAAAGGTACAATGTGCTCCAGCCAACGATAAGTTCCCGTGAGGTCGAGTTGTGTGGGCCCCACCGTGATGTGTTTCGACCATCAACACCGTGCATTTGATGGGTAGCCTTTAAATTATAGGATATCCCAAAAATCAGCTGTGTACGGAACTCAGGTGGGCCATAACATCTAAAATTATGTGAAGACACCGTTAAAACATATAAAAGCACTTGGTGGGGCCCACCTGAGTTTTGCATGCACTTGAAACTTGGTCTGAACCCTCATTCAAGTGGGACACACATAATGGATGGGCTAGATTTGCAAACCACATCTCAGTGGGCCCTCAAAAATGGTTATGAATGTTTTAATGGTGCACGACCCCTCCCCACTTCTATATGTGGTGTGGCCCACAAAAGTCATAGATTGACTTGATTTTTAAGACCTAGGCCCATGATGGAATGGTGCATCTGACTAATGGGGTAGATGTTCAAAACGCATCACGGTGGGGCCCACACAGCTCTACCTCATGGGGCGTTAAAATTAGCTCGAGCGCATTATATATATATATATATATATATATATATATAAAATATATATATATATGGAAAAAGGTACTATGCGCTCGAGCGTAAAGCGGTCGTCCATGAGGTTGAGCTGTGTGGGCCCCACCGTGATGCCTTTCGAACATCAACACCGTCCACCAGATGCATCATTCCATGGTGGGCCTAGACTACCCAAAATCAGCCGTATACAGAACTCATGTGGGCCATACCATCTAAAATCATGTGAATACATGCCAAAAACATATAAAAGCACTTGGTGGGGCCCACCTGAGTTTTCCATGCACCTGAAACTTGGTCTGAACCCTCATTCAAGTGGGACACACATAATGGATGAGCTGGATTTGCAAACCACATCTCGGTGGGCCCTCAAAAATGGTTATGAATGTTTTAATGGTGCACGGCCCCTCTGCACTTCTGTATGTGGTGTGGCCCACTAAAGTCACGGATTGACTTGATTTTGGGCCGTCTAGGCCCACCATGGAATGGTGCATCAGGTGGACGGTGTTGATTTTCGAAAGGCATCACGGTGGGGCCCACACAGCTCGACCTCACGGACGACCGCTTTACACTCGAGCGCAGAGTACCTTTTCCCTATATATATATATATATATATATATATATATATATATATATATATATATATATATATATATATATATATATATATAAGTTCTCTCCCTCTCCACTCCATTGTTCTTGTCAGTAATACTTTTTTTTAATTATTTTTTGCAATTTTGCTTTCAAGATCTCGTTGACTCGATAATTGATTTGCACCCGCTCGTTAGTGGCTCTACTTATTGGGTATAAAATAAATCTGCTTTTCTTAGTTCATATGAACAAAATTACTCAATTAATACCAAGGGAATGGAATAAATATTAACCCTCGCTTCGGCATAATCCATTGAAAAGGTGAGGTCCATAGCATAGTCTTTATAGTCTTTATCACTGTGATAAAGTACGCGGTGTCTATTTTTTCTTTGATAAAGGGGTATATCCATGGGTTTGCCTTGGTATTGTGTTCACACCGTTGTATTGAATGATCCTGTTTTGCTTTCTGTACATTCTTTGTTGATGACAATGCTATGTTGGTTGTTTCGTACTTTACTAAGAAATTGCGCTTACCAAACTGAACATGTACCCAATGTTTGACCTGCGAGTAAAATGATTTTTTGCCAAGTCTTTATCAGATAATCATATTAACCAAGGAGCAACTCCTGCCTAATACGGAAGTTCATATTTCTCCGTGCACCGAACATATCTCAATAATTGGTGAACTGCTTCTAGATGGGGCTTCCTCGGATTCTTCATGAACTAGCTTTCAACACCAACTGCAAAAACAATATCAGCCTGGTTTTGTCAATCTACCCACCAACTGAAGATACATGCGCTTATCATCCTCTTTGTCCCCAATTTCTGCTCTCAGCTTCAGATTTGCTTCTATTGGCGAAGCAGTTCATCATCCGAACTTTCTTAACAAGTCCCAAGACACAAGATGATTCCTTGTTCACATTTTTCCACTTCCAAGCCAAGTGCTTCTGCTCACCAAGCTCCATCTTGAGCTGAACAGAGAGAGATGTTCACATATTCTTTGTATCTCCCCTAAATCATCTCCCGTGGTGATGAGGTCATCCTCATATAGTAGAATGATCAAGAATTTCTCATTAGCTTACTTCCCCTAGGGTAGCCATTGCATTTTAGGGAAATGAGGGTGGGATAAGGGTGGATGTTGTCCTAGTACCCACCATAAGTACTGATTAAAGCGGTAGGCCACTTCACAAACAGAGACACCCGTACATTATTCCTTTGTAAAACGACCAAAGGCACAACATTGGATTTTCATGAAAGAATATGCCCATTGCTATAATCGATTGTTACACTCGTGCTAGGGAAGCACTTCTTTTCAGTAGTAACAACTGAGGAGAACAGTTTACTTTGGTTACTCCCCCTTCCTAAATCCAATTTCTCTTGTTGTATTTAATATTAAAGATACACCACCCATCTTTGGTTGGTAACCACCCCTGAATTTACTAAGGATTAACAGAACTTCTGCCAAATAAGGAATAGTTTCTTGATTCAATAAGTGGCTCCTCATGTGAGAAGGGCCCATAATGCATAATGATATGGCTGTTACCATTAAATAACAGCCTATATATATGTAACCCTTTTTTATACCATGGATGTGATTCAAAGATGTAGCTCCACATGCTTCCACTGATAAACCAATAATAACTTCGTAACCTTTTGTATTGGTCCAGAATGCCGAATTCAGTGATGTGTTTGCAGGTTTGATTAATTATTTACATTCTTGAAAAGGTGGGGTTGGAATCCATGATTTCATTTCTGGAAAACTGAGATCCAATCCAACCACAGCGGCTGGATTGAGGGCTACTTCGCTTTCACACCATGAGGAAGTTGGAAAGATCCTTTGTGATATGATATATGCTGGGAAGCAGGCTTTGGTTCTTTACTTGAGTCATTCCTTTTCATCTTGTACTTCTCCTATGATGGTTTGCAGTTAAGAGTGCTTGCTCAACTATAATTGCTGTCCGATCTGATCTTGTGGGCCACCTGGGGTTTGGGTAAGGTTGCAGGAACAAACACTTTGACACATGCTTGTTCGGTGTGAAAATGGGCCCCCTTTTGCATGCTTATGGTTGGGAAATCTCATAAGGTTGCAGGAACAAACAAACGAATATATGTACATTTTTTTTTTTTTCCATTTTTGTATCCCATCAAAACTTTTAGGCCTGTTCGATTTTTCAAAGCTTGTGTAAACACCTTGTAAATGGGTAATTATTACCATAGGAATTCCTGCCTTGGAAACTGATTTAAAAGAGCTAGTTTAAATTTGTGGACCCTAAGGTGATGTATATTGTTTAAATTTGTGGATGCTAAGGTGATGTATATTATATATCCATTCTGTCCATCCGTTTTATCATAATATTTTGAGGCATGAGTCAAAAAATGAGGCAGATCCAACACTTAAGTGGCCCACACCAAAAGAAACACTGCCCCAAGAGGTTTTTAACTGCAAGTGTTCAATTTTTCTTTTCCCATGGTGTGGTCTACTTGAGCTTCGGATATGCTTAATTTTTTGGCTCATGCATCACAGTGAGACCCACAAATATTTTGCAGTATTCTCAGCTTTTGCATCTAAAGAGTAGTTGGTCAAATCAAGCATCAGGAAGAGTAATGTAGATACGAAATGAAATAATTATTACCTATTTACTGGGTATTTACCAATGAATTGAAAATTCAAACAAGCCCGAATTGGTCATTGAGGGTGAATGGTTCTTAGCTGATGGGCGGAATGGATTTATACATAAAATACTGTGGACCGCAATGAGATCATGGTGTGCATTAACAGTCACTGCTACCAAAATCTCCAACTGTGTTCAGAATGGTTCATCGGGTGGGCTTATTATGTGCAGCCCACAATGCAATAGAAGGAAATGGGCCAACTATAAGTCCAAAAAAGAATGGGCGACTCTCCCTCGGGAGATCCAAGACTCAAATGGGCCATATGAGGTTCGGGGAGTTTTGTTGGTGTAGTAGGGAAATGCCTTAGAGAGAGAGAGAGTGGCCACCCGAAGGTGCCTACCATTGAAACCCTCTTTGGGTCCATTGATGTTTATATGCATTCTAAAAAAAAAAAAAAAAAAAAAAAAAAAAAAGATCATGGTGTGCATTAACAGTCACTTGCAACCAAAATCTCCAACCTGTGTTCAGAATCTTATTTTATAAGGTCATTCCCACTGACCTTAGAGATGAACTATATATATATATATATATATATATATATATATATATATATATATATATATATATATATATATATATATATATATATATTTGCCTGATCCAAAACTTTCGTGGCTCCAATGAATGTTTGAACGGTTGGCAGTCCTATTATTTCCTATCATGGGGTCAACTTGAGTTTTGAATTTGCCTCATTTTGAGGTCATGTCCTAACATGAGCTGGCAAAATGGATGGTCTGGGTGATTTCTCACAAACATCCCTGTGGATACTCACAAGCATCACTGTGGGTCCCACTTGGGGGGTTGAGTAAAGCCAATGGAGAACTAATTTACTCTGGGCGTGAAGGAGAGTTTTGAGTAAAGTCTATAAGGCCATGGTGATGTATGTGTTTTATCCACGCTATCCATTCATTTTTCAAGCTCATTTCACGGCATGGCCCCAAAATTGAGTATATCCAAAGATCAAGTAAACCACACTATAAGAATAAGTGGGAATTGAAAACTTCTTGGGGGCGTACACAAGTTTTGGATCAAGCTTATATTTGTGTTTTCCTTTTATTCATGTTTAGAATCCTTCCAAAACCAGCAAATAAAGGAGCGTGCGGTTATAGGAAAGAAATAGTTAGGGACAACGCAATAGCCAAAAAAAATGCTTATTTTCCGATAAAAGTGCAAAGAAACAAAAACCATTCTCACCAATAAAATAAAATAGATAGTGACAAAGCCTTCCAAAGCAGTAATTAATACAACAATAAGTACTCCAAAATAAATAAAGAAGACATAGTGAGCTCCTAGAAATGCTTCTACACGTTGGGAGGTTACCATTGCCGGAGACTGATTGTGTACCTCCCTGGCGGGGCAATGTTCCATGAACCCAAAATGATGTATGTATTACATCCACACCGTCTATTCGTTTCTAGAGATCATTTTAGGACATGAGCACGAAAATGAGGTAGATCCAAAGCCCAAGTGAATCACACCACAGAAGCAGTGGGACAATGATATCTACCATTGAAATCTTCTTAGGGTCCACCATGATGTTTATTTTCCATCCAAACTTCTCATAAGGTCACACAGACCTGGATGAATGGAAAATACAGATATCAGCTTGATTGAAAACTTCTTTGGCCCCAAGAAGTTGGGTGTTCAATCTCCATTACTTCCTAATGGTGTGGTCTCACTTAATCTTTGGATTGTCTGATGTTTTGGTTCATTCCCTAAAAGGATCTCAAAAAATGAATGGACTATATCATGTAACTCCCACAGAACTTTTTCATGTCATCAAAACCACTGAGATTGTGACACGACGCAATCTACGTCCACGATTGCTTGTAAAGGCAATAATTAATTCATACAGTAATAACAGACCAATTTGTCATTATGGGAATATCTCGGGAGACTTTGGAGCTTCATGATCTCCTCGTGGTATTATCCAGCAAATCTCTCTGCAAGTAATTAAAAAAAAAAAAAAGTATAATAAATAATAAATAATTTCAAACTTTTAAATGTACGAGCACAAAAGAAATTTCTTTATAGGAAAAAAAATTAAAATATTCTAAGATTTTGAAAATATCACACTATTATAAAGATAGAATCCAATTATCAATTTCCCGTGAAGGTATCGAGAGCTTTTAAAAAAAAAAAAAAAATAGTCGTAAAGTAAAACTTGAGATAATGAAAGAAATCTACATGACCTTTTTTGTACATCAAGGAGAGAGGAAGCTTCTTCATCTGCAAATTAGGGACCCTTATAAATTCTGGTGTAGAGGGACTTGGCCTTCTCGTCTTCCCACTCTAATCCTTCCCACCATTCTCTCTCGCCTTCTATATTTCCTTTTATTTCATGGATGCTTGAGCTGAAGAGAGGGAGCTTTTTCAACATAGGACAGGAAATTACTTTCATCTCTTCCAAAGATATAAACATAAATCGCTGGCTACAAATGCTTTCTAATTCTCGTAAGTAAACCAATCTTAGGACGCGTAATTTTGGGAATGAATTATGGGGCAGCTTGTCTCCTGCTATAATCTCTTTCATTTGGAAACATTTCATTATGGTAAGCTCCTCTAAATGATGTAGTTGCTCTACCATACTAGAGGAGAAGAGACTCCTTAACTTTTCACATTCATCAACCCATAATCTTCTGAGGTTTTGCAGGCTTGTGTTCAGCGGAGGAGGCGCTCCACCATCGAATACCTTCTCCAAGTTTGGCAAACTATAGAGATCCAACCTCTGTAAACATTGGAATGCATCATCTCCAACCTCTCTCCAGTCTATAATGCATTCCACTCCACTGCATTCATCGACTCGAAGATCTCTTAAGCTCTTTAAATCGACTTGGAACTTAGAAAGACTTTTTAAACCTTTGCTTTTATACAAGTCTAAAGAGAAGGCATATTTTATCAACCCCTCAATCCCGCAGGGGAATTTGTCACATTCACCAATGCTTATCTGCTTATTAGAAAGAGGCAGGCAAAATGCAGATTTAACCGTAACATGGAAACTTGTCAAGCCCGAAAACCATCGATGGAACATATCAAGTGCGATGAAGCCATTAAGATTGGACACACTGATACTTAAAGATCTCAGGCGTTTCATGTTCACAGCCTCACTGAAAGTAGCCCCGTCCACGTGTTCCTCCAAATTCGTCATGCTTACTTCCTCCAGACTAGGAAGCCCGTATATCATAGCGTAGGGAATTGTAGTGAATGAAGTCAATGATATATCCAACCTCTTGAGTTTAACCAAGCTTGCAATGCCTTGAGGGAAGTTTTTGAGGCCAGATTCTGAGAGATCAAGAATTTGGAGTTCCTTCAGTTTTCCTAATGGCGGCACCTCCACTAGATCTTTGCAGTATCTTAGACTGAGCACACGTAGATTCACCAATAGCAATAATGACATCGGGAGAGATTCAATGCCAGTAGCACTTAGATCAAGGATCTGTAGTTTTGGCATGAGCTCGAAGAAATTACTGTGAATGGTACGTAATTGACTGTTTTGATTGAGGAACAAGGAGACCAAGTTAGGACAATCAGGCGTAATTTGGAGATGTTTTATCTTGCTGCGTATCAATGAAATCCTTACAACCCCTCTCCACATTTTCTCTTCTGGTGGCTGCACTAGTCCCTCCCCGGCTTTCACAAGGAATTTTGTGCCTTCAATGGACGATGACGATGGTGAAGTGATCCATATAGCCAAGTCACGGAGCAAATCATGCATCCTAACGTATTCATTTCCACAAGACACTTTCTCCAAGAGGCATGCGTCCTTCATTCTTTCAAGGATATCATGTCCCTTGTTTGATGCTTCTTCCAAATTATTCACATTTTCTATGAATCCTTCCTCCATTGCCCAGTATCTTACTAGCACATCTATTGGTATAAGATCATCTTCCGGAAACAATGAACAATACAGGAAACATGATTTGATCTTATCATTTTCTAGGCTATCATAACTAAGTTTCAAAGGAAGAAACACTTGACGCTCCATACCTGAAACCTCAGGTGATGCTCCTTCCAATGCCCTCAATGCATTCCTCCATACCTCTTTCTCATCCTTGCCACGCATGGCCCCACCCACTGTCTTAATCGCAAGTGGTAATCCGCTGCACTCCTTTGCAACCTCCTCAGCTACCGGTCGAATCTCTGATAACAGAACTACATCCCCACATCTTTCACAGAACAAATTCCACGCTTCCTCAGTCGTAAGAGCTCTGACTTTAATAGACTTATCAGCCCCCATTGCATTACACACTGCGATGGATCGGGATGTTATCGCGATCTTGCATCTGTTTTGCTTGTCTGGCTTGGGAATTCCAACTTGAACCAAGCTAAATGATTCCCATAGATCATCTAAGATGAGCAGATACCTAAGATTCTTCAACCGAGCAAACAGCTTGTCAACCTTATCTTCGTTTCCATCGAATTTCATACCCAATCTGTTTCCAATCTCCTCTTGGATTAATCCCAAGTTGAGATCCTTGGACACAGTTATCCAAATCACGACATCGAAGTCACGGGTATTGGTGCACCTATTGTTTATTTCTTTCATGAGAGTGGTTTTTCCTATTCCACCCATCCCACAAATACCTATGATTCCATTCTCTTCCTCGTTTAAGCATTGCCATATCTCCTCCAAGGTTCGCTCAAACGTGCTTTGTTGTCCTCGTGGTAGTGATGTTTGCTTTTCCAACACCCTTGGATGTCGACTGCTCTCAGCCACCTTATCGAAGACCCCTTTAGCTTTGAGTTTTTTGTTGAGCTTTTTGATGTCTTCGAGCTTTTCAACGACCCTTTTTCCCAATGTATAACGAGATGAGTAATCGGTGCATATTCTCCTTAGTGCCAGCTCCAATCTTATTGAATCAACTTGATTTTCGGTATTTCTGACTTCCGTGAGCCAATTCTCCACAAGGGCTCTCTGTCTCTTTCCAACTGGTATAGCATCATCGACTTCTGCTTGAATTTCATCATCGACTTCTGCTTGAATTTCATCATGCTTGCGTTTTAGCTTTTTCGTTTTCCCTTTCAGAGTCTCTACATTGTTGTTGAGGTCTTTGAAATAACCGATGTGCCGAGAAATAGGAGCCCAGAAGAAGAGAATGATTTCGCACAAATCCATTCTAGATGGATGGATGAATGGATGGATGGGAGATAACGGTGCTTTTGAAAGTAGTAGAGGAATGAAATGAAGGCACCGTTGAAAGTAATGCTGTGAAATCTCTGTTTATATGACTTCACTTTTCAGAAGCTGAGGAGAGGAAGGAAGAGAAACTGTCAAGAAAAGAGAGAATAAGCTGGATCGACTGGACGCGGATTAGCTACTGACACGTGGAGTAGCGAGACTCGCTACTGCTGTGACGTCACCAAGTTATGTGGGCCCCACCATGATTTATGTTTTGTATCCACACCTTTCATACATTTGTAGAGAACATTTTAGCGTATGAACCAAAGAATGATGAGGATCCAAGGCTGGAGTTGACCCCAGCACAGAAAACACTGGGGAGAGTGATGTCCACCGTTGAAACTTCTGAAGGTCCACCATATTGTTTTTTTGAGATCCAACATGTTCATGTGTTAACGCATACATGAAAGAAGGGAAAACACAAATATCAGCTTCATTGGAAACTTTTGTGGCCCTTGGAACTTTTTAACGGTGGACGTTACTCTCTCCACTGTTTTCTATTGTGGGGTCCACTCAAGATTTTGATCTGAATGATTCTATGGATAGACGGTGTGGATACAAAACATAAATCATAGGTGGGCCCACCGAACTTGGTGACGTCACTTCAGTCTCCTTACTCAACTCTTCAGTAGCTAATCCGCGTCCGGATCGACTGGTAATGATGTTTTATTAACGTCTAATCATGTGCTGCCCCTTCTATTCGGAAGCCAATTCCGTCGAAATCGGACTGCGTACTGAGTTACTTATCTTACTGAGTAAACTCAGTTGAGCCCACCATGAATGTACGTGGTTTATCCACACTGTCCATCCGTTTTTTCAGTTCATTTAAGGGGTCGGTCTCAAAATTGAAGCATATCCAAAGCTCTCAAGTAGATCATACCACAGGAAAGAGCTGGAATAATGATTTCCACCGTTGAAATTTTTTCTATCCCCACGGTGATGTATATTTGTCATCCAACCTGTTCATAAAATCATACAGACATGGACGAAGGTAAAAAAGAAATATAACCTTGAGCCAAAAATTCTGTGAACCCTGAGAAATTTTCAATGGTGGAAATTCGTTTAATAATGTTTCCTGTGGTGTGGTCCATCTGAGCTTTGGATAAGCTTCAATTTTTGTCAAATGAGTTAAAATTACTTGGTAAAATGAATGGACAGAGTGGATAAAATTCATAAATTACAGTGAACCTCACAGAGTTTACTCAGTAACCTAATGGTATTGAGTTACTCGGTACGCAGTCGGCTTCCGATTCCGTCCAACCCCCGCTCGGATAGGAAGCGGAATGTGTACCGAGTAACTCACTACAGTAAGCGTAGTGAGTAAACTCTGTGGGGACCACCATGATTTATATATTTTTTCAACTCCTTCCATCCATTTTATCATATAAATTTTAGGGCTTAAGCCCAAAAATCAAGCATATCTAACCTTCAAATGAACCACACTGTAGGAAACTGTGCAAATTGACAGTCTACCATTGGAAAATTCTTGGGAGCCACGGAAGTTTGGGAACAAGCATATATTTTTATTTTCCCTTAGACGACAAATATACATCACTGTGGGGGCATAGCAGGGTTTCAACGGTGGAAATCATTCTTCCTACATTTTCGTGTGAAATGGTACACTTGAGCCTTTTATATGCTTCAATTTTGGGCCAACCCCTTAAATGAGGTGGAAAAATGGATGGACGGCGTGGTATCCACGGATAATAAGTTGTCTAAGTGGACCCCACCATGATATATCTGTTTATCCCATGCCGTTCATCCATTTTCTCAGATCATGTTAATGTATGGGCTAAAAAATGAGGCATATCGAACGTTGTAGCTTGTAGCGGACGACACCAGAATTGACTCTTGCATTTAATGTTTTGTGCATTTAATACAACCTAAGTTCACTATTCAGCGTAGTCCACTTGAGTGTTGGATCTGCATTATTTTTTAACCCATACCTTAATATGACATGAGCATAGGGATGGGCAGTGTAGATATACAGATACATCACAGTAGACCCCACACAGATCTAGTCGGATGTTATGTTGTCGTAGCTGGTTGTTGATATGTACCACACCTTGGCCTTTCACATAAAAAAAATTCACCCCATATAGTATTTTTGTTAGCTCAATTTAGAGGGTGTGCTCTAATATGAGGCAGATCCAACACTCAAGTGGGCCACACGAATTGCAACACTGATATGGAACACCTATTGTTGAAATAGCTCCAACACCCACTAAAAATTGTGCCATTCAATTGTGGTGTTTTTAAGAAATCTACCCAGTCCACCAATTTACCAATTCATTTTAGTCAGTGGGCCCAAATATGATGAAGATCCAAAGCTCAAGTGGGCCACACCGCTTCAAACAATGTATTGAATGTTAGAGCATAGAAGCTCCAAAAACTTGCGTGGTCCACTGTGATGTTTTTGAGGAATCCACCTATCAACAATTTTTGTCAGTCCATTTTAGGTAGTGGGCCCAAATTTGAGGCAGTTTCTACAACACTCCAATGGGCCACACCACTTAAAACTGCCCATCATTCAATTATCCCCAACCCACCTTTTAAAATATTCGTGGCAAACCATGAGTTTTTTTTTACAAATTCACCCTATGCATCATTTTCATCATATCATTTTACCAGGTGGGTCTAAATATGAGGCAAATCCAATACACAAGTGGGCACTGGAAAGATTACAATGGTGGTTGTGCAATCTCCACTGTTTCCTTCATTGTGGCCCATTTAAGCTTCGGATCTACCTCATTTTGGGGCCCACCCACAAACATGAGTTGGAAAAATGGATGGATGGATGGAGTGGACTTCTCAACATGCATCACAGTGACCATAATTGGATGGCATATAAATATCTCAATGGACCCAGTTAGGTTTCACCGGTAGTCATTGCGCCCTATGTACTCATGTCGTGTGGCTTACTTGAGTTTTAAATCTACCTCATTTTTTAGCCTACCCCTAACATGAGTTGTGGGCTCACATACATCAACTGGTCCACGGAGTCAGGGTTGATATATAGCAATTCATATCGGTTAACATTATGCATGCAACAAAGCGTGGAGATTGAATGGCAGCCCTTGCAATACTCGAGCCTACTGTGATGTTTCCCACGATTCTACTCTGTCCACCGTTTCAACCAGATCAGTTTAGGGGTAGGCCCAAAAATGAGGTGGATCCAAAACTCAAGTCTGTCACAAGGGTGTATATAGAACATTGACCGTTCAATCATCTTTTGATCAACCTGAGTTTCAGAATCCAACAAGAATAGGAGGGGCCACACGTGAAGGATGGATTAGATATCATTAAAACATCAGAGTAAGCCCCACACGTGAGTTTGTGGGTAGAAACGCGCGTGTGTTGGATCCGGCCTAAAACAATGAACTGATGATTGTGACTATCATTTAGGTAGATAGATGAATTTATAGCAAATGAAAATAAAATTTCTAATGACCAATGACTAGCATTCAATTCTAAAAATAAAAGGTTAGGATATTCTACCAAGCTTGATTATGGACCAATAGTTGGTTGCTCCTGGCTAAAATATGGACAGTTCAAATCATACACCTCAGCATGTGGCCATAGGAGGGAAAATGACCTGGCACGGGGAAACAAAAGGAAAATAAACAGGAGAAAAAGAAATTAGCATTTAGCACAAAGATACAAACACCTCATAAATGTTGTCAAATGTCTTTAATCTAATTGAGGTCAAGGGCACGTAGATTCTATTAACTAACCACTCGATGCCATAAAAAAATCTTAAAAAATTCCAGTTGCTCGTTAAATGGTTTTGAAGTTGCTACTCAATGCTAGGGAAGGCGGCTTCAATGTCATCGATTAGTCTTTAATGGCAGTCAATGCCATCAAATGTCCCATCGACGGAGCGCGTAGGATTGTGTAAGTGTGTAATTTGTTTCTAATTCCGATTGTGATAGAATATATATCGAGTGTAATCGGAATTAAGATATTCTAAGTAAATATTAAGACATTCCTAGGGTGTTTCAGAGCAAAGCTAGGGTTTTGAGAAGAGATTTTGGGTTGTTCAGATTAGTAAGCACATTTATATCTTATAATATTATTTCATAGTGGATAGATTGTCGCTTTGTGCCCTGGCTTTTTTCCATGAAAGTTTTTCCACATAAAAATCATGTGATCTTTGCGTGTTTCGATTTGTGTTTGATTTCGCCTTGCTTGATTGAATTTGAATTTGCTTCTACGGGATCCCCTAACAGGCCCACCGTGTATAGATCATCACATCGATGTATTTTGGGACCATATTGACATGTGTCGAATTCAAATTGTGCTTCATGTTAGGCCTGCCATAAATATAAGAAACCCAAAAAACTAGGTTGATTCAAAACTCAAGTGGGCATAAACGAAAGAAATAATGTAAAATTAATTCACCAACCTAATATTCCTATTTCAAGCGATTTGACCAATCTGATATTCCAAAAGTCTCGAACTTGATAGAGTGCATCTGGATGGGTATAGACACAAGGGTGGGCCACAATACAATTGTATATTTTTCTATGGTGGGCCCTTTCCTCGATCGTTCTCACTATTTTGGCACCTGAGTTTGATTTTGGGGTGAATTTTAGGTAAGAGTTAATAATGAATGGGAGCAGCTGGTGAATGAAATGTATTTCAGAAAAAAAAAAAAAAAAAAAATGACGAAATGACTACAGAGCTCTCCTTTTGTATCAGATCGACACAGCCCAATTGCAATGACAAACAGATCAAGTACAGATCAGGTCCGAGTCGGGTCACCAATGAATGTAACAACTCATGTCAATTGATCAAAGGTGTAAAATCATACCTAAAATCACTAAATTCACCATGGTGTGGCCCATATGAGTCCATCTAGATGGGGCATGTTAGATGGATGAATTGGATAGCATATACAAACCATACTGGATACCAGACACCTTTTAAAAGGTTTTTAGGTGGGCGTCTATTTGAACGTTCCCACCTGATTTTCAAATCAGCTAGATTTTTGGGTTCATGTCCAAATTTGACCTTTGCTCCCATTCAAATAAGCTAGATTTTTGGTTTCATGTACAAAATTGGCCATTGTTCCCAAATAAATTAGCTAGGTATTTGGGTTCATGTCCAAATTTGGCCTTTGCTCCTGTTATGGGGAAAATAGGCCGGCCAATAATTCAAGGTCAGGTCAGACACTCGTGCACTTAATGAGGTTGGGCAACAATGAACCTAAATGGGAAATTTGTCACTCGGCTTCGGAATGAGTAGCAGCTGGGCTCAAGCTCGGTCTCTCGTCAGCAGGTCAGGAAATAGGTCAACCTACACAACACCAAAGGAAGCCCAAACACGTGATGAAAGGATCAGGTCAGGCCTTAGGTTGGCGTCCCCCTAGCTCGGGTCGGCTAAGACCACATCAGCCTCCTATTGCACACCTCCAGTGATTCCAAACAATCAAAAATCTGCTCGGGATCTTCTCCAAAGAACTCGAAAAGTATCCGCGACACACTCGGGATCTCGAGATTTTCACCAAGGATCTCGGGAAATTCTCTTACTCATTTAGGATCTGAATCCCTCTATAATACGCACCTACCAAATAGGAAGATCTCCCCGTACATCATCGTCTCTCTTCAACTATAATTATGAGCACTTATAATGGTAAAAGGTACGCACAATCTCTAGCCTAAAACCCCTTACTCGACTAGACCCATATTTCCTACCTGACTTAGGCATCGGAGTGTCCCCTGTACTATCTAGGGTCTCCTTTGTTCGTCCCTTGTGTAGGTATACGAAGGTCGAGCAGAAGGCTAACCAGATTTTTGTATCAACAGCTCCCAAAAAATCAAGTTGATTCAATACTTATGTGCATCACTGCTAAAGTTTTTGAAAACAAAGCAGAAAATAAAATTTCTTAAAGGTTTAGATTAATTAATTAAGCTTTGTGGATCACCGTAAGATATCATCAAGCATCTACAATTAGTTAAAAATATTGAGACTTTAGATCTACTCATACCTTTTAATCGTTGCTATTGAGTACTGTTGGATGGTCGATGCTGTATTTGAAAGGAAAAGGTTCTTTTTCAGATCTATCTCAAATGAGCCAATGAAGAAAGTCTATATACACAACCTTAGGAGAAGGGTGTGGTAGATGGATGGATGGGCAGATATAGTGTTTTTTTTTTTTTACTTTTCTTTTTTTCTTTTTTAAGATTGCAGAGGAATGGAACAAAGGTACTGATGGAAGTGGTGCTGTGAAAAATCTATGGATGTGACTTCACTTTTAAGAAGCTGAGGAGAGGAAGGCAGAGAAACTGCTGAGAAAAGAGAGAGTAAATCACTTGAAGTTAGAGCAAATCACTTTTAAGAAGCTGAGGAGAGGAAGGTAGAGAAACTGCTGAGAAAAGAGAGTAAATCACTTGAAATTAGAGCAAAGGAGAGGAAGAAAGAGAAACTGCTGAGAAAAAGAAAAAGGTAGAGAAACTGCTGAGAAAAGAGAAAGTAAATCACTTGAAATTAGAGCAAAGGAGAGGAGGAAAGAGAAACTGCTGGGAAGAAGAGGAAGGAAATCGCCTGAAATTAGAGCTGAGGTGAGGAAGGAAGAGAAACCGGTGAGAAAAGAGAAAGTAAAATCACTTGAAATTAGAGCTGAGGACAGGAAGGAAGAGAAACTACAAAGAAAAGAAAATAAATCACCCATAATGACAATGTTTTAGTGACGGTCAAATCAACCTATCATTCGCGGCCCTCTTGTTCTCTTGGATTCCAAGTCCAGCCAGCAAGCGAGCAGTCAAGTTCATTTCGTTGGAAGCTACATGGGGCCCACTAAGATATATGTGAGAAATCTACACGATCCATTAATTTTTCTAGCTCATGTTAGGACATGATTTGAAGAATGAAACAAATCTAAAACTCAAATACACTACACTAATATAAAATTGTTGGGATGAAATGCTCAACGTTTAACTTCATGGGGCTACAGAAGTCTTGGGAATCAGTTGCACTAGTACTCATGAGAACTTTTTGAGAACACATCATACTTGATGTGCGTCCTTAATCTGAACAGTCCACGTGTGATGTAGCACCCCCATGAAACTTTTAGGGCCCAACTTTTGATTTGATCCAAAACTTTGGTGGGCTATGTAAAAAGAAAACAATTTCCTGCCTTGTTTTGCATCTTTCTTTGCCATGGCCCACTAAAGTTTTAGAACAGGGTAAAAATTGGTCCCTGGAGTTTCTTGGGATGCCACATCACATGAACTGTTTGAATTAGAAGCCCATGACAAGTGCGTAAAGGTGAGCATGCCACACACACACATATATATAGAATGACCTAATCAATGGTTTGAATGGCATATAAATAGTATGGTGGGCCCTAAGAGGGTTTTAGTGGTGGGCATTTCTATGCTCACTCCACGGAGTGGTCCCGTTAAGTTTTGGATCTGCCTCATTTTTGGCGCCACCTACTAATATGAGCTGGATAAACTGATCGCCTGACCTTTAGTGTCCAATCATCCTAATCAGATGCATCTTTTGAATGGATTAGATGACATACAAAATGTGGTTGGCCCAAATACAATATTGAAGGATTTTACCATGGGTGTCTGCATCCTAATTATAATATTTGTGGCATGGCTCACCTGAGTTTTGAGTTGGCCCTATTTTTGTATGCAACTGAGAACATTAGAGGTTGATTGGCACCATGGATTTGGGAGGGTTTGATGGTATATTTGGGCCCATATAGTAACTGGGGTTTCAAATCCCATCCATGGTGAAAGCTTGAATTACATCTTTCAAAGAGTTACATGTGTAACATGTGTGTCACTAGACTGCTAATTTATTAGGCACATGACCCACTAATGATATCCTAAAACAATTAGATTATCAATTGCATTACTATAATTACTTTAATACCATGATATGCACCCTCCAGATATTGTCCATGTAAATCAACAATTAAAAATCATTGGTTAGTCACTTAGAGGTCTCATACAATGAACAAATTAAAAGTGATTAGTGGCCCTAACATGCTGACTCGTAGATTAAGCTGGTCAAAAAAGTTTGACCCCGGACAAAACAAAAGCAAAAGAAAAAGCATTAGTCAGCAAAGGCGGCGAAATTTGTCTAGCTATCCTCTAATCAAATGGAAATGCATACATACAACACATGCGCCCCTTTCTTTCCCTCTGACATGCCATTTCCCATCAGGAAAAAAAAAGAAAAAGGCCTCAACATGAGGATCACCAAAACCAGGATTAATAGTATACTTATTTTCATTTTATGGTCGTGGCCCACCTAACTAGCATATAGGTCCAATTGTTTCCCTACAAGACGTTTATGGCACAGCCTACCTTTTGAACAGCTTGGATGATCCACAAAAATGATATGATGGAAGGGAACAAATCATTGTACAGAAAATTCACATAGGAGTTCTTGCATGTGGACATTTCTCAACTGAGAAACGGTTGAACAAATTGGCCCTATTTCCTTCCTGGGCCTCACCACAGGGAGTAATAGGGATGTGATGCGTACAATGAAGGGCCAGCTTAGATAAGTAACTTATTTGAGGTAAGTTTGATTTAAGATTACTTATAAGTAACTGTTTTACTTAAAAAAATTTAATTGCTTTAGCTTAATAAGTAAAAAATCAAGATAAGCAACTAGAGGCATTAATAGCTTATTTTAATTAACTTACAATCCAAATACTCTCTAAAAGTCTTTCAAATTGTATTTAGGGCCAACTGTTGTTTTGCATATTCCATCTAATCCATTAGGAGAATGCATCCATTCATGATAAATGAATAATTAAAAAAATCAGGCCATTCCAAAAATCAGATCGGCCACAAAATGTGATTTTAGAGGTTTTAGGCATGATTTTACAAGATAAGTCCCACTGGAGTTTTGGACCAACCCAAGTTTTAGAAGCCAACAAGATTAGGTTGGGGCATCAATGAAGGATGGATTAGATGTTGCTAACATC
This sequence comes from Magnolia changhungtana, assembly GCA_030180095.1. Taxonomy (NCBI): domain Eukaryota; kingdom Viridiplantae; phylum Streptophyta; class Magnoliopsida; order Magnoliales; family Magnoliaceae; genus Magnolia; species Magnolia changhungtana. The sequence goes on along the minus strand of JASAUF010000523.1, from coordinate 591,467 downwards.
ACGATGAGCCCCACAAGTGAATTTGATCTGGCCTAAAAAAAATGTTCCTTTTGCTAACGGTGCAGCTTATTATAGAGTGTGTAGATAATCGGATGATTGTTATTAGCATTGTAGATGAGTTTATAACCATGGAAATAAAATTCCCCAGAACTAGCATTCAATTGTAAAAATCTAAATTTAGAATCCTCTTTAAAGCTTGCTCATTGGTGCTGGTAAGACATGGACTGCTCAAGTAGTATCACTCAGCATGTGCGCCCCAAGAGGAGGCAAAATGAGCTGGCGTTGGGAAACGAAAGCGAAAGATAAAGAAAGAGATAATAAATGTTAAAGCAAAAAATCAAACAAACGGGCTGGAAACAAATGAAAAGTACGCCAAATGAAAAAAATAATAAAATAAAGGGGAAAGGAGGGCTCGAGATATGGACCTCCGGACGTAGATTGCCTGCCGAAGGCTTTCGCAGAAAGTTCCTTTGCTCGAAGTTTGGTGGCGCCATTAATCATGCAATAAAAAGTAGGAAGCAGATTGGCTGGTGTACGCGGTACATCAGGACACCTTAATAAAAAATCTGTAACCTACAATAATTCCTAGCCACAGGATGCAAATGTCACGCAGACCGAAGATATCTACACATAATTTATGGGCAGTTTTTTTGATACTCTGATAGAGTACTACACTTGATACGCAGCAATTTAAAATTTCACACATGTCATAAATCAACTCAAACTAAATTGTAGAAGACAGAAGTCACGGTTCCAACATCAGATTGGTTGTAGAATTGACACTTGTTTATTGAAATTGGACCATTCAAATATTCTTCATTTTCAGCCATCCAATAAATGTCCACCAACCTGATGGTCAGATAATAAAATAATCATAAATTTTAGTTCAAGACACATCTAAAGTGAAAAACATAGTTTGGACGGTTTAATTTAAACCAATTCTATGCCACGGATGCAATTTCGAAGTACTTGTGTATATCGTCTACCATACCCAGCCAGAGTATCAAAGTGTTTCTCTCAAGAAAAATTGACCACTGTAGACGGAACTTTTTATCCTGTTCCTTTCGCTGGAGCGTCCAAAACTTACACGGACGAGCATTTGAGGACCAAAATACCCCTGCCTTCCTTTCGGAAACGGATTGGTTGTGTGCGAACCATGACGTATGTTTTGTATCCACACCTTTCATCCATTTGGAGAGATCATTTTAGGGCAATATCCAAAGAATGAGATAAATTCAAATCTCCAATGGACCCCAGCACAGAAAATAGTGGGACAGTGACACCCACCATTAAAAACTTCTAAAGGCCACAAAGTTGTTTTCAGATGTATGCTCCAACAACTTTAGCACCCCCACGTGACTTCTGGACTTTGAGATACACCACAAGTTTAAAAGATGGCAGTCTAGTGGTATGTCATGCCACCAAGTCCTCTATTCTGGAATTCTAGTTTATTGTCACCTTTGTAGATAGCTGATTAGTAAGTGTTTCATTTGGGGAGCCACTATGCATTCCCACCCTTTGATTTGCTAGTACCCATCTTCCATTTTGTTTCTTCCATATTTCTTTTATGCAGGTTAGTCTTCTCTCTCCTTAGAATTATGGTATAGTTTTCACTGCAAAGAGTAACAACACACACTGCAATTTTTGGGGCTTCCCACAGGAGCGTTTCATCGGGTTGAGAATGACTTATGACAGTAAATGATTGGAGATTTTCCCATCGTATTTAGTTCCTAGTATACAAGCCGTTCCATCAGAATTTTGATAAAAGATCGAGTAACACCCTAACTTTAAAAATTGTCTTGTCTTATAAAATTGCATATTTTTGATAATGAACCAGAAGAGGAATTCTGGATCTTGAGGAGAGTATATATGCCTTGAGGCAAGTGGTTCCCACAGCTTAGTGATCTAAACCATTGATCCATTGGGACATGACGTGACAATGCCATAAAAGCCCCTGACATTAGGAGCTCTTAGTCATTGAATAATTGTTCCTGTTTCTATCAAATGTGAACTGTTTGTATTTCTTCTTACAGGCCATTAACAGAAGAGGCTAGAATTGCAAGATTTGTTTTTTTTTTTTGGGAAATCCCCATACACGGTGGGGTCCAACTGAAGGGTATTGCAGAAGGTGAGCCCTCAAGATCTGACGGTCTACACGATGATTGGGACCCTCACAAAGCAGAAGGACGGTGTTCTAACAGCCTGTCTGTCTACTACTAGAGCAGATGGAACTATTCACACCTCTGATCCTACGGTATATAGTGGCTCCGGATTGCGATCTATGGATCAGATTGTCCCAAGGACAAGCCAAGATGGACAGACTATAGCGCACTCTATTTCTCTCTGTATACTCTCGGTGTTTCGTATGTTTCTGCGAGAGAGAGCGCATCCGTTTTATAGGAAAGGAAAGGAGATAGGATGAGGAACGGATTATCCGATCTCTATTTTCTATCTAAAATCAAATTCAAAACTGAATTTGATATCCCAACGGAAAGAAAAAACTCAGAAGAAGTCTAACCATATGGGACCCACCCACTAGTGATTGCTCACAAGTGGGCCCCACTGGTCTACGTCCAACATCTCCCACTCAATCACATTGTGGGATAGGCACATAAATCTGTCCAACTGACTTGCCTTATAACAATCAAATACCAAAAAATCACGATCAAAAGAATCAGAGGCGTGGGACCAGCTAAATCACCATAATCTTCTCACAAGTGCTTAAGTACTAAGTGACCACCTAACTAGTACTCAATAACCCAAAATTTGTAATGCCTGTCCTAGTCCGCATGATCACACCGGATGGATTTAACTCCCGATCTGGAGTACTCGGCCAACATACGCACTTATCCAACTTATCGAGTTATTCTGAAAACTTGATTTTTCACAAATTTCGACTAAAACAAATTCAAAGCAATACTTATATATATGCTTTTTAAGAAAAATATTGTTTGCGAAAAGTTTAATAAAAAACAACTCGATATTGTTGGCGAAGAAGTCTTCAAGTGCGTATTAATAGTTCTAGAAACTTGGTGTAGCTGTCACGGGATCTTCCCCACGCAGATGTGTAATTTGGAATTAATCAAGCCGCTTTCCTAGCGTAACCGAGTCTGGTCAATCAAGGACCTTTTGTCATTATACACTAAAGTAGCAACACTCAATCTCATCCTCATATACACAAGAGGAGGGTAGCTAAGGACACAAGGAGTCACCTACGGGACTGGCTACTCGCACGTTGCAATGATTAGATCGAATCAAAGCAATCTATAGGTAAAAGGTCCCAGCACGTGGCTACAATCCACGTCGTAAAGTAGACAATACTAGGTGTAAGTCGGGTCTATAGTACACAGGTTATTCTACATAAGGTACGACTCATCTCATAACCTCATAACCTGGCTTTAATTTCAGGCCATAACATTGATCGCATGTTAAGAAATGGTGTGATTATGTTATTCGACTTTATCAGTCTTATCTACAATCTTTATAAGATTGTAGGCGGATACGACTCACTCATATTCTCATCCTTTATTATTCACAATAAAGGGAAGTTCATACCTCAATGTATAAATATAGCCCCAAATGTACCTCTCTTCTACTTTTAAGGTTGGTCAACCCGTGCGAGTGGGTGACCGGCCTGCCGACAAAAATAGAAATCCTACATGATCTCAAGGTAAATGCTGATGATATTCTTATCTAGTTTATATTAATGTTCAATACTGAATAAACGAAATGTATTATTCATTAAAGAAAGATCAAAGGTACTACAAAACAAGTACATCAATCAAGTTTTCCTCAATCCCATCTGCCTGACGTGAATCTGAAATAGATCTCTAGCTATAGGTTTTGTCATGGGATCAGCCATCATCTCCTTGGTAGGAATGTAGTTGAGGGCGACCTTTTTATCTCTCACTTGATCACGGACGTAATGATACTTGATCTCAATGTGCTTAGATTTCTGGTGGTGTTTAAGGTCCTTTGCCAAGTCAATGGCAGAAGTATTGTTAATCTTCAGCGATATAGGCTGACGAACACTCGGTACAATACCCAGACTCAATAGAAATCTGCGAACCCATATACACTCCTAAACTACAACACAACATGCAATGTACTCGGCCTCCATAGATGAAAGAGCTGTGGATGTCTGTTTCTTACTCGACCATAAGATAGCTCCTCCTCCGAGTAAGAATACATATCCTGAAGTAGACTTTCCCTCGTCGACGTCATTACCCCAAGCAGCATCAGAATATCCTTTGAGCTCGAGGCTTATGCCTTCATAACACAACATTAGGTCTTTTGTTCATCTGAGATAGCGGAATATACGTTTGATGGCTTGCCAATGAGACTGTCACGGGTTACTCTGATAACGGCTGACTATGCCAACTGCATAGCTAATATCCGGTCTAGTGCAAAGCATAGCATACATTAAGCTCCCTACTGCGCTTGTATAAGATACTGAGGACATAGCCAATTTCTTGGCTTCAGTCTGGGGACACGATTTTCTGTCTAACTTGGTAGCTTTATCTATAGGGGTTTCAACAACTTTTGAATTTTCCATCCTGAACCGCTCTAAGATCTTTTGTATATAAGTTGTTTGAGATAAGCCTAAAAATTTCTTAGGGCGATCCCTGATGATTTTTACCCCAAGGATAAAGTTGGCTTCACCGAGGTCTTTCATCTCAAAGTTCGAGAATAGCCAATCTTTAGTCAATGTCAACAATTGCATGTCATTACCAGCTAACAGGATATCGTCTACATATAGAGATAGTATCAGAAAAGATCTTCTAGACCGTTTTAGGTATACACAATGATCTTCTTCACTCATCGTGAATCAAAAAGTGGTGATGGCCAAGTGGAACCTCATGTACCACTATCTTGAAGATTGCTTCAGCCCATAGATAGATTTCAATAATTTGTAAACTTTCTTTATATACTTTTTGTCCACATAACCCATGGGCTGTTGTATGTATATCTATTCATCCAAGTCATCATTTAAGAATGCGGTCTTTACATCCATCTGATATAACTCTAAGTTTAAACTTGCTACAATGGACAAGATCATGCGGATTGATGAGAACTTTGCAACAGGTGAAAAGGTCTCCTCGTAATCAATGCCTTCTTGTTGTGTAAAACCTTTAGCAACTAATCGTGCTTTATACTTGTCCACTGTACCATCTGCCTTTTTTTTAAAAATCTTTAGTACCCATTTATTACCTATCGCTTTGCGATTGGAAGGCAGATCAACAAGTTCCCAAACTTTATTCTTCTCCATAGAAGCGATCTCTTCGTCCATAGCATTTACCCAATCTGCCGAGTTAGAAGATAATAATGCATCCTGATACGAATCAGGTTCATCATCATCAACTGCAATGTAAGAGAATGTTTGCCCTTCAATATCGAAATATCTTCGGGGAATCAATCATCTTTCGCTTCGACGTAACTCAAGAGCCTACTGAGATATCCTCCCACTGTCCTGACGAACTATAGGGTATCATCATTTTGTGAAGTAGAATTTTCACTCTCTTGAAATACATCGGGCATTTCAAAAAGTTGGATTGAAACCTTTTGCTTCATTCGGCTTGGGTATCTATCTTCAACGAAGGTCACGTCTCGAGATTCTATCTCAATCCATCATCCATGGTCCTTATAAACTAGAACATATCTCTTTGAATGCATAGGGTACCTTATGAACACACATTCAATGGTTTTACTATCAAGTTTACCTCTATGCGGAGTGGTAGCAAAACATATCCCAAAGATCCCCAAGGGCGTAGGTTGGCTAGAGAAGGAATCCTCCCAGACCACATCTCATATGGAGTCTTAGGAATTGATTTGGATGAGACTCTATTTAGAACGTAGACGGCTGTTAACAGTGCGTCTCCCCAAAATGTGGTAGAGAGATTGGCTTAAGCCATCATCGATTTAACCATGTCCAATAATGTCCTATTCCTTCTCTCTGCAGCACCATTTTGCTGTGGTGTGTAAGCCATTGTGTACTGCCGAACTATTCCAACGTTTTCACAGTATGATTTAAACATTTTAGATGTATACTCGCCACCTCTATCAGATCGAAGGATTTTAATCTTTTTGTAAAGCTGATTTTCTACCTCAGCTTTATATTTAAGAAAACAATCAAAAGCCTCAGATTTGTGTGAGATGAGATACACATATCCATAGTGCGAGTAATCGTCAATGAAAGTGACAAAGTATTGACATCCGTTTCTGGCATATACATTGAAGGGTCCATAGATATCTGAATGGATTATCTCTAGTCTGCCCTTTGACCTAGCCGCTTTGAGAAATGGTTTCTTCGAAGTCTTCCAGATACACAATGTTCACAAAATGGAAAATCAACTTTAGATAAGGAGTCTAACAGACCAGAACGTACTAGTCTTCTCATACGATCCTTTCCAATGTGACTTAACCTCACGTGCCATTTTTGAGATTCAGATACTACAGTTTTATTCGACATAGCAGACAAAGCAATAGATGCATTAACACATTTTACATCTAGAATAAATAATCTGAAATTAAATTACCCCATGCAAAGATGAGGTTATTCTATCTCAAAGAAACTCTTGTTCCGAAAAATCGAATATCAAAACCATCAGCTAATAACCTAGAAACAGAAATTAAATTCCGATGCATCCCCGGTGCATATAGAATATCACGGAGTATTATTGTTCGCCCTATGCGCGTACGTAGATGGAAAACATCAATCCCTTGTACGTCTTCAATAGCGTTATTGCCCATGTACAGCTTGTAACTTCCCTTGGTTACAGGCCAGAATTCCTCGAGTCCTCGACGACTACTTGTCACATGCTTTGTTACGCCTGAATCCAAAATTCACTCGTTAGATATAGTATCAACGGAAAGGATTTCAGAACAAACGCTTACATACAAAGTATCTAGTGACTGAGAAATTACTGTCTTTTTATGGGCGCACTGTCGAGTATAATGGCCAGAATTTTCACAGACAAAGCAGACTACATTTGTCTTTTTTTGCTTTTTCTTTCCGTTTCCCTTCTTGAGATTTGGAGCAGGTGTTATGGTCTTCTGTTCTTGGTTATTCTTCTTCGCCTTCTTGCGAACTTTGGACCGTTTATTGTTAGCTTTCCGCTTATGGGTCTGCTACAAAGGCCCTGGCCAAACTTGGCTGAATTGCATTCATTTTAACCTCACGTACCAGGTGGCCACAAAAGTCTCTGAACGTAATGATAGAATCAGTATGGTTCAATTTTTTTTGATTTGGGCCCAAGATTCAGGCAAGGAACGGTGCATGGCTATAATCTTTTGATTTTCAGTCAATTTACACCCAACATTCTTAAAATCTTTTGATTTTCAGTCAATTTACACCCAACATTCTTAAGGGCACCTATCATTTACTCCATCTTACGGATATGATCTTTGATAGGGCAGCCGATGGGCATCCTATACTCCTGGAATTCCAATTCCATTGCCCTAACTATTGCATCTGACTTCTGCACATAAGCATCTGTCAGTGCTTCCCAGATTCCCTTAACGGTTTCATACACTTCATACGTATGTATGAGTTCTTTGTGCATGGTGCTAAGAAGGACATTACGGGCTAAACGATTTTATTTTCACAACTTATTGTAGCGAGTTAACGCAACCTTATGTTCTTGTAAATTCTCATTTTCAGCCAAGATGGGTTCCTCTTGAACTACATCGAGTGTGTGAGATATATTGTCCTCGTCCATAAGGCATCGCACCGCGCGGGACCAATCTTTGTAGTTGTTACCGTCGAAGTATTGTCCTTTCAGCTGTTCAGCGATTAACGCTTTGGTGGCCATCTCTACATTACATGTGTATCACTACTTAGTTAAGATCTAAGGTATTGACACTAATCATCAGCATTTCTACGTGTTATACAAATTTTCATAATATAAAAGTAGTCAACACATCTTAATGAGATCTGAAAGTCCACATACCCGAATGGGCGGTGTAGAACAATCAAGTTCTCTATTTAAGATGAAATTGGTACTTTTATAAAATTATAATTGCATAACATGCAACCTTCCATTTCATGGTTGCATGCATCATTTGGTGGAGGAGAATAAAACTCTCACTTAGGTTATACACAACCTATTTTTATGTGTATAGGGAACATCTAAGCACTAAGTTTTTTTCTATATTTTCTAATGAAAAAATAATGAGGGCTTAGATCTAAACACATCAACTTTAATAATATCACACATATTTAAACATTATCATCAGAAAAATAATAATGAAACGCATATCCATAAAGAGAGTTCTATCATCACTAGTGAACATGATCATTAGAGATGGATCCAATCATTATTGTTAATAATCATTGTTGATGATGGATCCTTTCATTAACATTGATCATCATGGTTGATGATCATTTCGATCATTAATGATCTCTATATCACTAATTCTCAAAGCAAATTTAGCCTACACCATCCATATTTCCACTAAATATGGTTAACAGTTAGTTTTCTAAAAATATATAAATATATATCATACAAAATTGCATAAGCTAACTATAAAAGACAAGTAAGACACAATTATTTTGGCTAATTTTGTCAAGACACTAAAATTGCTTAAATACGGCCTATTGGCTATATTAGCGATTACACCAACAATATCTACCTAATCCAAGTAGGCTTTATATAATGCGTAGGTTGAATTACCAGTTGGCCAATTCAGTCCTGTATTCTGTATAAGTGGGCCCCACCTTACTATGATCCATGCAGTTCATCTACTGGACCGCATTGTAGATGGGGTTCAAACTGAAAACCTCAGTTAATAAACCAGTTATTTGAGTGGGCATATGAATGGTTGGCAACATGTTGATTTGAAACGACCATTGATGAATATCAATGAAAAGTTAATAATCCTCAGGGAGGACGTTTTCACTGTTGCTCACAAATGATGTCTAACCTGATGAACGACGTGGATCTAAAAAGGTGGCCACCATGATGATTACACATTTGTACAAGACATGATGATTGGATCAGGCTAATGGGCCAGACCATTCACCATGAGCCAGCCCAGCCCAGTCCTTGAGTTGTCTCTAATCTTAGATAGGGTGTGAGGAGGCACCATGCTGTACATCTTTTATCAATGGGATGTATGTGTTTTTCATCCTAATGTCAAGCTCGTCATATGGATGGACGGCTTGGATACAACACATCTCTTGGTCAGACCCACATGTACAACAGTTATATGGCTGGTTTGATGTATATCAGCCTATCAACTTCTCTAATACATTAATACTACAGCAATATATTTATGGTGTATTACAATACAACATCCATATTGCTGGTAGTTTGTATATTGCACATCAGCCAACGTGTACATGGAATGTGGACATCAATACGTTTACTGAATGTGTACATCAGCCAACGTGTACAGGTTATATACATATAACATCAGAGTGTGGACATGTGTACAGAATGTGGACATCAGCTAACACGTGTACACATGTGGACATCAGCCAATGTGTACACACGTGTACATATACATATTAGCCAATCACGTGTACATGACCATATTAGCCAACATGTGTACACACGTGGACGTTTGCATATTAGCGATAGAGAGTGTGACATCTCAATACAAATTCGGAGAGAGACGTCACCTGCAGCTATATTTTAGGTGGTGGAACGCTCACCTGCGAACCAGTTCGAACATTCTACATACGAACTTTTTTAGAACAACACATATCATATGAGTCTTGAAAATCTGAACGGTCCACATGAAGCAGAACCTCATGAAATCCCTTGGTACCAATTTTTACTTCCAACCAAAACTTTTGTGGGCCATAAAAATTCAAACAGTCTCTTCCCTTGATTTGAATTTCTCTTTGCTATGGCCCACTAGAATCTTAGATCAGTGTGAAAATTCACCTCCTGAGGTTTCATAGGATTCCTCATCTTATGGACCATTCGGATTCAACATCCATGTTACGTGTGCAAAGGTGCATAGGTGAGCATGCCTCTATTTAAGTGGTGTAATTGAATATAACAACTATTGGTGGATATTTTGTGATATGGACATGCATGTATTTCAATACAATAACTATTGATGTACATAAGGTGTATGAAATCATGATCATCTGGGTCCATCATAATTGGATTTACATATATGCAAAATATAATCCACCAAACACATGGATTCTAATCAAAAAAGAAAAGATTGACCACTTACCTTTTTAGATGAAAATAATCGGAGATCCACCATTGATTGCTCTGATACCACTGAAGGGAATTGTGGAAGGTGAGTCCTCAAGATCTGACGGTCTACACGATGATTGAGACCCTCACAAAGCAGAAGGACGGTGTTCCAACGGCCTGTCTGTCTACTACTAGAGCAGATGGAACTATTCACACATTTGATCCTACGGTATATAGTGGCCCCGGATTGCGATCTATGGATCAGATCGTCCCAATGACAAGCCAAGATGGATAGACTATAGGGCACTCTATTTCTCTCTATATACTCTCGGTATTTCGTATGTTTGTACGAGAGAGAGCGCATCCATTTTATAGGAAAGGAAAGGAGATAGGATGAGGAACGGCTTATCCGATCTTCTCTATCTCCTATCCAAAATCAAATTCAAAACTGAATTTGATATCTCAACGGAAAGAAAAAACTCGGAAGAAATCTAACCATATGGGACCCACCCACTAGTGATTGCTCACAAGTGGGCCCCACTGGTCTACGTCCAACACCAACAGCAACTCCAATTTCTACTTTTTATTTTCATTTTTTGTTTTCAACAGGAAATTGGACTATTTTGTTGTCATGTTGTTGTTGTTTCAGGGCGTCCCATTATTGTTGACTTCTCCCTAGTGACGGATTTTCGGGAAGCAACATGCAGGCAATATGAAGAAAACACATGCAATGAGGCGGCTATTGCAATTTCATGCATTTGCAAAAAGATTAGTAGGTAAACCTCTAAGCTATCATTTTTCTTGGAATTTTATCTGCCCACTCAACGCCTTTCTCTGATGATTTCTGTCCATTGATTACTAGAGAGCCACCCCTTCAGGAAATGTAGCTTACAGCCCATTTTGCACTGTGCAGGTGGTGTGTAGGTCCACTGTTCTGTGATATGGGATGTTAAAAAGTGTTTCTGTGGTCCACTTTATTATAATGTTCCCACAATTTGTATTAAGAAACTAAATTTCTGTCGTCCAGATTATTCAATTCCATGTGGATGGAAGGTCCTCCCAGTTTTCGGTGCTGTACATCTAGACAGGAGCTTGAAAGTGCAGGAGAGGGCAAATAGATGGATTTGTTTTTATTTATTTATTTATATTCAAAACTATTTTCAATTTATTGTAATAAATATTATATATTTTTATTGTCTAGTGATATAAATTTTTAATATTCAGTTTTATTTGTATGGCATCATTTTTATGTTTCAAATATTTAAAAAATACAGGTTTCAATTGAATTACTGGAATGCCAGGGCCTTTCAAATCTGTACAAAACCTTTATTGGCGCTTGTGTAGAAAACTTACGGCGCTTCAGGAACCATATCTCCCAGCGCTTGGCTTGTATTTTCGCGGCGCTAATTTGCGTCGACAAAAATTATGGTTAGTGGCGCTCAGATAAGCGCAGCTAGAACTCACCTATCCCATTCATGTTTCAATGCTCTCATCATAATCATTATTATCTGTGTTGCATAAGTGATGCGTTGGAACTCAAGAGCTGAGCTTTACTCGACCCCCGATTTTTAGGGCGTTACAGTGAATATTTTTGAAAATAAAATCCAAACTTAAGTAAACTGACACCCTCGGATCTGACCCAAATATAAGGATTCAGACCGTCAGAATCTGACCCAAATATACCCTCGGATCAGGAGAAATTTTTCACACATGTCAGTACACTTGTGGTCCTGATCAAGTACCGGTGATCGTTGAACTGAAACTGGTCCGCCACGGTCGTTCTGTAAATCTGATCGGACCAAAAACTTAACTCGACCTAGATCCAATGTCAGGGAGCTTAAGTCCGACTGCACGCAGAAAGGGGCCCTTTAGAAGTGCTCCGTTGAGCCGAAACAGATGGGTTTTCGCTATAACCTAAGTATACCTTGGCCCTGGGGCTATTCCCATCAGTTTTGGGCCTATATAAGGGCCCTAAACTCTCTCATTCATTCCATATGAATTTGGAAAAAAACCCTAGGTGAGAGAAGAGAGTAAAGAGAGATAAAGTGAGAAAGAAGTTGGTGCTGATTCCTGGGATTTTTTCCTGCTAATCCACCTGCTGAAACACCATTCCTGTGTAGTTCTTCCGGTGTTTCCAACGCCGTACTTGGGTAAGAAAGCCTAACCCTAATCTATTCTAGGGTTTCAAATAGTCTAAGTGATGAAATAGCTAACCTATTGCATGCTATAGGTGACCCTCGTGTCGTAGACAACGACTTGGCTTACAACTGAGTTCAATACGCGTTTACCGGCGTAAGGTGCAGACTATAGATGTATAGGTTATGGTTTTCAAAGCTTTCAATGTCGGTTAATAATAGATTCCTGACGTGGTTGCTATTTCACATACAAAACGCGATGTTTGTTTTGCGTTTCAGTTATATACGAACTATGTGAAGTTTAACGTATTCTTTGTATTTGTAGAAAGTACCGTATGCGTATGAAATTTGAACGAGTGTTTGCCATGATTAATTGTCGTGTGTATATACTAGTTATGCTTGTAACAACTCCTTGGCGAAAAGATTCGCCCTAATATATTTTTGGGCCAACTTACGTTATGTAGGCTAATAAGCATAGTCTAGGTGTTTGTGAAAATGCTTGTATAAGTACTTATGAGATAGTGCTTTAGGTGGGTGTTGAGATAAGATTCTCAACTACCTTAGAGATGTGTATGATTTCCTCCATGCAAGTTGTTTAGTTTCTTTGCTTTACTTACGAAATGTATGTGTATGGATTCTTGTTTATGTTGCATCTTATAACATACTCGATAATATGATTGGATTACTTGGTTACTCCTATTCTGACTACTTCACATGCTTATTGGTTAAGACTGAATATGCATGGGGTTATGTTATGGTCTAGACAATCGGTAACAGGCTTGAGTTTGTGGCTGAGATTTCTTCGCCACGTAGGACGTGTTTGACAAACCCGAGTCATACTAGAATTGTCGGCAGTGGTTAGGCCACACGGAGTGTTTACGCACTTCATGTCAATCAACTTAAGGTGCGCTCGAAATAGTTTAGCTCGTCAAGTAACTCGATTGACCCGATGTATGTTCACCATGTATGGACGTTCTTGCTTAAATGTAAGGTACCAAACTCACCATTGAAAAACCCTAATAACCATGGTACCTCGATCCGCTAAGACTCATGAGCCGGACATGGTGGTATGGGACACCGTGGTCGAACCATCGGCCTACGCTGGGGCGATGAGCCTCCTCGTAGTGACCAGTGAGCAACCCAGACTCGTGAGCCGAATATGGTGGTATGAGACACTGTATTCGAGCCGTCGGCCTACACTGATCAGGTGACGAGCCCTTTGTAGTGACCTCGAGCGTACTCTGAGTCTACGTGGAGGCGACGAGCCTTTCCGTAGCAACTAGAGTATAAACTAGGCTTGCACTGATCAGGCAACGAGCCCTTTGCAGTGACCTAGAACCGTAACATCGTATGAGATTTACTAGGACTGACGACCCTAGAATGGATCATTGTTTGGAAAATGATATAAAGGAGGTACCTTAGTTTCTCAATCCTGCTGTATGAATAAACCTAAGTAAGAACTTGGCTAATCACGTGCATGCACCACATTGCATGTGCTTTGGTGTGGAAGAGCACTTTCGGGTGGTTGCCATGCGCGCCGTAAGATGAAGACGTTAAGGGAGTGTAGGCAAGGGCATGCATCATTCTTACATATTATTTTGCATTAATCAAGAGTATTTAGGACATGATTGTTGTACTGCTTTATCATTACTGCTTGATTGAATTGATAACATGTTAACATTTGCTTTATTGTTCCACTGAGTTGATCACTCACTCCCACGTTATGGGACGGTGTTTTAAACACCAAGCAGACTCTATCTTGATTGCAGAAGGCGACGCGACTCTTGAGGCAGAGCCTGACTTTTGTGATGACGAGAAGGCATTCTCGTACATGCAGTATTCAGGCGGGTTCATGTGATCCCTGTCCTGATCGACGGGGATTTCTGGGATGCTGATCTTAGTTGACATTACACCTTTTGTATATTTTAGAATTTTAAATGTAATTATTGACCTGACAATGCATACATACCTTGGGGACCTATACTGGTTTATAAGTTATACTTGTTCGTTTCAGTCTTCCGCTTGCGTATTACAACTGTCCCTAGATTATGTCTTGCTGATTTGGCTTAATCTCACTCATGTTTAATGCACTAATACAGGCAATATTTAATCATCATTATCTATGTTGCATAAGTGATGCGTTGGAACTCGGGAGTTGAGTTTATGCTCGACCCTCAATTTTCAGGGTGTTATACCTAATCGGATGCATCTTTTGAATGGATTAGATGACATATATAAAATGTGGTAGGCCCACATACAATCTGGAAGGATTTTACCATGGGTGTCCACATCCTAATTATAATATTTGTGGCATGGCTCACCTGAGTTTTGAATTGGCCATATTTTTGTATGCAACTGAGAACATTAGGGGTCGTTTGGCACCATGGATTTGAGAGGGTTTGATGGTATATTTGGCCCCATATAGTAATTGGGGTTTCAAATCCCCATCCATGGTGAAAGCTTGGATTACATCTGAAATCCTTCAAAGAGTTACATATGTAACATGTGTGTCACTATACTAATTTATTGGGCACATGGTCCACCGATGATATCCCAAAACAATTAGATTATCAATTGCATCACTATAATTACTTTAATACGATGATCTGCATCCTCCAAACATTGTCCATGTAAATCAACAACTAAAAACTGTCGGTTGGTCACTTGAATGTGATCTTGTGCCATGTGGCCCATTTGAGACATGAAATTTCATCATTTTCAAACAAAATATATATTTCAAAGGGCTTATTACAATTATTGTGTCAAACATTACATATGTAAACTAATTAGAGATATTAAAGTTGATTTAGTAATTAAATTCAAACCCTTATAAATATATCATACACAACTACTTTTGGATTACATGATATTATGAATCTAAGATGCCAAATACAATAGGAGGATTTCAAATATAGGGGGTTCTAAATGACACTCCCAACCAGGCTTTTAGAGGTCTCATGCGATGAACAAATTAAAAGTGATTAGTGGCCCTAACATGCTGACTTGTAGATTAAACTTGTCAAAAATGTTTGTACCCGTGACAAAACAAAAGCAAAAGAAAGAGCATTGGTCAGCAAAGGCGGCGATATTTGTCTTGCTGTCCTCCAATCAAATGGAAATGCATACATACAACACATGCACCCCTTTCTTTCTACCTGACATGTCATTTTCCATCAGGATAAAAAAAGAGTCTGGATCCTCTGTTACCAGGTAAACAGGGATTTCCTGTTACCCTAATCCTCATTGGTCCACGTTACCACTCACTTAAAAAATAAAAAATATAGAAGAATGCTCCGGACACCAAACCATTATAAAAAAACAAAGGAAAATAAAAAAACAGAAAAAGAAAACGAGGAGAAAAAACCCATTTGCATTTCATTCATCTTTGCAGAGAGAGAGAGAGAGAGAGAGAGAGAGAGAGAGAGAGAGAGAGACGGAAAGGAGGGAAAAGAAAAAGAAGAGAAGCTTCGAACTCCACACGTACCTGCAGGACCTGACACCATCCATCTTCTTCGTTCATGAATTCTGTTTTCTACTTCCTTTTCCGTCGATTTTAAGGTTAGTGTTTGGTTTTTGAACTTAAGCTCTTGAAATTATCCTGTTTTGGACGAGAATTAGAGAAAAAATTACCCTTGTTCAAGAATAGGTGTGTATTTTAGCGGATTGGGAAAGGGAAACCCAACAAATTAGCCCGGTTTATGATAATGTTAACCATAAGATAAGAGGATTCAAGAACGGGTTCGATAGAGGAAGAAACTCATGCTGATTTTAGCGGATGAGAATAGGGAATTCTAACCCTGAACATGTGCGTTTAATGTTGTTAACCTACAAATATCAGTGAGTGGTCTGAGTGTGAATTTTTTTAGCAGATTGAGAAAGGAAAAATCTACAATAAACATGGTTTTATGAATGCCGAGAGAGAGAGAGAGAGAGAGAGAGAGAGAGAGAGAGTGGTCTGGGTGTGTATCAGAACCTGTTTAAATATCGTGCAGATTCACAGCCCAGACGGGCCACACCACAATCAAGTGGAATTGAATGCCTGCTCTTAAAATTTTGTGGCTTTCGAAGTTTTGGATCATGCTGATACTTGTCTTTTCCATTCATTATGGTGGTTATGACCTTGTGAACGGGTTAGATGCCATATAAACATAAGGTTTTTTTTTTTGTTCCATTTTATATTTGTGATTTTAACTCAACAGGGTTTGAAGCACTTTGATGAGATCCTCTAAGAAGCGGATGGCATTATCCTGTCTCGTGGAAATTTGGGAATAGACCTTCCCCCTGAAAAGGTTGTATGCATGTACTTACTGTCAAAGTATTGCCACCTTTTCTTTCTTTCTTTCTTCTTCTTCGTTTTTTTTTTTTTCCTTGTTTCCTTTTCAGATCACAGTGATAATCAATTTCTCGAATTCTTCTTATGGCATTAGAACCTTCCTGGACACAGATGTTGTCAATATAAGATAAATATTTAGAATTAAAAGCATTTCCCTAGAATTTCTAACCATCCATTATTTGGTAAATTGTGAATTCTTGAGGAATTTTGCAGTACAAATCCCTCGCTTATAACCTTTGTAATTCCATTTAATGACCCCTTCAATCTATATGACAACCAAGGACAACATGCTGCTCCCTGCTCCACTTTGTTCATTCCTTTATGCAAATATCTTAGTTTTGATTGGTACCTTGGGAGTTTTATTTCTGCCTTGTTGCTTTGACGTCTGAGAAGTGGCCTTGCACTGCTATCTGCATGGATTTGGGGCAAGATTAGGTGGAATTATAGGACCAACAAATTTCAATGCTTTGCTTAACATACCCGGACAAGTTGGGGCTATGCTTCAGGTGATCAAGACCATTAGTCGGCTAGCCCCCTTTATGCGTGGACCATGTCCCAGAGATCTCCGGATACATGGCCTACAAATAGGGAACACAAAGACGAGCTTCACACCAACCGAGTTGGTCCAAGATGGGTGGCTAAGAATCCTTCAATTGGGGAGAGTTTGGGCAGTGACTGTGGGCTGTGGTTCCACTTATGAGAACTGAAAACTCAAATATACCATGCTAAGCCTTGGGTTGGAGGATAGCCTATAATGTCTCTTTGTTGAGGTTCCACTTTCAAATTAAAAGAGAATTTTTATTTATGGAATCTGATCAGGTGCAATTATTTCATTATAATTAAGTGCAAATGAATCTGGGGTCTATCATGATGTGTGGATGATATCCACCCGACCATCTTACATGCCCTCCCATGTTTGGCCCCGGCCCAAAAATCATGCCAATCCATGACTGAAGTGGCCACAGGGAACACTCGAGAGGGCACACCCTCCCCCCTCAACTGTTCCTTGCTCAGTCATCGATTGGCCTGATTTTTAGGTCCATGGCCAAACAAGTTATGTTGTGCATGATGGTCCGAGTGGATGTCGTCAACACATCATAGTGGGGTCCACACAACTCTCTTGAAGCATGATTGTAATGGTTTGTGCTTAGTTCATACCCCATGTTTATTTATTATTAGTTGCTCTCAAATGCATGGCATACATGTACATCAATCAAAACCTGTCCGTATTGTGGGCCTCAATGTGGATGGAGTGCTGCCTGGAAGTTGCGCTAATTGAATGGTCCTAATTGTCCAAGTGGAGGTCCATCAAATGGATGGTTTAAAAGGACATGGTCAACCTCCAGACTCAATTTGCAAAACCAGGTGTTAATCAAGAAGGTCAGCTTGTGGGTTAACTAGACTGATTTGGTTTTGATGTAGGTTCGGGCCATAGATTGTCTCATCGGTGGACCCTACAAAATCCTGGCTAGAATCCTCTCTTCTCGTCTCGCAACTGTTATGGGAAGCCCTATCTCTAATCATCAAAATGCATTCATAAAAGGGAGACAAATTATCGATGGAGCGCTGATTGCCAATGAATGCTTGCATTCTTCTCATAGATCTGGAAGACAATCTATATTCTGTAAGCTGAATATCGAAAAGGCTTATGACCACGTAGACTGGGAATTTTTGCAGTACATGTTACGACGCATGGGTTTTGGCGAGAAATGGCGGACTTGGATACGATCGTGCCTTCAGTCTGCGCATTTCTCTATCCTCTTAAACGGCACTCCTAAAGGTTTCTTCCCATGCTTTAGAGGTCTTCGTCAGGGTGACCCCCTTTCTCCTCTTCTTTTCCTTTTGATTGGTGAAGCCTTCTCGCAAATGCTCCTGAGTGGTCAGTCTGCTGGGCTGTATAGAGGTATTTCTATTTCAAATTCTGTCATTCCCATCACTCATGTTCAATTCGCTGATGATACACTGATCATGATCGAGGCTGATGAATCTTCTAGATAATATTCACACTACGCTCAGATGTTTTGAGGCTGTTACGGGTCTAAAGATCAATCTGGCCAAATCTAAACTCTACGGGGTGAATGTTTCGTCTCAGGATCTATCTACTTATGCTGATCTACTCGGCTGTCCTACGGCTTCTTTCCCCACACTGTTTGTTGGTCTTCCCCTTTCCCTTAGCCCCCCTCCAATGACGATGTGGGAAAAAATCATCGCCAAAGTTCAGAAAAAGCTTGCTACGTGGCAATGCCGTTACTTGTCGATTGGTGGCAGAATCACCCTTATTAAAGCTGCATTATCAAATTTTCCCCTTTATTACATGTCCCTTTATAGATGTCCGACTACTGTCCTCAAACGCATTGATGCGCTCAGAAGAAATTTCCTCTGGTGCGGTAAGGAAAATCAGAAGAAGTTCCATTTAATGGACTGGAAGTTTGTCTGCACCCATTATTGCTACGGGGGCGCCAACATAAAAAATCTCAAGACAATGAACTCAGCTCTTTTGGGTAAATGGATCTGGCGCTTGGGCAACGAATCTGCAGCCCTATGGAATATCGTCGTTAAAGGCAAATACGGCGTCTCTCCAGGTGGTTGGTGGACTAGTGTCACCTCTGCTTATAGAGCCTCTTTCATCTGGAAAAGCATCCTGCGTCAGAAATCTGCAGTGCTTCCTCACATAGGCTTTATCCTACGTAATGGTACGAGAATCAAGTTCTGGGAAGACCAGTGGATTGGAGAGTGCACCCTCAGTAGTAGATTTCCAGGAATCTTTCGAATTGCTGCCAACAAAGACAGCATGATAGCCACTAATTATTCTTCTTCGGGTAATACGGGGGTCTGGGAAATCAATTGTACTAGAAATCTGAGGGAGAGGGAGGTCATTGAATATGTCGAGCTGTTGCACTGTCTATCCTCCATCTCCTTGGACGCTTCCTCTCATGACAATATCATCTGGCATCGTCATAGGTCCGGCAATTTCTCGGTTAAATCACTATATGCGATCCTCAACCTCACCTCTCCTTCCTTGCAGCAGCTCTCCCCTGGTTTATGGAAAATTGCAGCTCCTCCCAAATTCATTTCTTTTGCCTGGCTTGCAGCTATGAACCGAATCCTTACGACTGACAATCTCAGGAAGCGTGGGATGCATCTTGTCAACATTTGTCGTTGCTGCATGCGTGACGAAGAGACTGTTGACCATCTTTTGGTCCACTGCCCTTCATTTCTCACATTTGGTGGGACTTCTGGCCAAGATTCAACTTCGTTTCTTGCCCCCCTGGATCGGCTGAATCCTTGCTTGCAGTTTGGCTCAGCCACAAACTTGACAAAGTGAAAACTAAAATTTGGAGAATGTCGATAATTGCAATTTGGTGGGCGGTTTGGACGGAAAGGAATGAAAGAGTGTTTAATGATTCTCAGGCTACGGCTAACTCAGTGGGTTCTACTGCTAAAAATCTTGTTATTGAATGGGTGACTAATGTAATGGGATTAAAAGACTACAATCTTGTTTTTTTTAGGTTCTTAGTTTTTCCCGCTCTGCTATCTCAGCAGTCCTTTTGTGAGCTTTTTTCTTTAATATATTTTCTCTGTTACCTTCAAAAAAAAAAAAAGCTAGATGGGGAGTGAGTCGGACTCAAGATGAAATTTCATGTACTGTTTATCTTCTTGCAGTTCTCTTTCATTGCAATGTCATTCTTCTTGTATTGTTTATCTTTCAAGTCCAAACTCTGAAGGATTTTTTCAATATGCTTTCAAATGCCAGGTTCTACACTTGATATGACATCTGTGATGTATTTTTGTTGTTTTATATTTGTAACAACCAGCAACTATGCTGATTAAAGAAATTTCATGTTAACATAACTTCGGAACATACTCTCTACAACCAAACTTATGTTTTGATTTTTCATTCTTATAGCAGCAGATTTTGTGGAAATTTCAAAACTTCTTTGGTGAGCTTTTCTACCCCCACTATTTTCTGTGTTGTAGCCCACTTGAGTTTCGCATCTGCTTCAGTTTTAGGTTCATGTCCTAACATAAGCCTGCAAAGCTAATGGATGGATTGAAGCTGGATGGTTCCCTCCTTTAAGGTTGTACACTTCTATTGGACTTTTCATTTGTACAATTGAATGTGACCTGGCCCAAATATCAGGCCACTTCTTTTTCTTTTCTTTTCTTTTCTTTGTTATTTTTTTTGTCAAGAATATCACTCTAATATACTCTTTACTCTTCGATGCATGTATGGAAAATAAATAGTTTCAATACGAAATTTAATGGTCCACAACATATAGGGAAAACAAATAGTCGAAGGCCAATATGTTCACCACCATAATTTTTTTGGATACAGAGGAATTAATCTACCTCTCCCAGGTAATGAACAGCGCAGATCTCATACATGTGTGGTATGTTTGCACTTGTGACTAGTTGAGTCTTAGATTCAACGCATGCATCTCATTGTAAAAAGTGAATTTCCTTTCCTATATCGTTCTACATCCATGGACATGAAGATCTGATCTTTTCTCTTTTCATAGCCTTCCTTGTCATGATATCTGATCTTTTCTCCTTGTGCAGGTGTGTCCTTAGCGATGGTGCCTTCCGAGTTGGATGTCTTGCTCAGTTTCGTCGATTTGGCTACTAGTTGCCACGAGATCCCTATGAGTTGGGGCTGGCGGATTCCAAACTTTTTCCATTTGAAGTGGTGACTTTTCTTAACTTCGAACCAACGTTGGTATAAATGGGGCTTACCTTCCTTGTCATGATGTCTGATTTTTTTCTGGTTGCTGGTCTCTTTGTAGGAATACTTGGTTCCTCAAGAATATGTACAGACAATGAGACAATCCATGCTAAATAGATGCTCGATTTCTTCTTCCAATCAAGTTTGTGAAATGTTCATGAAAGGGCTTGGGAGTATGCCACATGAAGTATGTTCTTTTTCTTTCATTGTTTGTCAAATTCTTTATTCATATCATCTTTGGATACAATGAGACAGGCCATACTAGCTGATTCTTTGTTTTTATGTTATAGAGTCCTTTAGTGGTGGTTCGCCCTCAAATAATTATAGAAGACTCACACGAGAAGTTATCGGTATAGCTGTCGGATGTGCAGGTGGACTACTGATACTCGCATCCATTTTCTATCTATGGTGGATGAAGGATGCACCTGGCCATATGTGAGTGCACATAGACTGGCTACTCCCCTGCCACTCGGTGCTATGTGGGCCCACCATGGTATATGTGTTTCATTCATGTCGTCCATTTATTTTTCTAGATTATTTTATGGTCTGAGACCAAAAAAGAGGTATAACCCAATCTCAAGTGGACCACATTACATGAAAAAGTGTTGAATGAACGTTGACCCTTAAAAACTTTTTGGGGGCCATAAAAGTTTTGGATCAAGTTGATCTTTGTTTTTTCCCTTCATCTGGGTTTTTATGACCAAACCAACAGATTGAATGTCAAATAAACAGTACGGCAAGCCTTAGGAGGACTTTAATGATGGATATCCAATCACCATTGTTTTCCTGTGGTGTGGTTCATATGAGATTTATATCCCTCTCATTTTTTGGATTAACCCCTAAAATTATATGTAAAAATAGATTAACGGAATGGATGAAACACATACATCATGGTGGGGCCCACAGAGTACCGACCACCACCACCACCGGGCTGGTGGTGGGGGAAGTAGCTAATTCGCTTTCATTTCCATTTGGGATTCAGTGCCGCATTGAGCAATGAGACTCCCTACTGAAGTGATGTCACCTATTTATATGGGTCCCACTATGATGTATGTTTTGTATCCACACCATTCATTCATTTAGAGAGATCATTTTAGGGCATGAGCAAAAGAATGAATCAGATCCAAAATTCGAGTGGACCCCACCACAGAAAATAGTGGAGAGAGTCATGCCCACCATTTATTACGACTGAATCCAATCCAAACCTCGTCACTTTGTCTACTGAACCCCGTCACTTTATCTACTGAACCTTGTCACTTTGTGTTTCAACCTTGTCACTTTGTCTAGTGAACCCTGTCACTTTGTACTGCAACCCCATCACTTTGTCAACTGAACCCCGTCACTTTGTACTGCAACCCTGTTACTTTGTCTACTGAACTCCATCACTTTGTAGTGCAACATCATCACATTGTCTACTGTACCTCATCACTTTGTGCTACAACCTCATCACTTTGCCTACTTTACCCCATCACTTTGTACTGCTGATTGCTTGCCTCCAAGTGCAGAGGTTCGTAAGTAGTATCCCATGAATATAGGGTCGATCCCATAGGAAGATGAATTGTGAGAAGGAAAAAATCAAATACAAAACAAACTAAGTAATAAAAACTAAACCGATGATTTGATTTTGGGATTTTTGAATGGATGTAATTCAACTGAATAAAATAACACCTAAGCTTCAAAGTTCCACACACAGGTTAATGTTCCAAAATTATGATGACTTGGATAATACAATTAGGATCTGAGCACTATGGTCAGCCTAGTCGGAAAATAAAATAGTTTAAATATTTTAATAAATGATATAAAATATTAGAAAATCATAGATTTGCACTATTGACATATATTCTCAAGCTCCAGTGATTTTAAGTATTCAACATCTATAGGATAATGAATATCAAAGAAATATAACAGGTTGAGAACATCTCCTATCTAGGAAATCTGATTGATCTAAGGTAAGTCTATCCATCAATGTGCATCTCATATGATGGAGACATATAGATCTCAAAAAAGGATAAAAAAATAAAACATAAATAATAGATAACATGCATACACCATTCTTCTCATCATTAAAACAATCAATCATCATAATCTTAAAGAAATATTAAACCCATGTGTTTCTCTTCTAGCTTGGGCTAGAAGGAACTTAGAAAAACATAATTAAATTGCAGAAAGAAAAAGCAACAAAAAAGAAAGAAAAAAATGCAAATAGAAAATATTTAAAAAAAAAAAAAAAACACAACTTATAAAGCTTTAATAAAACTAAAAACTCTTTAAAAAACCTAAATTTTGTTTTGGGATGCCTTGAATAATGTTTAAGAATGCCTTAGGAAGCTCTATTTATAAGTAGGGAACTCCAATTTTCGCACAAAGTTGAAAAACCCTAAAAACTGCCACAAATATACATATTTTTTCAAAATAGACTTCTTGCTGCATAGTTCATTTAAAACAGACTTCCTGCTGCGTAGTTTTCTAAAATAAACTTTACAGCTTTAGAATACACTTTTTAAGGACAATTTCAGGATTCTTCACTTCAAATCTTTGATTTTCTTCATTCTTCACTCAGCTTTCTTGGATCTTTGGCATATGAATTCTTCAGTCTTGGTCTCTTAAGATCCATCTCTTGCCTTGGTAATTTTTGAACATCAAATTCTTGCTTTTAACGCCTTTTTTCACTCCAAGCACTTAAATTCACCTTACAATACATGCATGAGTAAAATATAATATTAAGATGATTTATGTTTCCGTTTTCACTTCATTCTAGTAAAAATGACCTTATAAACTGTTTGGATGGCATATAAACATTAAGACGCCTAAGAAGGTTTCAACTGTAGGAATTTCTTTCTCCACTATTTCATCTTGTATGACCCGGTTGAGTTTTGATCATCCTAATTTTTGGTTACATGTCTTAAAATGAGCTCTAAAAATGGATGAATGGATTGGAATTCTTATAAACATCATGGTGGACCCCACCACACATCCCAGCGCTTTAACTTCATGCAAAAGGCTTTCTCCGGTGAATCCACGTCCATGGTTTCCATTGGAAACGGACTGGCTACTCCACTGCAACTCGGTGCTATGTGGGCCCATCATAATGTATGTGTTTCATCCATGCCGTCCATTTATTTTTCTAGATCACTTTATGGTCTGAGGCCAAAAATGAGGTATAACCCAATCTTAAGTGGACCACATTACATGAAACAGTGTTGAATGAACGTTGACCATTAGAAACTTTTTGGGGGCCATTAAAGTTTTGGATCAAGCTGATCTTTGTTTTTTCCCTTCATCTGAGTCTTTATGACTAAACTAACAGATTGGATGTCAAATAAACAGTACGATGGGCCAGGTATTACTAGACAAAGCAGGTCTAGGATATATTAGAAAGGGATCTCTCTTTGAAACTATATAACACATGATAGGCAGTCCTTCTGCCCAAATTAGGCCTGTAATTTTCCCTCAGCTATGAATCTCTTTTTTTTTTAAAAAAAAAAAAAGGGTTCTGCTTAAAAAAAAAAAAAAAAAAATAGTACGATGGGCCTTAGGAGGACTTTAATGATGGATATCCAATCACCATTGTTTCCCTGTGGTGTGGTCCATATGAGATTTATATCCCTCTCATTTTTGGGATTAACCCCTAAAATTATATGTAAAAATAGATTAACGGAATGGATGAAACACATACATCACGGTGGGACCCATAGAGTACCGACCACCAACATCACCGGGCTGGTAGTGGGGGGAGTAGTCAATCCGCTTTCATTTTCATTTGCGATTCAGTGCCACATTGAGCAGTGAGACTCGCTACTGAAGTGATGTCACCTATTTATATGGGTCTCACTATGATGTATGTTTTGTATCCACACCGTCCATCCATTTAGAGAGATCATTTTAGGGCATGAGCCACAGAATGAATCAGATCCAAAACTCGAGTGGACCCCACCACAGAAAGTGGTGGAGAGAGTTACGCCCACCATTTATTACGACTGAATCCAATCCAAATCTCGTCATTTTGTCTACTGAACCCTGTCACTTTGTACTGCAACCTGTTCACTTTATCTACTGAACCCTGTCACTTTGTGTTGCAACCCCGTCACTTTGTCTACTGAACCCCATCACTATGTACTGCAACATTATCACTCTGTCTACTGTACCTTATCACTTTGTGTTACAACCCCGTCACTTTGTCTATTGTACCCCGTCACTTTATGCTGCAACCTCGTCACTTTGTCTACTGTACCCCGTCACTTTGTACTGCAACCTCGTCACTTTGTCTACTGAACCCCATCACTTTGTACTGTAACCTCGTCACTTTGACGGTGGACACTCAAAAAGTGACGGGGTTCAGTAGACAAAGTGACGTGGTTGGAGTACAAAGTGACGGGGTTCAGTAGACAAAGTGACGGGATTGCAGTACAAAGTCACGGGTTTACTAGACAAAGTGACGATGTTGCAGTACAAAGTTACAGGATTTAGTAGATAAAGTGACGGGGTTGCAGTACAAAGTGACAGGGGTTAGTAGACAAAGTGACGAAGTTTGGATTTGATTCAGTCATAATAAATGGTGGGCGTGACTCTCTCCACTATTTTATATGGTGGGGTCCACTCGAGTTTTGGATCTGATTAATTCTTTGGCTCATGCCCTAAAATGATCTCTCCAAATAAATGGACGGTGTGCATACAAAACATATATCATAGTGGGACCCATATAAATAGGTGACATCACTTCAGTAGTGAGTCTCACTACTCAATATGACACTGAATCCCAAATGGAAATGAAAGCGGATTAGCTACCCCCCTACCATCAGCCCTGTGGTACCGTGGTGGTGGTCGGTACTCTATGGGCCCCACCATGATGTATGTGTTTCATCCATTCCGTTAATCTATTTTTACATATAATTTTAGTAGACAAAGTGATGATATTGTAGTACAAAGTGACAGGGTTCAGTAAACAAAGTGACGGGGTTTAGTAGACAAAGTGACAGGGTTGCAGTACAAAGTGACGGAGTTCAATAGACAAAGTGATAGGGTTGCAGTACAAAGTGACAGGGTACAGTAAACAAAGTGACGGGGTTCAGTAGACAAAGTGACGGGGTTGCAGTATAAAGTGACGGGGTTCACTAGACAAAGTGACGAGGTTGCAGTACAAAGTAATGGACTACAGTAGACAAAGTGACGAGGTTGTAGCATAAAGTGACGGGGTTGCAGTACAAAGTGACGGGGTTCACTAGACAAAGTGACGAGGTTGCAGCACAAAGTAATGGGCTACAGTAGACAAAGTGACGAGGTTGTAGCACAAAGTGACGGGGTACAGTAGACATTATGACAATGTTGCAGTACAAAGTGACGGAGTTCAGTAGACAAAGTAACGGAGTTGCAATACAAAGTGAAGGGGTTCAGTAGACAAAGTGACTGGATTGCAGTACAAAGCAATGGGGTTCACTAGACAAAGTGACGAGGTTGCAACACAAAGTGACAGGGTTCAGAAGATAAAGTAACGAGGTTGCAGTATAAAGTGACGGGGTTCAATAGACAAGTGACGAGGTTTGGATTGGATTCAGTCGTAATAAATGGTTGGCGTGACTCTCTCCACTATTTTTTATTGTGGGGTCCACTCGAGTTTTGGATCTGATTCATTCTTTAGCTCATGCCCTAAAATGATCTCTCCAAATAGATGGACGGTGTGGATACAAAACATACATCATAGTGGGAGCCATATAAATAGGTGACATCACTTTAGTAGCGAGTCTCATTGCTCAATGTGACATTGAATCCCAAATGAAAATAAAAGCGGATTGGCTACTCTCCCCCACTAGCCCGGTGGTAGTGGTGGTCGGTACTCTGTGGGCCCCACCATGATGTATGTGTTTCATCCATTTCGTTAATCTATTTTAACATATAATTTTAGGGGTTGATCCCAAAAATGAGAGGGATATAAATTTCATATGGACCACACTGTAGGAAAACAATGGTGATTGGATATCCATCATTAAAATCCTCCTAAGGCCCATCGCACTATTTATTTGACATCCAATCTATTGTTTTGGTCATAAAGACCCAGATGAAGGGAAACGACAAAGATTAGCTTGATCCAAAACTTTTATGGCCCCTAAAAAGTTTTTAACGGTCAATGTTCATTCAACACTGTTTCATGTAATGTGGTCCACTTGAGATTGGGTTATACCTCATTTTTTGTCTCAGATTATAAAATGATCTACAAAAATAAATGGACGACATAGATGAAACACATATACCATGGTGGGCCCACATAGCACCAAGTGGCAAGGGAGTAGCCAGTCCGTTTCCAATGGAAACCGTGGATATGGATTCACCAGGGAAAGCCTTTTGCATGAAGTTCCAACGGGATGTATGATGGGGTCCACCATAATGTTTATAAGAATTTCAATTCCTTTATCCATTTTTAGAGTTCATTTTAAGACATGTAACAAAAAATTAAGACGATCAAAAACTCAACCAGGCCATATAAGATGAAACAGTGGAGAAAGAAATTCCTACAGTCGAAATCTTCTTAGGCGTCTTGATGTTTATGTGCCATCCAAACGGTTTATAAGGTCATTTTTACTAGGATGAAGTGAAAGCACCAAAATATTAGACCGATGCAAAACTTTTGTGGCCATATAAATATTTTAATGGTGGACACTAAATCCCCACTGTTTCCTCTTGTGTGGCCCATTTGAGTTTTGTATACACCTTAGTTTTGGTATTATGTCCTAAAATGATATCTAAAAATGGATGAACGGGTTGGATTTATCACAAACGTCGCAGTAGGCCCATCCAAAATCCTTGCACAGTGGGCCTACCGGGAATCCTTGCACAGGATCTTACTGCAAGAGGCTTTGAAAGGAAATCCGCGTCCCCTTTAGACACATGAAATTAGATTCTTACCGAGCCTTATCGTACTGAGTAAACTCTGTTAGGCCCACTGTGAATTCATGTGGTTTATCCATGCCGTCCATCCGTTTTTTAAGATCATTTTTGGGGTTGAGCCCAAAATTGAAGTGTATCAAAAGCTCAGGTAGACCATACCAAAGGAAACAGTGGAAGTATTGATTTTCACCATTGAAATGTTTCTAAGCCTCCCAATGATATTTATTTTTCATCCAAACTGTTCATAAGATCACAAAGACATGGATGAATGGAAAAAACAAATATCATCTTAATATACAACTTCAGTGGGTCCCAAACAACTTTTCAACGGTAGAATCTAATTGACACTGTTTCAGGTGGTGTGGTCCACTTGATCTTTGGATATGATTAATTTTTACTGTAAAATCCTAAAATTTGATGATAAAAGAGATGGATGGAGTTGATACCATGCACGGTGGGCTCCACAGACTTTACTCAGTACGCTTACCATACTGATTTACTCAGCATGCAAACCGGTTCCGTTTAACGTCTCCGTTGTACCCTGATTAAATGTACGTTTTTAATAATATATTTAAAAAATCTGATGACGTGGCACTTTGACGTTGACCAATGAAAACGCTGGAGGCAGGAGGGAGTTCCTGCCTCCGGGAGGCAGAGGATCCGCACTCTAGAAGACGTAGTGAGCTCATAGGAATGCTTCTACACGTTCGGAGGTTACCATTGCCGGATACCGACTGCGTACCTCCCTGGCGTGTTACGTGGCAATGTTTTGTGAACCCAAAATAATGTATGTATTACATCCACACCGTCTATTCATTTCTAGAGATCATTTTAGGGCATGAGCACGAAAATGAGGTAGATCCAAAAACCAAGTGAATAACACCACAAAAGCAGTAGGACAATGATATCTACCATTGAAATTTATTTGCCATCCAAAATTTCTCATAAGGTCACACGGATCTGTCTGGTGTTTTGGTTCATTCCTTAAAAGGATCTCAAAAAATGAATGGGCAGTGTAGATATAATACGTACATCATTTTTAGCAACCACATAACTTTGCCATGTCATCAAACCACTGAGACTGCGACGTCCACGATTGCTTGTAAAGGCAACAATTCATACAGTAATAACAGACCAATTTCTAAACACGGGAATATCTCCGGAGACTTTAGATCTTCATGTTCTCCCGGCGATATTATCCAGCAAATCTCTCTGCAAGTAATTAAAAAAAAAAAAGTATAATAAATAATAAATAATTTCAAACTTTTAAATGTACGAGCACAAAAGAAATTTCTTTATAGTAATAAATTTTAAGATACAACTGAAAAATATTAAAATATTCTAAGATTTTGAAAATATCACGCTATTATAAAGATAAAATGCAATTAAGAGCTTTTAAAAAAAAATTTAGTGGTAAGGTAGAACTTGAGATAATGAAAGAAATCTACCCAACCTTTTTTCTACATCAAGGAGAGAGGAAGCTTCTTCATCTGCAAATCAGCGACCCTTGTAAATTCTGGTGTAGAGGGACTTGGACTTCTCGTCTTCCCACTCTAATCCTTCCCACCATTCTCTATTGCCTTCTATTTCTCCTTTTATTTCATGGATGCTTGAGCTGAAGAGGGGGAGCTTCTTCAACTTTGGACAAGAAATTACTTCCATCTCTTCCAAAGATATAAACATAAATCGCTGGCTACAAATGCTTTCTAATTCTGGTAAGCGATCCAATTCTAGGATGCGTAATTTTGGTAATGAATTATGGGGCAGCTTGTCTCCTATAATCTCTTTCATTTGGAAACAATTCCTTATGGTAAGCCCCTCTAACTGATGTAGTTGCTCTACCATACTAGAAGAGAAGAGACTCCATAACTTTTCACATTCATCAACCCATATTCTTCTGAGGTTTTGCAGGCTTGTGTTCAGCGGAGGAGGCGCTCCACCATCGAATACCTTCTCCAAGTTTGGCAAACTACGGAGATCCAAATACTGTAAACATTGGAATGCATCATCTCCAACCTCTCTCCAGTCTATAAAGCATTCCACTCCACTGCATTCAATGACTCGAAGATGTTTTAAGCTCTTTAAATCGCCTTGGAACTTAGAAAGACTTGTTAAACCTTTGCTTTTATACAAGTATAAAGAGAATGCATGTTTTGTCAACCCCTCAATCCCGCAGGGGAATTTGTCACATTCACAAATGCTTATCTCCTTATTAGAAAGCCGCTGGAAATATATTTCGTTAACCTCAACAAGGAAGCTTGTCAAGCCCGAAAACCATTGATGGAACATATCATGTGCGATGAAGCCATTAAGATTGGACAAACTGATACGTAAAGATCTCAGGCGTTTCATGTTCACAGCCTCACTGAAAGTAGCTCCGTCCACATTTTCCTTCAAATGCATCATGCTTACTTCCTCCAGACTAGGTAGCCTGTATATCATAGTGTAGGGAATTGTGGTGAATGAAGTCGATGATATATCCAACCTCTTGAGTTTAACCAAGCTTTCAATGCCTTGAGGGAAGTTTTTGAGGCCAGATTCTGAGAGATCAAGAATTTGGAGTTCCTTCAGCTTTCCCAATGGCGGCAGCTCCACTAGATCTTCGCAGAAGCTTAGAATGAGCATACGTAGATTCACCAATTGCAATAATGACATCGGGAGAGATTCAATGCCAGTAGAACTTAGATCAAGGATCTGTAGTTTTGGCATGAGCTCAAAGAAATTACTGTGAATGGTACGTAATTCATTGTTTTGATTGAGGAACAAGGAGACCAAGTTAGGACAATCAGGAGTAATTTCGAGATCTTTTATCTTGTTGCGCATCAATGAAATCCTTACAACCCCTCTCCACATTTTCTCTTCTGGTGGCTGCACTAGTCCCTCCCCGGCTTTCACAAGGAATTTTGAGCCTTCCATGGATGACGGTGAAGTGATCCATATAGCCAAGTCACGGAGCAAATCATGCATCCTAACGTATTCACTTCCTTCAAACCTTTTCTCCAAGAGGTATGCCTCCTTGATTCTTTCAAGGATGTCATGACCCTTGTTTAATGATTCTTCCAAGTTATTCACATTTTCTATGAATCCTTCCTCCATTGCCCAGTATCTTATTAGCTCATCTATTGGTATAAGATAATCTTCCGGAAATAATGAACAATACAAGAAACATGATTTGATCTTATCATTTTCTAGGCTATCATAACTAAGTTTCAAAGGAAGAAACACTTCACGCTCCATACCTGAAACCTCAGGTGATGCTCCTTCCAATGCCCTCAATGCATTCCTCCATGCCTCTTTCTTATCCTTGCCACGCATGGCCCCTCCCATTGTCCTAATCGCAAGTGGTAATCCGCTGCACTCCTTTGCAACCTCCTCGGCTACCGGTCGAATCTCTGATGACAGAACTACATCCCCACATCTTTCACAGAACAAATTCCACCCTTCCTCAGGTGTAAGAGCTCTGACTTTAATAGACTTATCAGCCCCCATTGCATTGCACACTGCGACGGATCGGGATGTTATCACGATCTTGCATCTGTTTTGCTTGTCTGGCTTTGGAATTCCAACTTGAACCAAGCTAAATGATTTCCACATATCATCTAAGATGAGCAGATACCTAAGATTCTTTAACCGAGCAAACAGCTTGTCCCCCTTATCTTCGTTTCCGTCGAATTTCATACCCAATCTGTTTCCAATCTCCTCTTGGATTAATCCCAAGTTGAGATCCTTGGACACAGTTATCCAAATCACGACATCGAAGTCACGGGTTTTGGTGAACCTATTGTTTATTTCTTTCATGAGAGTGGTTTTTCCTATTCCACCCATCCCACAAATACCTATGATTCTATTCTCTTCCTCGTGTAAGCATTGCCATATCTCCTTCAAGGTTCGCTCAGACGTGCTTTGTTGTCCTCGTGGTAGTGATGTTTGCTTTTCCAACACCCTTGGATGTCGACTGCTCTCAGCCACCTTATTGAAGACCCCTTTTACTTTGAGTTTTTTGTTGAGCTTTTTGATGTCTTCGAGCTTTTCAACGACCCTTTTTCCCAATGTATAACGAGACGAGTGATCGGTGCATATTCTCCTTAGTGCCAGCTCCAACCTTATTGAATCAACTTGGTTTTCGGTATTTCTGACTGCCGTGAGCCAATTCTCCACAAGGGCTATCTGTCTCTTTCCGACTGGTATAGCATCGTCCACTACTGCTTGAATTTCATCATACTTGCGTTTTAGCTTTTTCGTTTTCCTTTTCAGAGTCTCTACATTGTTGTTGAGGTCTTTGAAATAACCGATGTGCCGACAAATAGGAGCCCAGAAGAAGAGAAAAATTTCCACCAAGTCCATTCTAGATTGATGGATGGATGAGTGGATGGATGAGAGATAACGGTGCTTTTGAAAGTAGCAGAGGAATGAAATGAAGGCACCGTTGAAAGTAATGCTGTGAAATCTCCGTTTATATGACTTCACTTTTCAGAAGCTGAGGAGAGGAGGGAAGAGAAACTGTTAAGAAAAGAGAGAATAAGCTGGATCGACTGGACGCGGATTAGCTACTGACTCGTTGAGTAGCGAGACTCGCTGCTGAAGTGACGTCACTAAGTTACGTGGGCCCCACAATGATGTAAGTTTTGTATCCACACCGTTCATACATTTGTATAGATCATTTTAGCGCATGAACCAAAGAATGATGAGGATCCAAGGCTGGATTGGACCCATCACAGAAAACACTAAGAGAGTGACGCCCACCACCGTTGAAACCTTCCTAAGGTTCACCAGATGTTTTTTTTTTTTGAGATCCACCGTGTTCATGTGTTAACGCATACATGAAAGAATGGACAACACAAATACCAGCTTCATTGGAAACTTTTGTGACCCTTAGAACTTTTTAACGGTCTCCCCACTGTTTTCTGTGGTGGGGTCAACTCCAGATTTTGATCTGAATGATTCTATGGATCATGCCTAAGATCTCTCCAAATGGATAGATGGTGTGGATATAAAACATACATCATGGTTGGGCCCAACGAACTTGGTGACGTCACTTCAGTCTCCTCAACCTTTTTAGTAGCCAATCCGCATCCGGATCGACCGGACGCGGATTGCCTACTAACAGCGACAAAACGCGGATTGCGTCCTACTCCGCCCGTCTTTAGACACGAAGGACGCGGATTGCGTCCACCCCGCCCGTCTTTAGCCACGAATGGGCAGTTCCGTGGGCAGGCCCACTGTGATCTATCACTTTATCCATGCCATCCATCTTTTCCATCGGATCATTTTAAAGTTTGTGCACAAAAATGAGAACAATCCAACGCTCAAGTGGACCACAGCAAATAATAAGCTTGGTTGCATTAAATGCACAAAGCATTAGATGCCAATTGCATTAAATGCGAGAGTCAACTGTAGTGTGGTCCACTTGAGCGTTGGATCCACCTGATTTTTGTTCTTTAAAATGATCAGATTAGAGGAATAGTCAGCAAGGATAAACTGATAGATCACAGTGGGCCCAGCCACGGAATTGCTCGTTTGTGGCTGGACGCGGATTGCGTCCTACCCCGTCTTTAGCCACGAATGGGCAGATCCATGGGTGGGCCCACTGTGATCTATCAGTTTATTCACGCCGTCCATCCCTCCCCTCGGATCATTTTAATGTTTGTGCACAAAAATGAGGTAGATCCAAAGCTCAAGTGGACCACAACAAATAATAAGCTTGGTTACATTAAATGCACAAAGCATTAGATGTCAGTTACATTAAATGCGAGAGTCATCTATAGTGTGGTCCACTTGAACGCTGGATCTACTTGATTTTTGTTCTTATATGCCTTAAAATGATTTGATAGGAGAGGATAGACGGCGTGGATAAACTGATAGATCATAATGGGCCTGCCTACGAAACTGCCCCGTTTATGGCTAAAGATGGGCGGGGGTAGGACGCAATCCATGTCCACAGGGACAGTGCTTTGTGAGTCCCATCATGGTGTACCACACATCAGCTATATAGCTGGTGTATGTACGTGTGGTGCGAAGACGAGCGCTGATGCTCCTCGAGCTCAAAGTTGTACGAACGGTTCAAAGGAGATCAAAGTTACATGGGCCCACGATGATGTATTTATTATATCCACACCGTTCATCCATTTTTTTCAACTGGACAACACCACAAATAACAACGGAGATAATGATTTTCACCATTAAAATTTTCGTAGGGCCCACCATAACGTTTATTTTCCATCCAATTTTTTCATAAGGTCACAAAGACCTGGATGAAGAGTAAAAACAAATTTCATATTGATTCAAAACTTGTGTGAACCCCAAAAAGGTTTCAATGGTAGATGTTCAATCTCCCACTGCTTTTTCTAGTGTGGTCCACTTAATCGTTAGATCTGTCTTATTTTTCAGCTCAAGCCTTAAGAGGAGCTCAAAAAATGGATGGATGGTTTGGATATATCACATACATCATGATGGGACCCATAGAACTTGCTGACATCAATACACCATCTATATATCTAGTGTATGGTACAGTAGCCAATCTGCTTCCGCAAAATAGACGTGTGGGGCCCATTGTAATGTGATGGCTGGTGTACCACACACTGGTGTATTGACGTCAACAAGTACCGTGGGTCCCATCATGAGGTATGTGTTATATCCAAACCATCCATCCATTTGGCGAGCTCGCCGTAAAGCTTAAGTCGAAAAATAAGACAGATCTAAAGCTAAAGTGGGCCACACTGAAAAAAGCAGTGGTGGATTGAACTTCTACCATTGAAACCCTTTTGGGGGTCACAGAAGTTTCGGATCAATACGAAATTTGTTTTTCCTCTTCATCCAGGTACTCGTGACCTTGTTAATAGATTAGATGGAAAATAAACGTTATGGTGGGCCCTGCAAATTTTTTAATGGTAAAAATCATTATCCCATTGCTATTTTTAGTGTGGTCCATTTGAGATTTGGATATGATTAATTTTTTGGCTAATGCTCTAAAATAATCTCAAAAATTTGATAAATGGTGTGGATATAATAAAATACATCATTGTGGGGCCATGTAACTTTATATCCTTTGAACCGTTCGTACAACTCCTACCTCATGAATGATTTCGATAGCAAATAAACAACGTAATGGGCTCCAAGAATATTTTTTCCTACCCACAGCAATTTAAAATAAAATAAAATACTATTAATGGTTATCCAGTCAAAAGTATTTTGTGGGTGGAGAATAAGTAGAGATGAATGCTATGCTTGCATGAGATATCATGGTATACACCAGTTCAAGGGTTATGATTATTTTACCAAGAAGGGTATAAGATATATGGTCCATCAATTTAAGGGTCATATTCGAGAGATGTGCGTGGATGAGGTATAAGTGTGCTAAATTTGGTCGTAAGACAATAATATATCTTGTCTCATATTCTACAAAAGATATAAAAAAAAAAAAAAGACAATAAAAGAAAATATGATAAATTGTTAATTTTAAGACATTTGTAGTTTATTACTAATTAGATTTTTATGAAAAAATATTTATTTTCAGACATTGGGACATTCTTTAGACAAATTATATCAAACAAAATTTTCTGTACTCATAAATACTTGAATTCAGCATTTTAAGTTTTCAACAACTAAATTAATTTTCAAATCTTATTTTTTAATTTATCAAACGGTATACCTTTGAAACTGACATTGTTTCTAGATCTCTTATTCAGCCCTCTCAGAACTTTTTTAGCTTTTAGATGAAGAGGAACTCAATTTATAAACTTGTAATAAAATAAAATAAAAGATAACACTTTCAATAGTAAATACTCGGCTTATGACACAACAGATAATAGTATGTTGCCTATGCAATGATTCACAACATTTAATACTATATTACTACAATAAAAACACTGCATTTTCATATTCCACAATCTACATGGGAGGACACACACAAACGAGGGATGGCTACAATCACATTTTCTTGTGCCTAAACATTCACTTTGCCTTCCCAACACTAGAACCATGAAACATCAACAAATCTAGCATAATGGAATAAACATTAGCAAGACTTTCTCTATTTTTTACTAACATCATCCTTGTATATATTTAGGTGTTTTCAAGAAGCCTATAATGCTCATATCATGGCCAGTTCAATCAATCAGACCAGCTCTTTCTCAAAGCATAAGTGTTATCCACCTAATGAATTTGTCAGCCTGCTTTTCAAGACAAGATGTTTGTATGGCCTGGATCCATCACAAGTTTGTCACATGGAGGGGCCCACTTCTCAGGACTTTGAGTCCATTAGTCCTTTGAAACAGTGTTAAATCTAATTGTCCTCCAATCAAAGAGAAATGTTCACATAACCCTTTCTTTCCCTCTAACATGTTATTCTAAAGAACATCTCATCCGTCAAAATGGTGGCCCTCAACATAAGGATCACCAAAACCATGGATATTCAAACTCATCAGTTGGGGTCATTACTCAGTTGGGCTTCACCATCGACATTGATGGGGAGCAACGACTCATTTTGTGGTTGTGGCCTACCTAATTAATTAGTAGATTGGTCCTATGTTTCCCTAAAAGATGTTTATGGTGCAGCCCACCTTTTGGATGGCTTGAATGATCCACAAAAAATGAATGTTTGGCAGGGAGAAATCGTAGTACAGAAAGTTCAGGTAGAAGCTTTTGCTTGTGAACATTTCTCGACCACGGAAACGTATGAACAAATCGTCGTATGAGGCCCACCGTGATCTTCCAGGGACATCCGACATGTCCATCATGTGAACCCCCCCTAATTTTCTCCCGTGTTACCCAAAATCAGGCTGATAAAAAACTCAGGGTATGCCACACCACATGTAAAGTTGGGATGTGGACTCCCAACGTTAAAATCCTTCCAAATCATATTTGGGGTTTGCTGATTTTGCATATTCTCTAAACCATTCAGAAGATGTATAAGCAGGATGAATGAACACTCAAAAAATTAGGCTATTTCAAAACTTAGGTTGGTCATGATATGTGATTTTAAAGGTTTTAGGCATGATTTTACAAGATATGCCCACCTGAGTTTGGATCAACCTGAGTTTCAGAAGCCAACAAGAATAGGAGGGGCCACACATGAAGGATGGATTAGATGTCATTAAAACATCACAGTAAGCCCCACACGATGAGTTTGTAGGTAGAAACGCGGTGTGTATTGGATCCGGCCCAAAACAATGAACCTAAATAGTGACTATCATTTAGGTAGATAGATGAATCTAGAACAAATGAAAATAAAATTTCCAATGACCAATGACTAGCATTCAATTCTAAAAATAAAAGGTTAGGATATTCTACCCAGCTTGATTATGGACCAATAGTTGATTGCTCCTGGCTAGAATATGGACAGTTCAAATCGTACAACTCAGCATGTGGCCTAAGGAGGGAAAATAAGCTGGCATTGGGAAACATAAGGAAAATACACAAGAGAAGAAGAAATTAGTATTTAGCACAAAGATATAAACACCTCATAAATGTTGTCAGATGTCTTCAATTTAATTGAAGTCAAGGGTTCATATATTCCATTAACTAACCACTCGTTGCCATAAAAAAATCTAGAAAAATTTTAGTTGCTCGTTAAATGGTTTTAGAGCTGCTACTCGATGCCATGGAAGGCGGCTTCAATGTCATCGACTAGTCTTTAATGGCTGTCAATGCCATCAAATGTCCCATCGACGAAGCGCACATAATTATCTAAGTGCATAATTTATTTCTAATTCCGATTGTAATAAAATATATATTGAGTATAATCAAAATTAAGATATTTTAAGTGAATATTAGGATATTCCTAGAGTGTTCCAAAGCAAAGCTAGGGTTTTAAGAAGTGATTTTGGTTGTTTGGATTAGTAAGTGCTTTCATATCTTGTAATATCATTTTATAGTGGATTGATTGTCGCTTTATACCATGACTTTTTCCATGAAAGTTTTTCCAAGCAAAAATCATGTAA
This sequence comes from Magnolia changhungtana, assembly GCA_030180095.1. Classification (NCBI taxonomy): domain Eukaryota; kingdom Viridiplantae; phylum Streptophyta; class Magnoliopsida; order Magnoliales; family Magnoliaceae; genus Magnolia; species Magnolia changhungtana. The sequence goes on along the minus strand of JASAUF010000523.1, from coordinate 553,302 downwards.
TCTTTGCGTGTTTTGGTTTGTGTTTGATTTCGCCTTGCTTGATTGAATTCGAGTTTGCTTCTATGCAATCCCCTAAGAGGCCCACCGTGTATAGATCATCATCGATGGACCATATTAACATTTGTCGAATTCAAACCATGTTTCATGTTAGGCCTTCCATAAAGATAAGAAACCCAAAAAACTTGGTTGATAAAAAACTCAGGTGGGCCACACTGCAAGAAATAATGTAAAATTAATTCACCAACCTAATATTCCAATTTCAAGTGATTTGACCAACCTGATATTCCAAAAGTCTTGAACTTGATAGGGTACATCTTACTAATGGGCTGGATGGGTATAGACACAAGGGTGGGCCACAATACAATTGTATATTTTTATATGGTGGGCCCTTTCCTCATTCGTTCTCACTATCACCCGAGTTTGATTTTGGACTGAATTCTAAGTAAGAGTTAATAATAAATGGGTACAGCTGATGCATGAAATGTATTTCAGAATTTTATTTTATTTTTTTTAAATTATGGAATGACTACGGAGCCCTCCTTTTGTAACAGATCGACACGGCCCAATTGTAATGATATAGACATATCAGGTCCAAGTCGGGTCCACCAATGAATGCATGCAACAACTCATGCCAATTGATCAAAAGGTGTAAAATCATGCCTAAAATCACTAAATTTACATGGGGTGGCCCATATAAGTCCATCTTGGTGGGGCATGTTAGATGGATGAATTGAATAGCATATACAAACCATAATGGATACCACACACCTTTTAGAAGGTTTTTAGGTAGGTGTCTATCTAAACGTTCCCACCTGATTTTCAAATTGCGTTCATGTCCAAATTTGACCTTTGCTCCCATTCAAATCAGCTAGATTTTTGGGTTAATGTCCAAATTCGACCTTTGCGCCCATTCAAATTAGCTAGATTTTTGATTTCATATTCAAAATTGGCCATTGTTCCCAAAATATTAAAAAGCTAGGTTTTTGGGTTCATGTTCAAATTTGGCCTTTTGCTCTTTTTATGGGGAAAATAGGCCGGCCAATAATTCAAGGTCACGTTAGACACCCATGCACTTAATCAGGTCGAGCAACAACTAGGGCTCACCTAAAGTGAGGGTGGTACCGCACGTCAATCAAAAGTTGGGTGGCAAAACCTTTAAATTTTGGGTATTTTGGCCAATGTAAACCTACAAAAAAGCTATATATATGAGTCATATGTTCACCTGCACATGTGCGTACTTTTACACACGTGTCATGGGCATCTAATCTGAACGGTCCATGTGATAGGGAATCCCATGAAACCTCGTAGTACAAATTTTTATTGTGATGTAAAAATTCTAGTGGGTCATAGAAAAGAGAAATGCAAAACAAGAGAGGAAACTATTTTCATTTTTCACGGTAAAAAAGTTTACACGAGTTCGGTGCGAACTAATGCCTAGTGGGTGTGTGTGTGTATATTGTGTGTGTGTGAAATGGTTATATGCTTTCGAACTCATGTCGAACATCAACACCGTTATTTGATGGGTCCCCTTTAAATCATGGGATATCCCAAAATATGCCGGAACTCAGGTGGGTCATACCATCTAAAATCATGTGAAGACATGCCTAAAACATATAAAAGTAGTTGGTGGGCCCACCTAAAATTTGGATGCATCTAAAACTTGGCCTGACCCCTCATCCAAGTGGGACACACATAATGGATGGGCTGGATTTGTGAACCACACCTCGGTGGGCCCAACAAATGATTATGAATGTTTTAATAGGAGGGTACCCTTCTCAAGTACTTTTGTACATGGTGTGGCCTAGAAAGTCATTGATTGACTTGAATTTTAAGCCCGAGGCCCACCATGAAATGGTGCATCTGACTGATGGGGTAGATGTTCAGCAAGCATCACGGTGGGGCCCACAGGGCTCGACCTCATGGAAAGTTTCCATGAGCTCGACAGCATAGAACTATTTCCCAAACACACTATGAAAATCAGGACTGTACATAGAGCTTGCATGAATTCCCTTTCTCAATGTGCGTGTGGAAATTCAGGACTGTTAATCTGGTGGGCCACCATCTGAACAGGCCACTGGACCAAAAATGGCTGTGACAGGCACTTCTAACGATCTAACAATACCTTATTCAGATCACTCGTTGGATGGCTACCATGGTACATATCTGTTGATTTCTGAGATGGTCACACCAGAATAAGAGTTCTGATCACAGAATGTTCGCCACCAAAATCCCATTCCGTGGGAGTAGAGAGAGAGAGAGAGAGAGAGAGAGAGAGAGAGAGAGAGAGAACGTACCTTCTTAACAGAGAGGATAGAGAAAGGGCTTGCAAAAGAGCATAAGGTCAGAGACGTAGTGCCTTCTGATATGGACAACGGGGGTGGTTGGTGATCAGGTCCCCACTAGCCAGTCCGCGTCCGAAGATTAGTTAGTGCAAAAACCATGTGTGGGCCACACCGTGATGTGCTTTTTAAAATCAATTCCACTTTATCTGTCTATCATGTGCCGCCCACATCTTCCAAAATCTAGGACGCGAGTTGAATGTGCCCTGCGCATGTGAAGCTCCTGTGGTTGGAAGCTACGTACGTGGAGCCCACCAAGATGCCCATGAGTAGAAATCCACACTGTCCATCAGTTTTTTCAGATTATGTTAGGACATGATCTCAAAAGTGAGATAGATCCAAAACTCAAGTGGCCCACACGACAGAAAATAGTGGGGATGTAATACCTACCATTGAAACCTTTAAAGGGTGACATAAGTCTTGGATGAGACTAATATTTGAGTTTTCATTTCATCCTAGTTAGAATGATCTTATGAACGGTTCTGATGGCTTATAAAATCATGGTAGGCCTAGGATGGATTCAATGGTGGGCATTTTCATCCCCACTGTTTAGGTTGATTTCTTACAGATTTCTCCATGGCCCCATGTAGCTTCTGTACAAAGATAAGTAAGATTTAAAATTTAGGTGGCTTACACCATGGAATCATTCTTAAAACCTTTAAAATCATCTGAATCGTATGTTGTGGCCCACTTAAGTTTCTAATGGCCAGAGTTTTTAAAGTGTCCAATCAATTGATCAGATGCATCTTCTGAATGGACCAATGACATACACAAAAAGTGGTAGGCTTCACGTACAATCTGAAAGGTTCTTACGGTGGGTGTCCTCATCCCAGCTATACCTCAGTCGTTGCCCACCTGAATTTCCAATCGGCTCTTTTTTTTTTCTTTTTTTTTTTTTCCTACCAAGAACATTAGGGGCCTCACATGATGAACAGATTAGATAGGATTAAAAGATCATTATAAACTCTATTGCCGATTTATAATTTAAGCTTCTCAAAATCGGTTGCACTTGATCTGCACTGGATCCGCTTCAACACAGAAGAAAACCAAAAAAGCATTAGTCAATATAGGCGACCAAATTAGTCTAATTTTCCTCTGATCAATCAGAACTGTAACATACAGCGCCCACATCCATGTATTATTATTTTCTTTCTTTTGGTAAAAAAAACCATACAAGCCCGTGGGAACTTCATATCTGCCGGATAGGTGGTTCTCAAATAAAGATCACCAAAATCAGCATGGAAGCCGATTGGTTGGTGTACCACACACCACCAACCTAGCTGGTGTGTTGATGTCACCAAGATCTGTGGGTCATATTATGAGATATGTGTTATATCCAAATGGTCAGTCCATTTGGCGAGCTCGACTGAGGCCTGAGGGGAAAAATAAGACAGATCCAAAGATCAAGTAGACCATACTTCAAAAAGCAGTGGAGGACTGAATGTCTACTATTGAAATATTTTTCAGGGTCAGAAGTTTTGGATCAATATGATATTTGTTTTTCCTCTTCATCTAGGTTTGTATGACCTTACGAATATATTGGATGGAAAATAAATATTATGGTGGGCACACGAATGTTTTAACGGCGACAATCATTGTCCTATTGTCATTTGTGGTGTGGTTGGCTTGAGCTTTGGATATGACTCTGTTTTGAGTTTATGCTCTAAAATGAACTCCTTTAAAATGGACGAATGGTATGTCATTGGGAGGCCCATGTAACTTTGATCTCCTTTAAACTGTTTGTATAACTCAGAGCCAGAGGAGTGTCAGCGCTCGTCTTACCCACACCAACCAAATCGGAGGTGTGTGGTACCGTCTATCCATCCGCTTCCAATCGACATAGTCTACTCATCAGGGGACACGGATTTCCTGCAAAAGCCTTTCCCAGAAACTGCTATATTTGTGAGATATCCACTCCATCCATCTTTTTTTGGAGATCATTTCATGACTTGCGACCAAAAATCAGAAGAACTAAAAACTCAAGTGGGTCTCACGAGGCGGAAAATTGGGGAAAGAAATTCCTACCATTGAAACCTTTCTGAGCTCCACCTTGATGTTTATAAGTCATCAAAACTGCTTATGAGGTTATTCCCACGTGGATGAAGTAAAAACACAACAAATTTAGGCTGATACAATACTTTTATGGCCAGTAGAATATTTCAACGATGCTGCTGAAAGCACACTGTTTCCTCTTGTGCGATCCACTTGAGTTTTTAGTCCTCCTGATTTTTGGTTTAATGTCATGAAATGAGCTTGCAAAACGGATGAGCGAAGTTGATTTCTCACAAGCATAGCAGTGGATCCCACCTAGCATCCTTGTGCAGGAACTTCCTGCCAAATGTTTTGGCAGGAAATCCGCGTCCCTCATTAGGCGGGCTTCACCTTGGAAATTGATGTCATTGTCGCCCACCTAACCAGCTAGTAGGGGTTTTTTGTTTTTTGTTTTTGTTTTTAATGTTAATGGTCAGAGTAGATTTCCTGTAATCATCAAGTGGGCCCTATAAAAACTATAAGGATCCGCATCTCTCTCAATTATTTCCCTTGGTACTGTGACCTACTTAAATCACAAGTTAGTCTAATTTTTCATCCTTGGTATGTATTGTATATGTATGTATAGGTATATGTATGTATAGATGTATGATAGGTTTCCCTCATGAGAACTTTTCACGGGACAAGCTTGGTGGACTATACCATAAACCATATTGAACATTCACATTATGCACTTATTAGGTCCCCTCTAAGTTATAAAATGTCCTAAAAATCATTCATATTACAAACTTAAGTAGTCACCTAATCTAAAACTATATAAAATTATGCCTAAAACATCTAAAAGCATTTGATGAGGCTCACTTGAGTTTGGAAATGGCTTGAAATTATGTGTGATCCTTTATCCTAATGAAACACACAATGAATTGGTTAGATATCTAAACCACATCCTAGCGGACCCTTTAAACAATCAAAATTTTTTAAATGAGTGATATCCACTCTTAATCATTTTCAAAGGTGTATCCTCCTTAAGTAATACATTGACATGATTTTAAGTCCCATGACCCATCACAAAGGGGTGTATCTAATTGATGAAATGGATATACCACACACACACACATATACACACACATACACACGCGTGTATATACACACGTACATATATGGAACTCAGGTAGGCGATACTATCTAAAACCATGTGAAGATATGCCTAAAACATATAAAAGCACTTGGTGGATCCCACTTGAGTTTTTGATGAAGCTGAAACTTAGTCTGACCTTTCCTCTAAGTCAGACACACATAATAGCTAGGCTAGATTTATGAACCATATCTCAGTGGGCTCAATAAATGATTATGAATGTTTTAATGGGGGTGTAATCCCTCTCAACTGTTGTATGTGGTGTGGAACACCCAAATCATGGATTGATTTGATTTTTAAGCCCATGGCCCACCATGGAATGGTGCATCTGGCTTATGGGGTAGATGTTTGACACACATCACAGTAGGGCCCACACAGCTCAGCCTCATGGGAAGTTTGTAAGGGTTATGGTCTCATACTCCTTTGGTTGTCAAATTTTGATGTGTCAAAACATCTATCTGTGTCTTGTGCTTGTATGATGATTTTTATTCAAGACACTGTTTAAATACTTCAAGAAGCTATAAGTCGAACTCTTCAAGATGTTACAAGTTGAAGCTCAAGATGTTGAAGTTTAAGAAGCTACTATGTTGATGTTCAAGTCCTAGAGAACGACTCATGACTTCAAGACTAATAAGCAATGCATGAAGTAGTTGTTATGCTGATAAAGATCTCAAGTTTGAAGCTACAACATTGTTCAAGATTTCAAGCCTGATATAGGTTCAAACAATCTACATTCGTTGAATGGTTGAAGTTCAATATCCATACGACATGTTTCAGGTTTGAATGACCTTAGGTTGACCCTTTAAGTAGGTCATTTTGGATACATAAATCAAATATTTATTTTACATAAGTTTGGTCTATTTCAAGACCAGTCCTAGCTCTTGTTCGACCAGTCCTAGCATTGGTTCGACTAGTCCAAGAAATTCCACGATCAGTCCTAAGTTGTTGAAGATTTTTCGGATTTTTTGGAACGCCCACGACCATCTGGAGGTCCTTCGACCGGTCGTAGGTTGGCTTCGACTTGTCCACGATCAGTCGTGGAGCTACGACTCAATATCCAGCAATACAATTCATGGTCCTACGACCAGTCGTAGGTATCTACGACCAGTCGTAGGTGACCCACGACCAGTCGTAGGGTACTCACGACCAGTCGTGGAACGGCTTTCAAAGATCGCGCTCAATTTTTCAAAAATCATAGAGCTACGACCAGTCCTAGGTTTCTAAGACCAGTCGTAGGAACGATTTTTTCTTCTATAAATTGAACACGAAATTCAGAGTTTTTACATCCTCAACTCCATTCCATTTCAAGAATTTTCAAGTAATCACTCTGAGATAAGTCTGTGTTTATTTTAAGCTAAATTGTGCTTATTTAATATTCCTTTTTACTAGCTTATTTAATTTGATTTTGTTTCTCTATTCCAATCTTATTTGAAAAGAGGAATTATATTGTTCCTTCTTCTTGGAATCAAAATCAAATATTGCTACGCCCAACAAGTTAAATCTAAAATCTATTAGAATTTAGAACCTTGAATGTGAGTATTGGAAATTGAACTTTGACATTCAATCAACTACTCCGATTGGTTCTACCGGGCTGCTAAAGGAATCCAGGTATTTTACAATTCTGTAAAATTCATTTATTTTTGGTTTGTTTGAGGTTGAGCCAGAAAAATCTCATTATACTGGTTTTGTTTGAGGTTGAGCCAGAAAAAAATCTCATTGTATTGGTTGTCTGAGGAAAACCAGAAAACTCAGAAAAAGGGGTTTTTGAATTGTGTAAGCCCAAGAAATAAAAAAAAAAAGACACAATTGTAAAGGTTTTTGGTGAACCTGAGAAAACCTATTTGATAGTGAGCACGCTAATATCCCCTGTGTGAGGATATTAGGAGTGAGTAGCATTCATGTGTGGTACATTGTAAAGCAATTGGTGTACACACAGTGAACCACTATAACTCTTTGTCTTGTGGATTGAATGCTTGCTTAATTTTCATATCTTTTATCATTTGATTGTGTGGAATGTACAAGTGGATGTGAATGTTGTAACTATTTACATTTTCAAGCAAGTGTGGGGATTGTTGTAATAATTTAGATCTTTATACGCATTTATTTTCAATTCCTTGCTATTTCATTTACTTATATTAACATTGAGTTCTTGATTCAAAAGAGGTTCTAGAAATAAGGTTGTCCTACCATAAGCCCTTGTTTATTATGGTGTAAGGTTGTCCTTAGAATGAATTTGTATCAATCTCTCAATAATTATTTATCACGGTGATTTATATTTAGCATTGTGAATTGATTCATAATTGTAAGGGTATTGATTTACTTTAGTTCCGTGATTTTATTTTAAATTTGACATAGTCCTATTCACCCCCCCCCCCCCTAGGACATATAGCTTGGCCTTTTCAAGTGGTATCGAGCCTAATAGCTCATTTTTTTTGCTTTTTATTTGGATTTATTTCTGAGCTAACGATCTAAGCTATATAAAAAGATGTCAAATTTTGATAGCCTTTCGATTACTTAGGCCTCCACCTTTTGATGGCTCCAACTATGCCTATTGGAAAGCCGTGAATGAGAATCTTCCTCGGATCAATGGATAAAAGTGTGTGGCTAGCCACACAAGGATCTAATGGAATCCTACTACCATGGAAGTAACTGGTGTTGATGGTTCAAAATCTATGAAAATTACACCTTATTTCCAATGGACCACACTTCGAAAAATGAGAGTAGTGCTAATGCTAAAGCACTAAATGCAATCACTTACGCACTATCACCGGATGAGTTCAAAAGAATCATATCCTGTGATCTTTGCAAAAGCAAGCCTGGGATATTTTAGAAATGACACACGAAGGTACTTCAATTGTCAAGAAATCTAAAGTCCAACTCCTCACAACTAAATTTGAAGAAATTCATATGGAGGAAAATGAAATGTTTATGGACTTTTACACTAGATTGAATGACATTGTAAACTCTATGTGGGGTCTTGGCGAAAAGATCTCGAGAAAGTAAAGTGTGTGCAAAAATACTACGCTCTCTTCTGAATCGGTTCAATTCAAAGGTAACCGCAATCCAGGAACTTCGTGATACGGACAATATGAAGGTAGAAGAATTAGTTGGTTCTTTGCAAACCTATGAATTAAGTTTTAAAGCTCCTAAAGGTAAGTCTATTGCTTTGAAGTCATCTAAAAGTATTACTCAAGAAAATTCAGATTCGAAAAGTCTGAAGATGATATGGCCTTTGGCGAAAAAGTTTTATAAGATTTTCAAAAGTAAGAAAAGAGTCGACTTTCAAAAGGCAAATGAAAAGAAACGTTCTAAACCTAAGTCTAAAACTTGAAATCATTGAAAGATAGTCAATGTTACAATGTCATCAAGAATATGGGCATTTAGCAAACAAATGTCCTAAAAGGACAGATCCAAAAGGAAGGGTATGTTGGCTACTTGGGATGAATCGTCTGATTATAAGCCTCTTGAATCAGAAAATTCAGAAACTGAGTCAGGCAGTGAACTTAAGGCCCTTATGACTCTAGCCAAGTTTACCTTTTCAGATCACGATGATTCTACAAGTGAAGAAAATTTGGATAGTGATCATGAAAATGATGAAGATCTTCAAGATGCTTATAATGCCTTATATAAGGAAAGTTGTAAAATTGCTGTCAAACTTAAACTTCAAAAAGAAAAGTTTTTTAAACTTAAAGAATGTTTTGAAACCCTTGTTTTAGAAAAATCTCAAATTTCAGATTGTTTTGAAAAATCAAAGTGTGATCAAGAATTCAAAACCTCCCTAATTGAAAATTTAAAATCTGAAAATGAGAAACTTAAAAATGAAGTATCTTCTCTTTTGAGTTTGAAGGACACATGGAGATATGCCCAAGGTGATCCAAAATTAGAGAAATTATTATCCGGATCAAGAAAATGTGGTGATCGATCCGGGTTGGGCTTTGATAAAAATACATCTCCTAAACAGAAGAATGCTCCTTCCATTTTTGTGAAAGGAGAGACTTCTAACTCAAAAGGAAAAGGTACTAATCAAGTTTTTTTTAAAAATACAAAAACCTTTCAAAAACACAAAAGCAGCTATATAAATTTCAAAAATCAGATTCAAAACCCGCTAGCTGAAAAAATTATTGATTTACTTAAGGAGCTATTAAAATCTAACTCTGTAGGTCACTCTTATAACTATAAACAAAAGAAGACCAATTATTCTCCTAAACCCAAAACAAGATTGAAATGGGTTCCCAAGGTTACTTGTTTGGTTGCTCACACTGCTTTCAAAGCTACAAGCCATTCAAAATGATACCTAGGCAGTGGATGCTCCAGGACATATGACAAGACACAAAGCTCTATTCACCGATCTTAAAGATATGACTGATGGGTCAGTCACATTTGGTGATGGTAGCAACTGCAAGATAATTGGCAAAGGTACGGTCCAACTCTATAACCTTCCCTTATTTAAAAATGTGTTATATGTTGAGGGTTTAAAACACAACCTGTTGAGCATATCTCAAATATGCGATAACAACCATAATGTTAAATTTTCTAATCAAGGTTGTGAAATTACAAATGAAAAGGGTTCTGTAATATTAACTGGTCGTAGAACTTCTGAAAACTGCTATATAGTAAGCAATAGTAGCTCATCTAATCAAACGTGCTATATGGTCCATACCGATGAGACTGATTTATGGCATAAACGTCTTGGACATGTACACTACCGAAATTTATACAGATTGAGCAAAAGTGAACTAATTAAAGGTCTACCTAAAATGCAAAAAGTAGACAAGATTTGTGGTGAATGCCAGTATGGTAAACAAACTAGGAGCTCTCACAAAAAGGTGAACTCCAATATCACCACAAGACCACTCGAGCTTCTCCATATGGATCTTATAGGACCAACAAGAACGGAAAGTCGAGGTGGCAAAAGTACATCTTAGTTATTGTAGATGATTATACAAGATACACTTGGGTTTCATTCTTGAGAGATAAATCGAAACCCTTGATGAAGTGAAAAAGATTATAAAACGGATTCAGTCTGAAAAATGTTCTCAAGTCAGCAAGATCCGTAGTGATCATGGATCCGAATTCGAAAATAGCGGTTTTGAGAAATTTTGTAGCGATCAGGGAATATCGCATGAATTCTCAGCACCTAAAACTCCTCAACAAAATGGAATTGTCGAGAGGAAGAATAGAGTGCTTCAAGAAATGGGAAGTGTTATGTTAAATAGCATGAAGCTTCCTAGGAATCTCTGGGCTGAAGCAGTGAATACAGCCTGCTACATTATTAACCGTGTTTATATTTGTAAATCTAATAATAAAACGGCTTATGAAATGTGGTTTGAGAAAAAGCCTTCTGTCAAATATTTTCGAGTTTTTGGCAGCAAGTGCTATATTTTGCAAGACCGTGAAAATTTGAGAAAATTTGACACTAAAAGTGATGAAGGGATCTTTTTAGGTTATTCTTTAAACAGTCGTGCTTATCGTGTTCTGAACAACAGGACCGGTGTGATTCAAGAGTCAATAAATGTTGTGATTGACGATCTTTTGAAGACACCTATCCCTAGTTTAGATAATGATGAAGTTCTTATACTTGAAAAACAAGAAATTTTATCAAGTGAAACTAATCCTGAATTAAGGACTGTTAAAGATCATCCAACTTCTCAAATACTTGGAAACCCTCTCACTGGTGTGCGCACTCGTAGACAATTAGAGGACATATGTAACTACGTATGCTTTACATCCCAGATTGAACCAGGTAACGTAAAAGAAGCACTTTCTGATGAAAATTGGATTCTTGCGATGCAAGAAAAACTTAATCAGTTTGTCAGAAATGATGTCTGGCAACTTGTTCCTAGACCTAAAGACAAACATATTATTGGAACAAAATGGATTTTCAAAAACAAATCTGATGACCTAGGAAATATTATTCGAAATAAAGAAAGACTAGTTGTACAGGGATATACACAAATTGAAGGTATTGACTATAATGAAACATTTGCCCCTGTAGCTCGTCTTGAATCAATCAGACTTTTTATCTCCATTGCATGTTTTAGGAAAATTAAAATTTATCAAATGGATGTAAAGAGTGCCTTTCTGAATGGTGATTTACATGAAGAGGTATATGTTGAACAACCTACAGGGTTTGAAGATCCTAAATTTACTGATCATGTGTATCGTCTTAAGAAAGCTCTCTATGGTGTGAAACAAGCTCCCAGGAGCATGGTACGAAAAAACTGACTAAGTTTTTACTTGAGTCATAATTTTCGGATGGGGTGTGTTGATAAGACGCTCTTTGTTAAGAAACATAACGATGATATTCTAATGGTTCAAATATATGTTGTGATATTATTTATGGATCAACCTGTACTAACATGACTGTTGAGTTTGCAGATTTGATGAAGTCTAAATTCGAAATGAGCATGGTTGGAGAATTAAACTATTTCTTAGGATTGCAAGTAAAACAACAACCTGATGGAATTTTTATTTCTCAAACCAAATATGCTCAGAGTTTAATTAAGAAATTTAGATTTGAGAAAGGTAAAAATTTTGATACTCCTATGAGTACAACTGTAAGACTCTCAAAAGACTTTACAGGTAATGATGTGGATCCTAAATTGTATCGTAGTTTGATTGGCAGTTTACTTTATCTAACTGCTAGTAGACCAGATATTGCTTTGAGTGTTGGTATTTGTGCTCGTTATCAATCAAATCCTAAAGAATCTCACTTAACTGCTGTTAAGCGGATTATGCGTTATGTCGCAAGTTCTACTAAATTGGGTCTCTGGTATCCACATGAGACTAATGTTCAATTAGCCAGAATGCTGTGAGATCTTGGTGGTTTGGAAACATAGATGATAGGAAATCAACCGGTGGTGGTTGTTTCTACATTGGAAATTGTCTTGTTTCTTGGTTTAGCAAGAAGCAAAGTTCTATATCGCTATCAATCTACTGAAATTTGAATACATTCTTCTTGGAAATGCATGTACTCAACTTGTTTGGATGAAACGAATGTTAGCGATTATGGAATTACTCAAGATTCTATGATTTTATTTTGTGATAATTCGGTCTGCAATAAATATCTCTAAAAATCCATTCAAAGCATTCACGTACTAAGCATATTGACATTAGATTTCATTACATTCGTGAATTAGTGGAAGAAAAATTAATAAATTTGGATTACATTCCAACCGAGATTCAACTTGCTGACATTTTCACTAAACCGCTCAACAAAAGCAGGTTTAATAAATTAAAATTTGATCTCGGTATGTGCAATTTAAATTAAGTTTGCATGATTTTGTGTATCATAATGTACATAAGTTTGATGTTTTATTTGCTGAAATTTGAAATTATTTTAATAAAAAAAAATTGCAAATTTTGTCGTACTCGACCTGTCGTGAGAATACACGACTAGGTCGTGCCACGACCGGTCGAACACGTACACGACCTGTCGTAAATCTCGGGATTTCACTTAAAATTGGGGATTTTTGTCTTCTTCTTCATTTCTTCATTTCTCTCCAACGGGTCTAGCTACGACTGCCCCAACCCACCTTCATTGTTCTTTAAGGTTAGTGGTTCTTTTGCATTTTTTTTGTAGATTCTTGCTATTAGTGTTTCAAAACTCATGTTTGAGGAATCTATTTGATCATTCATTGCAGGTTTTGGGGTTTTATCTTGAAAAATCTGTTTTTCTTAAACCTCATTTCTTCCAACTTGTTGTTTCCTTGTAATCCTTCTTTGAAAATGGATGCTAGAGGTAAAAAGAAAACTACTCGAGGTCCATCTTCTTCTAGATCAGCTTCTATTGTTCAACGTCATCTTCGCTCTCCTGAAAATGATCCTACTGATGCTCGAGATTTGCGTATGCGTAATGTAATTGTTGAACGTCATGTTAATGTCAATCACATTGCTTCTTTTGGTATTCCTTCTTTGTTGGAATCTGTGGGATGGGATAACATATTACATTAGGGTGGAGCTGCATACCAATCCATTGCCCAATCCATGTTTGCATGTATCTGTGATTTTTCTCTTGAGAATTTAACTTTTAAAGTTGATACTCAAGAAGGTTTGTTTGTAGTAGATCGACATTTGATTACAGACATTATGGAAATACCTATCAATGATGAAAGCATTCCAATTAATATTTTACATGATAGTCTCTCAGAATCTGAACGACGAATGCTTACTAGAGATTTTTGTAATATGGATGTTCATTGGACTCATAAAGGTCATACACTTCCCTCAAGGTATTTGTTACCCAGACACAGAGTACTTCATAAGATATTCATTTCAAATCTTTATCCACGTTCTGGTAATAAAACCGAACTCACTGCTTTTATGGTTCGTGTTTTGCATTCTGTTGTCTCTGGTGCTAAAATATGTCTTCCTTCATTAATCTGTCATTCCATTATTCTGTCGCGTCACCATCCTGGACATAGTGATATACCCTTTGGTTATTTATTGACTATGTTAGCAAATCATATGCTCATAGCTATGCCTACTAGAGAAAAACCCATCCACCATCTCCTTTTAATAATTCCAATCTTAATAAGATGACTTTAGATTTGGCTAGAGGCCAAGTGGATCTTCAGTAGCATGGTCTTGAGCTAGTAATCTTTGAAGCTAGTGATCTTCTGAAGACGTGAATATGGATGACTTATTTGAAGAACTTGAGTCGACTCGGTGATGATCCTGATTTTCACCTTCTGATTTTGATGAAAGATTGAATTCTCTTCAAGAGCAGGTGGCTCAAATTCGTGTTACTCAAGACACACAATTTTCTTATATACGTAAATATATGAGGCGAATTGCTAAGGGTTTACACAAAATTGATCCTTCTAATCCTGCACCCTCTTCTGGTTCTGACTGAATTTTTTTTCTTTCAGGTCTGTAATATTTACTGATACTAGCATGCATCTCAAAACTTTTTTTTTGTTTATGCACAATTTTCTCTTGCTTCAACTACTAATTTCATTACTGTTCTTCTTCCTTTGTCATTTTATGACAAAAAGGGGGAGAGGTTTGGTAAACTTTTGGTGTGAAGAACTTTGTCATTTTGATGTCATGTTAAACTTCTCTATGTATTACTCAGGGGGAGTTAAACTTCTCAAGAGTTATGGGAAAATGAGTATTGCTTATCATGTCTATACATTGCTTATCATGTCTATACATCTGTGCATACTTTGTACTTCTCTTATGTCTATTGGAAGTATTATTACTTGGGTGTTTTGTCACAAATTTGACAAAGGGGAGATTGTAAGGGTTATGGTCTCATACTCCTTTGGTTGTCAAATTTTGATGTGTCAAAACATCTATCTCGTGTCTTGTGCTTGTATGATGATTTTTATTCAAGACACTTTGTTTAAATACTTCAAGAAGCTATAAGTCGAACTCTTCAAGATGTTACAAGTTGAAGCTCAAGATGTTGAAGTTTAAGAAGCTACTATGTTGATGTTCAAGTCTAGAGAAACGACTCATGACTTCAAGACTAATAAGCAATGCATGAAGTAGTTGTTATCTTTGATAAAGATCTCAAGTTTGAAGCTACAACATTGTTCAAGATTTCAAGCCTGATATAGGTTCAAACAATCTATATTCGTTGAATGGTTGAAGTTCAATATCCATACGACATGTTTCAGATTTGAATGACCTTAGGTTGACCCTTTAAGTAGGTCATTTTGGATACATAAATCAAATATTTATTTTACATAAGTTTGGTCTATTCCAAGACCAGTCCTAGCTCTTGTTCGACCAGTCCTAGCATTGGTTCGACTAGTCCAAGAAATTCCACGATCAGTCCTAAGTTGTTGAAGATTTTTCGGATTTTTGGAACGCATGACCAATCCTGGAGGTCCTTCGACCGGTCGTAGGTTGGCTTCGACTTGTCCACGATCAGTCGTGGAGCTACGACTCAATATCCAGCAATACAATTCATGGTCCTACGACCAGTCGTAGGTATCTACGACCAGTCGTAGGTGACCCACGACCAGTCGTAGGTATCTACGACCAGTCGTAGGTGACCCACGACCAGTCGTAGGGTACTCACGACCAGTCGTGGAACGGCTTTCAAAGATCGCGCTCAATTTTTCAAAAATGTGTTAGAGCTACGACCAGTCTGGTTTCTAAGACCGGTCGTAGGAACGATTTTTTCTTTTATAAATTGAACACGAAATTCGAGTTTTTACATCCTCAACTCCATTCCATTTCAAGAATTTTCAAGTAATCACTCACGAGATAAGTCTGTGTTTATTTTAAGCTAAATTGTGCTTATTTAATATTCCTTTTTGCTAGCTTATTTAATTTGATTTTGTTTCTCTATTCCAATCTTATTTGAAAAGAGGAATTATATTGTTCCTTCTTCTTGGAATCAAAATCAAATATTGCTACGCCCAACAAGTTAAATCTAAAATCTATTAGAATTTAGAACCTTGAATGTGAGTATTGGAAATTGAACTTTGACATTCAATCAACTACTCCGATTGGTTCTACCGGGCTGCTAAAGGAATCCAGGTATTTTACAATTCTGTAAAATTCATTTATTTTTGGTTTGTTTGAGGTTGAGCCAGAAAAATATCATTATACTGGTTTTTTTTGAGGTTGAGCCAGAAAAAAATCTCATTGTATTGGTTGTCTGAGGAAAACCAGAAAACTCAGAAAAATGGGTTTTTGAATTGTGTAAGCCCAAGAAAAAAAAAAAGACACAATTGTAAAGGTTTTTGGTGAACCTGAGAAAACCTATTTGATAGTGAACGCTAATATCCCCAATGTGAGGATATTAGGAGTGGAGTAGCATTATGTGTGGTTGTAAAGCAGTTGGTGTACACAACGGCGAACCACTATAACTCTTTGTCTTGTGGATTGAATGCTTGCTTAATTTTCATATCTTTTATCATTTGATTGTGTGGAATGTACAAGTGGATGTGAATGTTGTAACTATTTACATTTTCAAGCAAGTGTGGGGATTGTTGTAATAATTTAGATCTTTACTTCGCATTTATTTTCAATTCCTTGCTATTTCATTTACTTATATTAACATTGAGTTCTTGATTCAAAAGAGGTTCTAGAAATAAGGTTGTCCTACCATAAGCCCTTGTTTATTATGGTGTAAGGTTGTCCTTAGAATGAATTTGTATCAATCTCTCAATAATTATTTATCAAGGTGATTTATATTTAGCATTGTGAATTGATTCATAATTGTAAGGGTATTGATTTACTTTAGTTCCTATTGGTTTTATTTTAAATTTGACATAGTCCTATTCACCCCCCCCCCTCTAGGACATATAGCTTGGCCTTTTCAAAGTTCCCATGAGGTCGACCTCGTAGTACCATTTCATATGTATATATATATATATATATATATATATATATATATATATATATATATATATATATATATATATATATATATATATATATATATATCGAGTCAAAAAGGCAAACCATAGTTATTTAATTACCTTCAGTCCAATGGAAATATTGGAAATGGCACATACATTGCTTTCTTTTTCCTCCATCAACTCTCTGGCCAAAAAGGTGGGCCTCGCCGTAAAGATCAGCGTAAGCAAGAGAGTGGCTTACACCATGAAATCATGCTTATAAGCTCTAAAATCTATCACAATTAGATGATCTATATCTATCCGCTAAACAGTTGGATCAAACACACCAATGGTCTTGATCACCAACCGATGGACCCCATTTATCAAAACTGAAAATCCATAGTAAGCCAAGAGGCATAGCTACATATCATACTAAGGAAAACCGGTTCTTATACGTCAGCACTGACGTCACATAAAGTGGTCCCTCTTTTCGAAAAAGGAATAGGTACATATAGTAGATCCATCTCTCCACATCATGTGGCAGTTTATATGCAATCCGGACTGTCCATCTAGTTCACTTTCTTTCTGGATGGAAGAAGATTTTTTTTTTTTTTTTTTAATCATTCATCAGATCGTTATATCCATTTGATCAGTGGCTGTAAACAACCCTTTTACGATCACCTTTCATTGCAGATAAGTGTCTTAAATCGGATAGAATCGAGTGGAGTGCCAGTGCACCCTCACAAGTAGAGCTGGGCATCGAGTGGAGTCGGACCGAGTTATGGCTGACTTGACTCGATTCAGTTTTGAAATAGGCATGACTCAAACTCTATCCAACTCAATGCCAAGTCTAGCATGCCTGACTCGATCCGAGTTCAGTCTGGACTAATCCGGACCGAGTCAGATCCGGTTAGAAGTACCGAGTCAGGTTGAGTTGGCACCGAGTTGGATTGAGAGATGTGGGAGGGGGGAGTGGAGAGGAGAGAGAGGAGGAGGAGGAGGAGGAGGGTGATGGTAGTGGGTAGTTGCCGGGCTTGGAAGAGGAGGAGGAGGAGGATGAGGGAGGGAGGGAGAGAGTTTGGGATTGGGTCGGGATAGAGTGCGGCCGGTAGGGTTAGAAAGTCAGGTCGAGTTGAGTTTCGGATCAAGTCGAGTTACTGGGTAACTCGAACTTGAACTCGAACTCAACTCGGTTTGAGTTTGGATTGGGCGAAGCTTACTCGGTTCGGACCGACTCACCTATTCGGTTCAGGTTAAGTCGGATCCGGACGAGTCGAGTTAGCTAGATCGAGTTGTCCCATGCCCGCCTCTACTCACAAGGATGTGGATTACCTCCGAACACTGAAGCTAGGTGAACCTCACCGTGATGTTTATTAAAAATCCACCTGCCCATCTGCTTTGCTAGCTCATCTAGGACACAAGCCAAAAAAATAAGGGGGGCATGGATTGGTAGCTACCCCACCAGGACCAAGCTAGAGATGAACAGTTGATCATGTTTGGGGCTCTGTGAGGGCAATTGATCTATATATTTTACCTTGTCATTCATATATTTTGATGGATCATTTGAGCACGTCAGCTAAAAACATGAGTTATGAGGATTTAAAGCCTGTTGTTGACAACTTATCATGGGGCGTGGATGGGGTGCTACCCTACTGGGACCAAGCAAAAGATGGGCGGTCATGTCAGGGGCTCTGTGGGGCCTACATTCATCTATATATTTTACCATGCCATTCGAATATTTTGTAGTACATTAGCTGAAACGATGCGGATGGCATCTCAAGTAGAGGCAAATAAACTTAGCCTGCGCCCTGGGAAGTTTTCAACAGTAAAAGCCCAATTCCCACTGCTTCACGAGGTGTTGTCCACTTGAGCCATCAACGTGCTTCCTCCTGGGGCTTACACCCTAAAATGATCTGCCAAAATAGATAGATGGCACATAGAAGACATATATCATGGTGGGTCCACCACTCCATGTAGTGTGATCCACTTGAGCCTTCTACATGCCTCCTTTTTAAGTGATCATGTCCTAAAATTGATCCGTCAAAATGAATGAAGTAGGAATGCAGTGGATAAAACATTCACAACATGGTGGACCCATGGAGCTATGTTATTTTAGGAAGCGGATTGGCTGGAGTACCGCACACCAGGTACGTATCGTGCGAAGACGAGCGCTCACGCTCCTCGAGCTCCGAGTCGTACAAACGGTTCAAAGGAGATCAAAGTTACATGGGCCCCACAGTGATGTATTTATTATATCCACATCATTCATCCATTTTTCAAAATCATTTTAGAGCATTATCCAAAAAAATGAATCATATCCAAAGATCAACTGAACCACACTACAATAGCAGTGGGATAATGATTTTCACATTAAAATAATTAGTAGGGCCCACATAACATATATTTTCCATCAAATCTGTTCATAAGGTCACAAAGACTTGCTGAAGAGGAAAACAAATTTCATATTAATCCAAAACTTCGGTGACCCCTAAAATGGTTTCAATGTTAGATGTACAATCCCCCATTGCTATTTTCAGTGTGGTCCACTTGATAGTTAGATTTTTCTTATTTTTCTTCCAAAGCCTTTGGACAAGCTCATCAAATGGATGGACAGTTGGGATATAACTCATACCTTATGATGAGACTCACAGATACCTTATGATGAGACTCACAGAACTTGCTGACGTAAATACACCAGCTACATAACCGGTGTGTCGTACACCAGCGAATCCGCTTCCGTTATTTTAGGTTCTGGTGGGGTACCATCCAACACGCATCTTGTGTCAGCGCTGACATCACATGGAGGTGAGTCCTTTTTTCTGAACCAATAATAAGAAATCGGATTGCATACCGAGTTAGTCAGTACAATAGACCCACCATGACTATGTGTTCCGCGCAGTCCATCTGGTTTTTATAGCTCATTTTCAGAAGTTGAACTCAAAATTAAACTATATCCAAAGCTCAAATGTTACGTACCACATGAAACAGTAAGTATCATGATTTCTACCATTGAAACCTCCTGGGCCCTACAGTGATGTTTACTTATCGTCCAATTTATTTATAAGATCACACAAACATGGATGATGGGAAAACACAAACACCACGTAAGCTCATCCTCTTGGTTGGCCCGTCTTCAACTTAGTAACCTTAGTATCCGTGCGGCTCCTATGCCATCTAAGCGTGTTGAGGTAGTGAAATGGGGCAGACCGGATAGTGGCTAGGTCAAGCTTAATGTTGATGGATCAGCAATGCATAATCCAGGGATGTCTGGAGGCGACCGTATATGTGGGGAAGATGATGGTAACTTGATTTTTGCTTTTTCAAATGGATACGGGCTAAGCACTGACAACCGTGTGAAATTCACGGCAGTTTATGAGGGTCTGTCCATTTGTGTTAATATGGGTCTGTGGAAGGTTATAGTTGAATTCGACTCTAAGATGGTGGTGGACTTGCTTAACCATGTCTTTCACGTGGGCTGAAAATGGGTGCATTGGTTGGCCCGCATCTCTAGCCTCGACATGAGGGGCTCTTTTCACTTCATCCATATCAAGAGAGAGGGGAACAGCCCAGCTGATGGCCTAGCTCGAGAAGGTAGCAAAATCCAAGGTAATAGGCTCTACAAAGCTTTGCCGGACCTCCCTCAAGTAATCTGGGGGATGGTGGTTTCAGATAAAGCCGGGTTGGGAACCATCGGAGAGATGGATCATGTATAGTTTCTTTCCGATGGGTTGCCCCGATTTAGTCTTTCGATGCTCTTCGGGCAACCTGAAGTATAGTCCATGTGATATGAATCTCTGGCTGGATTCTAGCCTGTCCTCTAAAAAAAAATTAAAATTAAAAAAGAAAAAAAGAAAAAAAAAAAAAAAGAAGGAAAAAACAAACATAAGCGTAATTCAAAACTTTTGTAGCTGCCAAGAATTTTTCAACTGTAGATGTTCGACTCACATTATTTCATGTGGTGTAGTCCATTTGAGCTTTGGGCATGCTTCATTTTTGGGCTCAAGCCTTAAAATTTTAGGGTAAAATAGATGAAAAGAGTAGATAAAGTATATAAATCACAGTAGACCCCATAGAATTTACTCAGTATGCACTCGGTACACAATTCGTTTATAACTAATAAAGTGCTGCAAGAATGCTTCCTGCGCTTTTGCGAAAATTGGACACTTGGGGAGTCCCATGGTGGCGGTGGTGGGAAAGGGACGCCAGCTGCCTCCGAACTTACAGCTGCAGGAAGCTAGGTGGGGCCACGGCGATGTTTGTCATAAATCCACTCAATCAATTCATTTTACCATATCACGTTAGAAAATGGCCCGAAAAAGAAAATAAAATAAAATAAAATAAAAGATTAGATCCAACTGAGGAGAACAGTTTCCTTTGGTTCCCCTGCCTAAAACCAATTTCTTTTGGTGTATTTATTATTATTATTATTATTATTATTTTTAGAAAAAGGAAATTCATTAAGGTGTATTTATTATTTAAGATTAAAGATACACCACCCATCTTTGGTTGGTAACCACCCCTAAGTTTATAACGAATTAACAGAACTTCTGCCAAATAAGGAATAGGGTCTTGATGCAATAAGTGGCTCTCATCTAAGAAGGCCCCGTAATGTGTAACGGTCATGGCTGTTACCATTAAATAACAGCTATTACATAACTGTTTTTGTATACCATGGATATGATTCAAAGATATAACTCCACATGTTTCCTTTGGTAAACCAATAATAACCTCGTAACTTTTTCATTGGTCTATAATGCCCAAACTGAGATCCAATCCACCCAGAGCTACTGGATTGAGGGCTACTTTGCTTTCACACCAGTTGGAGAGATCCTTTGTTATATGAAATATGCTGGGAAGTAGGCTTTGGTTCTTTACTTGAGTCATTCCTTTTCATCTTGTACTTCTACAATGATGGTTTACAGTTAAGAGTGCTTGCTCGACTATAATTGTTGTCCGATCTGATCTTGTGGGCCTGGGGGAAGAACTTCAAATTGATTGTTGGGTCGGGTCTTACAGCATGCGTGCTCGGGCTAACTGAGTTCATATCTTGCTGGGTCGGGGTCCTTTAATTTGGGTCCGACTTCATTCTTGAATACTCGAACTCACATGCAACCAGGTCCAGATATCTGTTGGGTACCGTTTAAGTGAAACAAGAACATTTACATGTTTCAGCCCACTTGATGGATGGCTTTATATTACACATACATGTGCCACTTTGACACATGCTTGGCATATAATGGGCTCCCTTTTGCATGCCTATGGTTTGGGAAACCTCATAAGGTTGCAAGAACAAACAAACAAATATATGTACATTTTTTTCCATTTTTGTAGCCCATCAAAACTTTTATGGAACTGGTCATTGAGGGTTAATGGTTCTCAGCTGATGGGCAGAATGGATTTATACATAAAATACTGTGGACCTCAATGAGATCATGGTGTGCATAATGGTCGTGGTGGTGTGCATAAACAGTCACCACTGCCAAAATCTCCAACTGTGTTCAGAATGGTTCATCAGGTGGGCTTATTATGTGCAGCCCACAATGCAATAGCCAGCTATATCGACTTGTCGAGTGATCCACAACTGTGTTTTCATATTTATCAATGCCAAGATATTGTTTTCTATAGTTTTATTCATCCTTTTAATAGCTCATTTTAGGACATAAGCCCAAAAATAGGGCAGATCCAAGACTCAAGTGGGCCATATGACGGGGAATATTGCAGTAGGAAATGCCTTAGAGAGAGAGAGAGAGAGAGAGAGAGAGAGAGGAGCCCAAGGTGCCTACCATTGAAACCCTCCTAAGGTCTATTGATGTTTACATGCATTCTAAACCGTTCAAAAGGTCACTCCAACTGACATCAACTAGGAAAAATAAAAATAAAAATTTGCCTGATCCAAAACTTCCGTGGCTCCAATGAATGTTGAACGGTGGGCATTCAGTCTTATTATTTCCTATCATGGGTCCACTTGAGTTTTGGATTTGCCTCATTTGCAGGTCATGTCCTAACATGAGCTGGCAAAATGGATGACCGGGTGATTTCTCACAAACATCTCCATGGATTCTCACAAACATCAGGGTGGGTCCCACTTAGGGGGTTGAGTAAAGTCTGTGGAGAACTAATTTGCTATGGGCGTGGAGGAGAGTTTTGAGTAAAGTCTGTTGGGCCATGGTGATGTATGTGTTTTGTCTAAGCCATCCATTCATTTTTCAAGCTCATTTTACTGCATGGCCTCAAAATTGAGTATATCCAACGATCAAGTAAACCACACTATAGGAATACGTACAAAGAAACAAAAACCATTCTCAGCGATAAAACAAAACAGCGAGTGACAAAGCCTTCGAAAGCAGTAATTAATGCAACGACTTCATAATAAATGCTTCTATACGTTCAGAGGTTACCATTGCCGCATGCTAATAGCGTACCTCCCCGGTGTGTTACGTGGCAACGTTCTGTGGACCCAACATGATGTATGTATTACATCCACACCATTTATTCATTTCTAGAGATCATTTTTTTTTTTTTTTTTATTTATTATTATTATTATTATTTTTTTGATAAACCGGTAGAAATTCATTCCAACTGAGAATTTACATCCATTTAGGAGGGTCCCGACAAAAAGTATAGGACCCCTCCCATCATATAAGAAAACTGCACAAGAGGCTGTCACGGAAAGGAAAAGGAAACCACGGGATAGCTGGAGATCCAACTATTGACGCCTAAATGTTCCTATGCCAATTCTAGAGATCATTTTAGGGCATAAACAGAAAAATAGTAAGATCCAAAGCTAAGGTGAGTCACACCACAGAGACAGTGGAACAATGATATTTACAATTAAAATCTTCCTAGGGTCCACCATGATATTAATTTTCCATCCAAAACTTCTCATAAGGTCACACAGACCTCGATGAATGGAAAATACACAAATTGGTGTGGTCTCGCTTAATCTTTGGATCCGTCTAATTTTTTGGCTCATTCATCATGGTAGTGCCCATGGAACTTTGTCATGTCATCAAACCACTGAGATTGCGACACCGCGCAATCCACGTCCACGATTGCCTGTAAAGGCAATAATTCATACAGTAATAACAGTCCAATATCTCAACATGGGAATATCTCGGGAGGCTTTGGAGCTTCATGTTCTCCTCGCGGTATTATCCAGCAAATCTCTCTGCAAGTAATTAAGAAAAAAGTATAATAAATAATAAATAATTTCAAACTTTTAAATGTACGAGCACAAAAGAAATTTCTTTATAGTAAAAAATTTTAAGATACAACTGAAAAAAAAATAAAATATTCTAAGATTTTGAAAATATCACGCTATTATAAAGGGTAACAGATTGGCTACTCCCCTGCCACCAGCCAATGGCTGATGGTTGGTGCTCTGTGGGACCTACCATGATATATGTGTTTCATCCATGCCGTCCATCTATTTTTTCAGATAATTTTATGGTATGGGACAAAATATTAGATATATCAAAATCTCAAATGGACCACATTACAGGAAATAGTGTTGAATGAGCATCGACCATTAAAAACCTTTTGGGGGCCATAGTAGTTTTGGATCAAGCTGATCTTTGTTTTTTCCCTTCATGTGGGCCTGCATGACCTAATAAACAGATTGGATGTCAAAAAAACAGTACAGTGAGCCTTAAGAGGATTTTAATGGTGGATATCCAATCATTATTGTTTTCCTATGGTGTGGTCCACCTGATATTCATATCCCTCTAACTTTTGGGATGAACACTAAAATGATCTGTAAAAATGTATGAACGGAATGGATGAAACACATACATCATGAAGGGGCCCACAAAGAACCGACCACCAGCCACCGGGCTGGTGGCAGGGGGAGTAGCCGATCCGTTTCCATTATAAAGATAGAATCCAATTATCAATTTCCCGTGAAAGTATCGAGATCTTTTTAAAAAAAATAAAATTAGTCGTAAAGTAAAACTTGAGATAATGAAAGAAATCTACATGACCTTTTTTCTACATCAAGGAGAGGAAGCTTCTTCATTTGCAAATCAGGGACCCTTGTAAATTTTGGTGTAGAGGGACTTGGCCTGATCGTTTTCCCACTCTAATCCTTCCCACCATTTTCTCTCGCCTTCTATATTTCCTTTTATTTCGTGGATGCTTGAGCTGAAGAGAGGGAGCTTTTTCAACATACGACACCAACTTACATGGATCTCTTCCAAAGATATAAACATAAATCGCTGGCTACAAATGCTTTCTAATTCTGGTAAGTAACCCAATTTTACGAAGCGTAATTTTGGGAATGAATTATGGGGCAGCTTGTCTCCTTCTATAATCTCTTTCATTTTGGAACAAACCGATATGTCAAGCTCCTCTAACTGATGTAGTTGCTCTACCATACTAGAAGAGAAGAGACTCCTTAACTTATCACATTTAACAACCCATATTCTTCTGAGGTTTTGCAGGCTTGTGTTGATCAGCGGAGAAGGCGCTCCACCATCGAATACCTTCTCCAAGTTTGGCAAACTGTTGAGATCCAAACTCTGTAAACATTGGAATGCATCATCTCCAACCTCTCTCCAGTCTATAATGCATTCCACTCCACTGCATCCAATGACTCGAAGATCTCTTAAGCTCTTTAAATCGCCTTGGAACTTAGAAAGACTTGTTAAACCTTTGCTTGCACACAAGTATAAAGAGAATGCCTGTTTTATCAACCCCTCAATCCCGCAGGGGAATTTGTCACATTCACAAATGCTTATCTGCTTATTAGAAAGAGACTGCGGGAAAGGTGTTCTCAGGCAAAACTTGTCAAGCATAACATGGAAACTTGTCAAGCCCGAAAACCATCGATGGAACATATCATGTGCGATGAAGCCATTAAGATTGGAGAAACTGATACTTAAAGATCTCAGGCGTTTCATGTTCACAGCCTCACTGAAAGTAGCTCCGTCCACTTGTTCCTTCAAATGCATCATGCTTACTTCCTCCAGACTAGGAAGCCCGTATATCATAGTGTAGGGAATTGCAGTGAATGAAGTCGATGATATATCCAACCTCTTGAGTTTAACCAAGCTTTCAATGCCTTGAGGGAAGTTTTTGAGGCCAGAATTTGAGAGATCAAGAATTTGGAGTTCCTTCAGCTTTCCCAATGGCGGCACCTCCTCCAGATGTGTGCAGAAGCTTAGAATGAGCACACGTAGATTCACCAATTGCAATAATGACATCGGGAGAGATTTAATGCCAGTAGAACTTAGATCAAGGATCTGTAGTTTTAGCTTGAGCTCGAAGAAATTACTGTGAATGGTACGTAATTCATTGTTTTGATTGTGGAACAAGGAGACCAAGTTATGACAATCAGGCGTAATTTGGAGATGTTCTATCTTGCTGCGCATCAATGAAATCCTTACAAGGAATTTTGAGCCTTCAATGGACGACGATGGTGAAGTGATCCATATAGCCAAGCGACGGAGCAAATCATGCATCCTAACGTATTTATTTCCTATAGACTCCAAGAGGCATGCGTCCTCGATTCTTTCAAGGATGTCATGTCCCTTGTTTGATGCTTCTTCCAAGTTATTCACATTTTCTATAAATCCTTCCTCCAGGGCCCAACATCTTACTAGCTTATCTATTTCTATATCATTATCTTCCGGAAACAACGAACAAGACAGGAAGCATAATTTGATATTATCATTTTCTAGGGAATCATAACTAAGTTTCATAGGAAGAAACACTTGACGCTCCATACCTGGAACCTCAGGTGATGATCCTTTCAATGCCCTCAATGCATTCTGCCATGCCTCCTTCTTATCCTTGCCACGCATGGCCCCTCCCACTGTCTTAATTGTAAGTGGTAATCCGCCGCACACCTCTGCAACCTTCTCTGCTACTGGTCGAATCTCTGATAACAGAACCACATCCCCACATCTTTCAAAGAACAAATTCCACGCTTCCTCAGGCGTAAGAGGTCTAACTTTAATTAACTTATCAGCCACCATTGCATTACACACAGCAACGGATCGGGATGTTATCACGATCTTGCATCTGTTTTGCAGGTCTGGCTTTGGAATTCCAACTTGAACCAAGCTAAATGATTCCCATAGATCATCTAAGATTAGCAGATACCTAAGATTCTTCAACCGAGTAAACAGCCTGTCCCGCTTCTCTGCCATATCTTCGTTATTGCCGAACTTGATCTTCAAATTCTTTCCAATCTGTTCTTGGATTAATCCCAAGTTGAGGTCCTTGGAAACAGTTACCCAAATCACGACGTTGAAGTCATTGGTTCCGATGAACCTATTATTTATAGCTTTCATGAGAGTGGTTTTCCCTATTCCACCCATCCCATAAACACCAACAAGGCCATTCTCCTCGTCGTGTAAGCATTGCCATATCTCCTCCATGGTTTCCTCAGCTGTGCTTTGCTGTACTCGTGGTAGTGAGGTTTGCATTTCCACCACTGTCGGCCGGCGAGGGCTCTCAGCCACCTTATCGAAGACCCCTTTAGCTTTGAGGTTTTCCATATCTTTGAGCTTTTTAACGATCCTTTTGCCCAGCTTGTAGCGAGAGACGTAATTGGTGCAACAACCGTTCAAGCACGTTCTAGGTTGCTCGAATTCCCTTCTTAAAGAATCGACTTGAGCTTCGATAATGGTGACGTCCACAAGCCAGCTCTCCACTTGGCGAACCCGTGTCTTTCCGACTGATATAGCATGGTTGACGTCTGCTTGAATTTGTTGACGCTTGTCTTGTAGTTCTTCCGTTTCCTTCTTCAATGTCTCTACATTGTTATTAAGGTGTTTGAGATAACCGATCTGCTGAGAAACAGGAGCCCAGAAGAAGAGAATGATCTCCATTCTGGACAGATGGATGGATGGGAAGTAATGGCGTTTTTGAAGGTAGCAGAGGAATGAAATGAAAGTGCTGCCAGAAATAATGCCTGTGAATATGACTTCAGTTCTGAGAAGCTGAGGAGAGAGAGCAAGAGAAACCGCCAAAAGGTCAAAGAAAAAACAAAAAAAAAAAAAGAAAAAAAATGCAAAAGAGAATTAGAGACGGAAGTGGTTCAATGCCGGGTACAAAGTAGGGAAGCGGATTGGCTGGTGTACCACACATCAGCTATATAGCTGGTGTATGTACGTGTCGTGCGAAGACGACCGCTGACGCTCCTCGAGCTCCGAGTTGTACGAACGGTTCAAAGGAGATCAAAGTTACATGGGCCCCACGATGATGTATTTATTATATCCACACCGTTCATCCATTTTTCGAGATCATTTTAGAGTAATATCCAGAAAATGAATTATATCCAAAGATCAAATGGACCACACCACAAATAGCAGTGGAGATAATGATTTTCACCATTAAAATTTTCGTAGGCCCACCATAACGTTTATTTCATCCAATCTGTTCATAAGGTCACGAAGACCTGGATGAAGATGAGTAAAAACAAATTTCATATTAATTCAAAACTTGAGTGAACCCCTTTTGGCAGATGTTCAATCTCTAACTGCTTTTTCTAGCGTGGTGCACCTAATTGTTAGATCTGTCTTATTTTTCATCTCAACCTTTACGACGAGCTAAAAAATGGATGGACAGCTTAGATATTTCACATACACCATGATGGGACCTCAAAACATGTTGGCGTGAATACACCAACTATATATCCGATATGGGATACGCTAACCAATCCGCTTCCACAAAATAGACGTGTGCGGCGTGATGTTTTAATCCCACCCAACCTGTCCATCATGTGCGCCATCCGGTTGTTGGAAGCGGATTGTCAGGTGTACCACACTGGTGTATTCACATCCACAACTACTGTGTGTCCCATCATGAGGTATGTGTTATATCCAAACCATCCATCCATTTTGCGAGCTGGTCATACGGCTTGAGCCAAAAAATAAGACAGATCTAAAGCTAAAATGGGCCACATTGAAAAAAGCAGCGGTGGATTGAACTTCTACCATTAAAACCCTTTTGAGGGTCACAGAAGTTTTGGATCAATATGAAATTTGTTTTTCGTCTTCATCTAGGTATTTGTGACCTTATGAACAGATTAGATGGAAAATAAATGTTATGGTGGGCCCTATAAATTTTTTTGACAGTGAAAATCATTATCCCACTGGTATTTTTGGTGTGGTCCATTTGAGATTTGGATATGGTTAATTTTTGAATAATGCTCTAAAATGATCTTGAAAATTTGACGAATAGTGTGGATATAATAAATATATCATTGTAGGGCCATGTAACTTCATGACCTTTGAACTGTTCGTACAACTCGGAGCATCCTCGTCTTCTCAGGACACGTATCTGCATGTACACCAGCCAATCCACACGAATGATTTGGATAGCAAATAAACAACATGGTAGGCCTTGGGAATATTTTTTCTTACCCACATCATATATATATATATATATATATATATATATATATATATATATATATATATAATTAATGGTTATCCAGTCAAAAGTATGCCGTCGGTGGAATAAGTAGAGATGAATGCTATGCTTGTACGAAACATTTGGTACACTAGTCCAAGGGTTATGATTATTTTATCATTAGGGCATAGGTTTTATGGTCCATCAATTTAAAGGTCATATTTGAGAGATGTGTGTGGATGGGGCATGAGTGTGCTAAATTTGGTAGTAAGAAAATAATATATTTCAGTCTCATATTCTACAAAAGATAAAAAAATAAGATAATAAAAGAAAATATGATAAATTGTTAATATTCAAACGTTCGTGAATTATTTTTATTAATTAGATTTTTATTAAAAAATATTTATTTTCAGACATTGGACGTTTTATAGACAAATTATCAAACAAAATTTTCAGTACTCATAAATACTTGAATTCAGCATTTTAAGTTTTCAACAACTAAATTAATTTTCAAATCTTATTTTTAAATTTATAGAATGGTACCTTTGAAACTAACATTGTTTGTAGCTCTCTTATTGTTTGCATCGCCTGGATCCCTCACAAGTTTGTCACATGGAGAGGCCCACTTCTCAGGACTTTGAGTCCAGTAGTCCTTTGAAACAGTGTTAAATCTAATTGTCCTCCAATCAAAGAGAAATGTTCACATAACCCTTTCTTTTCTTCCAACATGTTATTCTAAAGAACATCCAATCTGTCAAAATGGTGGCTCTCAACATAAGGATCACCAAAACCATGGATATTCAAACTCATCAGTTGGGGACCTCACTCTTGTCTCAGTGGTAGACTCACAAGAGTTTCAACACCAGGTCGAGGGTTCAAGTACCCATGGGTGGTGAAATCCCAAACTCACTAGTTGGGCTTCACCATGACATTGATGGGGAGCAACGATTCATTTTGTGGTTGTGGCCTACCTAATGAGTATATTGGTCCTATGTTTCCCTAAACGATGTTTATGGTGCAGCCCACCTTTTGGATGGGTTGGATGATCCACACAAAATGAACGTTTGGCAGGAAGTTTAGGTAGAAGCTTTTGCTTGTGAACATTTCTCAACCAGGAAATGTGCTAACAAATCTGCATATGAGATCTTCCAAAGACATCCCACATGTCCATCATGTGAACCCCCTAATTTTCTCCTATGTTACCCAAAATCGGGCTGATAAAAAACTCAGGGTATGCCACACCACAGGGAAAGTTGGGATGGGGACTCCCACCCTTAAAATCCTTCCAAATCATATTTGGGGTCTATTGATTTTGCATATTCAATATAAACCGTTCAAAGGATGCATAAACAGGATGAATGAACACCCAAAAAATTAGGCCATTTCGAAACTCAGGAGGGTCACGAAATGTTAAAGCATGATTTTACAAAATAGGCCCACCTGAGTTTGGATCAACCTGAGTTTCAGAAGCCAACAAGAATAGGAGGGGCCACACGTGAAGGATGGATTAGATGTCACTAAAACATCGCAGTAAGCCCCACACGTGAGTTTGTGGGTAGAAACGCGGTGTGTATTGGATCCGGCCTAAAACAATGAACCGGTGATTGTGACTATCATTTAGGTAGATAGATGAATTTAGAACAAATGAAAATAAAATTTCCAATGACCAATGACTAGCATTCAATTCTAAAAATAATAGGTTAGGATATTCTACCAAGCTTGATTATGGACTAATAGTTGGTTGCTCCTGGCTAGAATATGGACACTTCAAATCATACACCTCAGCATGTGACCTTAGGAGGCAAAATGAGCTGGCATTGGAAAACATAAGGAAAATGCACAAGAGAAGAAGAAATTAGTATTTAGCACAAAGATATAAACATCTCATAAATGTTGTCAGATGTCTTCAAACTAACCGAGGTCAAGGGTACGCAAATTCCATTAACTAACCACTTGATGCCATAAAAAAAAATTTAGAAAAATTCCCATTGCTCATCAAATGGTTTTGGAGTTGCTACTCGATGCCATGGAAGGCGGCTTCAATGTCATCGACTAGTCTTTAATGGTTGTCAATGCCATCAATGTCTCATCGATGAAGCGCGCAGAATTATGTAAGTGTGTAATTTCTTTCTAATTCCGATTGTGATAGAATATACATTGAGTGTAATTAGAATTAAGATATTCTAAGTGAATGTTAAGACATTCCTAAGGTGTTCCAGAGCAAAGCCAGGGTTTTGAAAAGAGATTTTGGGGTTGTTTAGATTAGTAAGCGCATTCATATCTTATAATATCATTTAATACTAGATTGATTGTTGCTTTGTGCTGTGGTTTTTTCCCATGAAAATTTTTCACGTAAAAATCATGTAATCTTTGCGTGTTTTGGTTTGTGTTTGATTTTGCCTTGCTTTATTGAATTCGAGTTTGCTTCTACACGATCCCCTAACAGGCTCACCGTGTATAGATCACCACATCGATGTATTTTGGGACCATATTGACATGTGTCGAATTCAAACCATGCTTCATGTTAGGCCTTCCATAAATATACAAAACTCAGGTGAACCACACCGAAAGAAATAATGTAAAATTAATTCACCAACCTAATATTCCAATTTCAAGTGATTTGACCAACTTGATATTCCAAAAGTCTTGAACTTGATAGGGTGTATCTTACTAATGGGCTAGATGGGTATAGACATAAGGGTGGGCCACAATACAATTATATATTTTTGTATGGTGGGCCCTTTCCTCGATCGTTCTCACTATTTTGGCACCTGAGTTTGATTTTGGACTGAATTTTAGATAAGATTTAATAATAAATGGGTGCAGCTAGTGAATGAAATGTATTTCAGGAAAAAAAAAACATGATGGAATGACTACAAAGCTCTTTTGTATCAGATCGACACAGCCCATTTGCAATGACATAGACAGATCATGTCCGAGTCAAGTCCACCAATGAATGCAACAACTCATGCCAATTGTTCAAAGGGTGTAAAATCATGCCTAAAATCACTAAATTCACCATGTTGTGGCCCATATGAGTCCATCTTGGTGGGGCATGTTAGATGGATGAATTGGATAGCATATATAAACCATAATGGATACCACACACATTTTAAAAGGTTTTTAGGTGGGCGTCTATACCACCTGATTTTCAAATCAGCTAGATTTTTGGGTTCATGTCCAAATTTGACCTTTGCTCCCATTCAAATCAGTTAGATTTTTTGTTTCATGTCCAAAATTGGCCTTTGTTCCCCAAAAATTAGCTAGGTTTTTGGGTTTATGTCCAAATTTGGCTTTTACTCATGTTATGGGGAAAATAGGCCGGCCAATAATTCAAGGTCAAGTCAGACACTCGTGCACTTAACCGGGCTAGGCAACAACAAACCTAAAAGGGAAATCCGCCACTCGGCTTTGCAATGAGCAACGGTTCAAGCTCGGTCTCTCGTCAGCAGGTCAAGAAATAAGCCAACATACACAACACCGAAGGAAGGCCAAACACGTGCCAAAAGGATCAGGTCAACCCCAGTTGTTGTCCCCCCAGCTCAGGCTGGCCAAGACTACATTAGCCTCCTACTGCACACCTCCAGTGATTCCGAACAATCAAATATCTGCTTGGGATCTTCTCCAAAAAACTCGGAAAGTATCCGCAATATGCTCGAGATCCCGAGATCTTCACTAAGGATCTCGGAAAATTCTTCCTCTCATTCAGGATCTGTATCGATCCCTCTACAATACGCACCTACTAAATAGGAAGATCTCTCATACGTCATCGCCTCTCCTCAACTATAAATAGAAGCACCTCTAATGGTAAAAGGTACACACAATCTCTAGCCTAAAATCTCTTACTTTACTAGACCCAGATTCCCTACTTGATTTAGGCATCGGAGGGTCCCTTGTACTAGCCAGGGTCTCATTTGTTCCTCCCTTTTACAGGTATACAAAGGTGGAGCGAAAGGCTAACCAGATTTTTGTATCAATAGCTCCCAAAAAATCAAGTTGATTCAATACTTATTGTTGGGATTTTAACTGCGGAATTACATAGATCTAGATCTAGTATAGCAATTCAATGGCAGCAAGCACATACGAGAGAACACACAGATTTAACGTGGAAAACCCTTGCGGGGAAAAATCACGGCACAAAGTGACAGAAATACACTATGAAACAAAAATTACAAGAGAGAGGACTTACCCGATTCAAACAACCTTGAATCTCACCTACAATCCTCTCTCTTGTAATTTCTGTTTCATAGTAGATTTCTGTCGCTTTGTGCCATGGTTTTTTCCTGCAAGGGTTTTCCACGATAAATCTATGTGTTCTCTCGTATGTGCTTGGTGCCATTGAATTGCTATCCTAGATCTAAATTTGTGTGATTTCGCAGTTAAAATCCCAACAAGTGGTATCAGAGCGAGTTGTTGGGGCACTGATCTGAATCTGAGGGATTAGTAATAATGGCGAGCACTAGGTATGAGATTGAGAAGTACTCAGGGAAAATAATTTTGAGTTATGGAAGATCGAGATGATGAGTTCCTTAATTAAGCAAGGCGAAGATGGTGCTCTTGAGGAGCGGAAGTCTACTATGACTGATGACGAGTGGAATGCTCTTGATAAGAAGGTTTTATCATCGATCCGTTTATGTCTTACGGATGAGATTCTCTACAACGTCATGAGAGAGAAAACTGCGGCTAAATTATAGGCGAAGTTAGAGGATGTTTATGCGAAAATATCCTCTGAAAATTGCCTACACTTGAAGTGGC
Organism: Magnolia changhungtana; assembly: GCA_030180095.1. Taxonomy (NCBI): domain Eukaryota; kingdom Viridiplantae; phylum Streptophyta; class Magnoliopsida; order Magnoliales; family Magnoliaceae; genus Magnolia; species Magnolia changhungtana. The sequence goes on along the minus strand of JASAUF010000523.1, from coordinate 519,427 downwards.
AGTGGTATAATTTCAAGATGGTAGAGGGTGGAGATCTAGAGGCTCACATCAACAACTTTAATAAATTAGTTTACAAGTTGCTGTATATGGAGGAAGTAATGAAAGATGAAGAACAAGCATGTATGTTACTGAATTCTCTTCTGGCGTCGTATGAGTTATTCAATGACACTATGTACAGCATGAATAAAACCCTGAGTGTCGACACCGTTATCTCAGCCCTTCAAGGGAAGGCTATGGGACAGCTAAACGGCGACATGGGGACATCTTCTGATGCACTATCTACAATGGGTAGGAATTCTGAACAAGGTACGGGTTCTTCAGGTTATAGATCCAAATCAAAGGGCAAGAAGAAAGGAAAGGTAAAGTGTTGAAATTGTGGGAAGGAAGGACATGTGGAGAAGGATTGTGAAAATCCTAAATCGAAGAGAGAAGATTCTAAGGCTTCGTACAAGGAGGCCAATGTTGCCACGTTAGATGGATCGAGTGGATGTGATGATGATGTTTTGTCTGTGTCTACTATCAGGTGACCATACGATGATCGTAAGGACGAGTGGATGCTAGACACAGGGGCATCTTTTCACATGACTCCTCATCGGAGTTGGTTCACCAGTTACAAGGAGTGAGATGGTGGACAGGTATTTATGGGCAATGATATTTCCTGTAATGTTATGGCTATTGGTTCGGTGTGCATCAAGATGTTTGATGGGGTGGACCGTACCTTGACTGATGTCAGGCACGTTCCTGATTTGAAGTAGAATCTGATTTCTCTTGGTGGGCTTGAGGCAAAAGGATGCAAGTACACAGGTATTGATGGTGCTCTTAAAGTATCTAAGGGGGCACGGGTAATCATGAAAGCGCAACAACTCGGTAACTTGTACAGGTTGATCGGGAGCACTTCAAAAGGTAGAGCTGCTGTGAATGTAGCGGATTTCACCTCTGCACGTGTGTGGTATGTTGGGCATGGCCACATGAACGGGCAGGGCAGGAAGGTTGAGACGTACGGATAGGGATACAGAATAGGTGAAGCAGCCACCTGTGAGAAGAATCACACGACATGATCGCAAGATATCGGCGAGGTACATGGACGACTCCAATATCGCAAGGGATTCATCTTCTATTTTAATGGCTCCAGGTGAGCCTGATGCTGAGAAGTGGAAGGTGACTATGGGCGATGTGATAGATTCGTTGTACCAGACCGACATATGAGAGCTGGTAGAGCTTCCAGTGGACCAGAATGTGGTTGGATGCAGGTGAATCTTCAGGAGGATATAGCATAGATACAGGGCGAGGTTGGTAGCGAAGGGTTATGCTCAGAGAGAAGGAATCGGCTTCTCAGAAATATTCGCGCCGATGGCATAGCATGTATCTATTAGATCCGTGATTGGCACTGGTTGGCCAATGTGACCTTGAGCTAAAAGGATGGATGTAGAGTCTGCACTTCTGCAAGGGAAAGTGAAGAGCAGATCTACATGAAGCAACCAGAGCGGTTCGAAGTTAAAGAGGTTAAGAAAAGACTTTGCAGGAGGTCGTGGTTCGACCTGTCGCCTAGGCAGTAGTTTGATTCCTTCATGGATGAAGGATCGAGGGGCTGCAAAAATGGTTCTCGGCGTTGAGACTGAAAGAGGAGTAGGCTTTGGTAATCACAGGCAGAATACTTTGGGTAGGTATTGATCAAGGATGTGATGGGCCAAGTAAAGCCGAAGAGCGTTCCCTACGCATCTCTCCTCAAGTTTTCCTCAGAAAATGTCCAAAAATAGATGAGAAAAAGCAGGATATTTCATGAGTCTTATTTGAATGCGATTGGCAGTGTATGTCATGGTCTGGATTAAACCGGTTATTTCACAGGCTATCAGTATTGTGAGCAGGTACCCCGACAAAGCAATATAGAGTAGCGGTGAGCTGGTAAGAAGACTACGTCTTTCCTTTTGAGAAGACAGGAGCAAAGTTGAATTAGCATGTGAATTTTGATCCGGCAGACATGTTCATCTAGATCATTTCTGCAGAAAAGTTCATGTTCTGTGTAACTTCTCTGGACTTGGTGATGACGTAAAAGAATGACGGAGTGTGCACGAGAAGCTATGATGTGATGTAGAGATAAGAGAAGAGGTCAAGGAGCTACACAGTTGAAGATTGAAGATTTGGTGGAGATTATTGAGAAATCTTAAATCTGATGTTGCTCGACCGATCATGGGTCAGCCACGACCGGTCGTAAGAGCTGCTTGACTGGTCGTGGCTTGCACGACTCGAAGTCCAGTGATCTCAATTTTTTGGTGTCCGAGATTCACGACCGGTCGAAGGGATGACTCGACCGGTCGAAGGGGTCTCACGACCAGTCGTAGACTCGGCTCGACCAGTCGTAGTTACGCAAATTCGTTTTCGAATTTGATGCGGACTGCGGATTCTGTGTCGCCTTTCGTAAGGGTGCGGAAGGGGAAGTTGCCTAAACTATAAATAGGTGTCCCTAGGGTTTTTCTAGGGTATGGGGAATATTTCTAAAGCTTTCTAAAGGGGTTCTAGGAAAATTAAATGGTGTAGCAAGGGTGAGATTCAAGGTTGTTTGAATCGGGTAAGTCCTCTCTCTTGTAATTTCTGTTTCATAGTTGATTTCTGTCGCTTTGTGCCGTGGTTTTTTCTCGCAAGGGTTTTCCATGTTAAATTTGTGTGTTCTCTCGTATGTGTTTGGTGCCATTAAATTGCTATCCTAGATCTAGATCTGTGTGACTCCGCAGTTAAAATCCCAACACTTATTTGCATCACTGCTAAAGTTTTTGAAAACAAAGTAGAAAATCAAAATTTCTTAAAGGTTTAGATTAATTAATTAAGCTTTGTGGATCACCATAAGATATCATCAAGCATCTACAATTAATTAAAAATATTGAGACTTTGGATCTACTCATACCTTTTAATCGTTGCTATGGAGTACTGTTGGATGGTCGATGCTGTATTTGAAAGGAAAAAACTCTTTTTCAGATCTATCTCAAATGAGCAGATGAAGAAGGCCTGTATACACAACCTTAGGAAAAGGGTGTGGTAGATGGATGGATGAGCAGATATAGTGTTTTTTTTTTTTTTTTTTTCAAAGATTGCAGAGGAATGAGACAAAGGTATTGATGGAAGTGGTGCTGTGCAAAATCTATGGATGTGACTTCACTTTTAAGAAGCTGAGGAGAGGAAGGCAGAGAAACTGCTGAGAAAAGAGAGAGTAAATCACTTGAAATTAGAGCAAATCACTTTTAAGAAGCTGAGGAGAGGAAGGTAGAGAAACTGCTGAGAAAAGAGAAAGTAAATCACTTGAAATTAGAGCAAATCACTTTTAAGAAGCTGAGGAGAGGAAGGTAGAGAAACTGCTGAGAAAAGAGAGAGTAAATCACATGAAATTAGAGCAAAGGAGAGGAAGAAAGAGAAACTTCTGATAAAAAGAGGAAGGTAGAGAAACTGCTGAGAAAAGAGAAAGTAAATCACTTGAAATTAGAGCAGAGGAGAGGAAGAAAGACAAACTGCTGAGAAAAAGAGGAAGGAAATCGCTTGAAATTAGAGCTGAGGTGAGGAAGGAAGAGAAACAAGTCAGAAATCAGAAAGTAATTAAAATCACTTGAAATTAGAGCTGAGGACAGGGAAACGGATTGGCTACTCCCCCTGACACCAGCCCCGGGGCTGGTGGTCGGTGCTCTGTGGGCCCCACCATGATGTATGTGTTTCATCCATTCCGTTCATCCATTTTAACATATCACTTTATGGCTCGATCCCAAAAAGAAGAGGTATATAAATCTCAGGTGGACCACACCACATGAAAACAATAATGGTTGGATATCTATCATTAAAATCTTTCTAAGGCCCACTGTACTGTTTATTTGACATCTAATATGTTGATTAGGTCATACAGGCCCAGATGAAGGGAAAAAACAAAAATAATCTTGATCCAAAACTTTTATGGCCACAAAATGGTTTTTAATGGTCGACGCTCATTAAACACTATTTCATGTAATGTGGTCCACTTAAGATTGGGATATATCTCATTTTTGGTCATATGAGTAAAATGATCCGTAAAAATAGATGGACGGCATGGATGAAACACATACATCATGGTGGGTCCCACGGAGCACCGACCACCAGCCAATGGCTGGTGTCAGGGGGAGTAGCCAATCCGCGTCCTGAGGACAGAAGGAATAGAAACTACAAAGAAAAGAAAGTAAATCACCGTAATTACAATGTTTTAGTGACGTCAAATCAACCTATCATGCGCGGCCCTCCTGTTCTCGTGGATTCCAAGTCCAGCCAGCAGGCGAGCAGTCAAGTTCACGTCGTTGGAAGTTACAAGGGCCCCACCAAGATATATGTGAGAAATCTACACGGTCCATTAATTTTTCTAACTCATGTTAGGACATGATTTGAAATACGAAATTGTTGGGATGAAATGCTCAACGTTTAACCTCATGGGGCCACATAAGTCTTGGAATCAGTTGCACTAGTTCTCAAGAGAACTTTTTGAGAACACATCATACCTGATGTGCGTCCTTAATCTGAACAGTCCACGTGTGATGTAGCACCCCATGAAACTTTCAGGCCCAAACTTTGGTGGGCTATGTAAAAAAAAAACACAGTTTCTGCCTTGATTTACATCTCTCTTTGCTAGGATTGACCAAAGTTCTAGATTAGGGTAAAAATTGGTCCCTGGGGTTTTATGGGATTCCGCATTACATGAACATGGGGTGAGGGTGAGTCTCCCCCAATATATATATATATATATATATATATATATATATATATATATATATATATATATATATATATATATATATATATATATATAGAATGACCTAATCAATAGTTTGAATGGCATATAAACAATATAGTGGGCCCTAAGAGGGTTTTAGTGGTGCGCATTTCTTTCCACACTTCATGGAGTGGTCCCATTAAGTTTTGGATCTGCCTCATTTTTGGCGTTAATTACCTACTAATATGAGCTGGATAAACTAATGACCTGACCTTTAATGTCCAATCATCCTAATCAGATGCATCTTTCGAATGGATTAGATGACATACAAAATGTGGTAGGCCCAAATACAATCTGGAAGGATTTTACCATGGGTGTCCACATCCCAACTATAATATTTGTAACATTGCTCACCTGAGTTTTGAGTTGGCCACATTTTTGTATGCAACCGAGAACGTTAGGGGTCATTTGGCACCATGGATTTGGGAGGATTTGATGGTATATTTGGCCCCATAAAATAATTGGGGTTTCAAATCCCCATCCATGGTGAAAGCTTGGATTACATCTAAAATCCTTAAAGAGTTACATGTGTAACATGTGTGCCACTCTAGACTATTAAATTATTGGGCACATGACCTACTAATGATATCTCAAAACAATTAGATTATCAATTGCATCACCAAACATTGTCCATGTAAATCAACAATCAAAAATCATTTGTTAGTCACTCAGGTGTGATCTTGTGCTTGTGGCTCATCCAAGACATGAAATTTCATCATTTTCAAGCAAAGTATATATTTCAAATGTTGGGCCTATGACAACTATTGTGTCAAACATTACATACATACACTAATCAGAGATATTAAAATTAATTTAATAATTAAACTCAAACCCTTATAAATATATTATACACAACTACTTTTGGATTACGGGAGACTATGAATCTATGGTGCGAAATACAATAGGAGGATTTCATATATCGGAGGTTCCAAATCCATGCTCCCAAACGGGCTTTTAGCGGTCTATTAGTGGGCCTAACACGCTGAATTGTAGATTAAGCTTCAAAAATGTTTGTACCCTTGACAGAACAAAAGGAAAAGAAAAAGCATAAATCTAGCTGTCTTCCAATCAAAAGGAAATGCATACACACAACACATGCGTCCCTTTCTTTCCCCGTGACATGTCATTTCCTGTCAGAAAAAAAATGGGCCTCAACATAATGGTCACCAAAACCAAGATAGATAGTCTACTTATTCTCACTTTATGGTCGTGGCCCACCTAATGGGCATATTGGTCTAATTATTTTCCTATAAGACGTTTATGGTACAGCCTACCTTTTGAACGGCTCGGATGATCTACAAAAATGATATGATAGAAGGAAACAAATCATTGTAAGAAAATTCACATAAGAGCTCTTGCATGCGGATATTTCTCAACTAAGAAACGTTTGAGCAAATTTGCTCTGTTTCCTTCCACGGCCTCACCACAGTGAGTGATAGGGATGTGATGCGTGCCATGAAAGACTGTTTAGATAACTTATTTTAAATAAGTAAGTTTGTTTTAAGATTAATTATAAGTAACTTTTTTATTTAAAAATTTCTTAATTACTTTAGCTTAAAAAGTTTTTTTTTTAAAAATCAAAATAAGCAACTTGAGGCATTAATAGCTTATTTTAATTAACTTACAATCTAAATACCCTCTAAAAGTCTTTCAAATTGTATTTGGGGTCTACTGTGTTTTGCATATTCCATCTAATCCATTGGGAGAGCATCCATTCAGGATAAATGAATAATTTAAAAAATGGAGCCATTCCAAAAATCAGATGAGCCACAAAATGTTATTTTAGAGGTTTTAGGCATGATTTTACCAGATAAGGCCCACTGGAGTTTTGGACCAACTTAAGTTTCATAAGCCAAAAAGATTAGATCGAGGCATATCAATGAAGGATGGATTAGATGTCGCTAAAACATCAAGATGAGCCCCCACAAGTCGATTTGATCTGTCCTTAAAAAAAAAAAAATAATGTTATTTTGCTACTGGTTGCAGCTTATTACAGTGTGTAGATGATCTGATGATTTTTATCAGCCCTTGATGTAGATGAGTTTATAACAATGGAAATAAACTTTCCACGAAATAGCATTCAATTGTAAAAAGCGAAAATTAGAATCCTCTTTAAAGTATTCTTATGGACCAATAATTCATTGGTCCTGACAAGACATGGACAGCTGGAGCCGTATCACTCAGCATGTGGGCCCCAGGAGGAGGCAAAATGAGCTGGAATTGGAAAACGAAAGCCAAAGATAAAGAAAGAAATAACGAAGGGAAGCGGATTGGCTGGTGTACCTCAGTCATCACACCAGCTATATGACGTCATCAAGTTCTTTGGGTCTGATCATGAGGTATGTGTTATATCAAAACCGTCCATACATTTGGCGAGCTCTTTTTAAGGATTGAGACGAAAAATAAGACAGATATAACTACCAAGTGGACCACACTGAAAAAAGCAGTGGGGAATTGAATGTCTACCATTGAAACCTTTTTTTGGGGTCACAGAAGTTTTGGATCAATATGCAATTTGTTTTCCCTCTTCATTTAGGTCTTTGTAACCTTATAGACAGATTGGATGGAAAGTAAACGTTATAGTGGGCCTACAAATTTTTTAACGGTAAAAATCATTATCTGCTATTCGTGGTGTGGTCCACTTGATCTTTGAATATGATTTTTTTTGGATAATACTCTAAAATGATATCTAAAAATAGATAAACGGTATATATATAATAAATACTTCACTGTGAGGCCCATGTAATTTTGATCTCCTTTGATCCGTTGGTACAACTCGGAGGTCGAGTAGCGTCAGTGTGGGAAACGGATTCGCTACTCCCCTGACATCATCCTCGTGGCTGGTGGTTGGTGCTCTTTGAGCCCCATTATGATGTATGTATTTCATCCATTCCTTTCATCCATTTTTAAAGATTATTTAAGGGCTTTATGCCAAAAATGAGAGGGATATATATCTCAGGTGGACCACACCACCGGAAAAGAATAGTGATTGGATATCCATCATTTAAATCCTCCTAAGGCCCACTGTACTGTTTATTTGACATCCAATCTGTTGATTAGGTCATAAAGACCCAAATTAAGGGAAAAAACAAAGATCATCTTAATCCAATATTTTTATGGCTCCCAAAAAAGTTCTAATGGTCAATGTTCATTCAACTCCATTTCTGGTAATGTGGTCCACTTGAAATTGGGATATACTTCGAATTTTTTTGGTAATACTATGAAATGACCTAGAAAGATAGATGGACGGACTGGATGAAACACATACATCATGGTGGATCCCATAGAGCACCGGCTACCAGCCATTGGCCGGTGGGCCCATCCGTATCCACGTCAGTGCTCGTCTTCGCGCGATGAAACCCTGCCTAATGGTTTGACTACAGAGTGGCGGGCTCCACCCGACGGAGGTGAAAATTCTTGGATGTACTGCGAAGAAATGCAGTCCACGTCTCATGTAATTCCTTCGTTGCGAAGAAATGCAAGGCAATGCGATTCACGCAAGAAAAAATTAAAAATGTCACTCGCGGCATCTTCTCCAACACGGAACATTCGTGCTGGATCTGAACCACTCATCACTGACGGGCAATGGCACAACTCTTGGACTAACCCACCATAACATAACGCAACGTCGATGTTCATAATTTTCAGATCATTCACTCATGCTGTGATTATGTATGTGCGACTACACATTGGGGCCCACTATTTGGACCGACTGGATTGACCTATGTGTATGCCACACGTGCGAAAGGTGAGCTACCACAGCAGTTGCAACGACGAAAGGACAAAACGAGAGTCGTACGGATTTCAAATAATTTTAAATGTTACAAATAACCATGACATCCATGCCATCAGTCTCATAACTATGCCGACATACCATCAATACCACCACAAGAAGTTTGCTTGAATACGTTTCGACGTATTACGATGTGATACGTCGCGATGTTATCCCTTTAATATGTAAAAATTTCAATGATCCAAGCCATTTATAATATGGTCCTCAACTTCTTTCGTATATATAAAATAAATATTTTTTTCATTGAGTTATTTTAACCATTTGAAATCGGGCTATATTATTTGAAGTTAGACGATTTATCTTTGTATAATAAGATAATATTTCTAGAATCTCCTATCCGATGGAATTAATATCACATGAACGGTTTGGATCATTGAAAAATAAAAACAAATGCAATGGATAAAAAACAGACGTATCGTATCAAATTACGTGGGGATGTACTTGACTAAGCCTCTCCCGAAAAGGATGACCGGGAGGCCAGAGAAAAACAAGCCTACTCACGCGAGTAGGATTAACATACTAAACGAAGGAAGCACGTGTACTAGTCGCATACTTGCCCAAGATCCAGACCGTTCACCTAGCAGCCGGTGAGACACACGTGCAACCTTTCTATTGGTTGGTTTCATGATCCATGTTTTGGTAGGCCCACCTGTGACCAGATAGGCCTGCCATTTGTGGCCAGTTGCATGCCCCACGCCATGTGAGGACCTCCATGTCTTCTAACACGCGTGCCAGGCTGCACGTGTGCCCGTGACTAGTACTATTACATTATATTATATTGGTCTAACAGGCACCGTGGTCTATACGCCGAGAGATGATAAAAAGGAAGTTATGTGCACGTACACGCCAGCCCTGTTTGTAATGGAAAGAAAGTGACATGCAATGGAGATGTAATTTTTTTTTTTAATGATTTTTAATTGTATTATTATAAAAAAATTTGATTTCAAATATACAAATATGTGTATGAATTTGATGATTTAAGGCTGAAGTAAGCTGCCATTTGGACGGGAGTAAATGAAGTATTTTAAGAGGAATAAAAATTAAATGAGAAAGAGGTGGGTTTTGATAGGCCTAAATACAGTATAAGAGACCAATTTGCAATTGATGACTAGTATAAGATGCTTTATTTTGTCTCTTTTGGAGAGTCGGATGATTAAACAAATGTGTCATTATACTCCTAGTCATTTGTATATGTGGTATGTTGATGACCATATCAAACAATCCGTCTCTCATTGCATCATTAAAAACACACTAATTAAATGATCTATATTGTCCAAATGCTGATCATCCAAACAGGGGTTTAAAAAATGTTGGTAAGTCACTTGTTGGTGATCCTTCCGTTTATGGCCCACCCGAGGCTCAGTATTCCTAATTTTTTTTCCCTATTCCAATCATTCTGCCACACGTTCACTAATTTAAGATATTGAAGCTAGTTCAGTTAATTAAATTTAGGGTTTTATGAATTTCAATGTATTATAATTACAACTAAATAGAAGCCTCTAAACAAAATACTTGGATTCTAATGCATTTCATTTATAAACTATAAAGCAGAGTTGAAGACTTCATTTACTTTTATTTACAAGATTTTAAATAAAAAATAATATATAAGTAACATCATTATGATTTTACTATTCATAAATTAAACAAAAAAATCCTAGTCAAATGCAAATACTTTTAAGAGATAAGTGTTGATGCAGAAATCCGATTAGCCTTTCTTGGACCTTTGTGTACCTACATACGAGACAAACAAATGAGACCTTGGCCAGTACAGAGGACTCTCCAATGCCTAAGTCAAGTAGGGAATCTGGGTCTAGTCGAGTAATGGGTTTTAGGCTAGAGATCGTGCGTACCTTTCACCATTAGATATGTTATATAGTTGGGAAGAAGCAATGACGTAGAGGGGATCTCCCTATTTAGTAGGTGAGTATTACGGAGGGATTCGGATCTGAGCGTGTGAGAAAATCATCTGAGATACTTGGCGAAGATCTTGAGATCTCGAGCGCGTCGCAGATATCCTCCGAATTCTTTAGAGAAGATCTCAGGCGAACCTTTAATTACTCGGAATTTGCGAGGGCGTGCAGTAAGAGGCTGAGGTGGTCTTGGCCACCTGGGGATAGTATGTTGACCTGAGGTTCGACCTGATCATTTCGTTGAGTACTGTCCTTTGATGTTGTGCAGGTCGGCCTATTTCCCGACCTACTAGCGAGAGGTTGAGCTTGAGCTCGGCCGCTGTTCGATTTGGGGCCGAGTGGGCAAATTTCCCATTCATATCCATTGTTGTCTAACCTAGCGAAATGCACGAGAGTTCAACTTAACCTCTGTTTATTAGTTGACTTATTTTCCCCCATAACAATAAATAAAGTATTTGTACTCATTACACTTTTTCATTGCATTGCTACAATAATCCTTCATGCGACTAAGCCTCCAACTTCTTAAATAAATAAATGATTTGTACTCATTACAATTTTTTTAATTGAAAAAGCTCGTTTGTTAAGCTTTAAACATGAGAAACTATAGGATAATGACCATATGAGGCTTACCCAAGGAATTACGTTTTATGGCTGGATGCTTTTGCAAGGATACCATATTTTCATTCCCGGTAAGTGGATTGAAGTTTTCATAATCCAAACTATTAATCTATTGATCATCATTATAAATAAAGAATGCCCCAAACAAATCCCAAATTTAAGAATTTTTAAGGAGAAATAATCTCAAGACAGGTAAATTTACACTCCTGTTATGTTTCTCTTCTCACCTTGTATGTTACACCATAAATATAAAATGTTCCTATCATTCCACTAAGGAAATGCTCTTTGAATGCTCCTTGTTGCAATTGGATATGACTATAGGTTTCAGAGAACTCATTTAAGGTCCATTGATCCAGTGAGGTTTCTTTGGATGCTTGCAAGATGAGCACTTCGGCAAAAAATGATAAAATTCCAAGCCTTGGATGGGTCACATGCATAGGATCATAGGCGAGTAACTAATCAACATTTTTTAAGTTTTTATTTACATGGCCCATATTTAAACTGTTTATATCATTCTATTGATGTAATTTTCATAATGCAGTTGATAATATGATTGTTTTAGGACATCATCAATGGATCATGCATGGTACAATAGATTAGTAGCCTAGTAACACATGTTACATATACAATTCACTTGTATTTTAAAAAAATAAAAGAAAAAAAAACTAATCAATAATCCAAGGAAAAGGGAGAGATCATGAAACTCACCAAAAGTGAGCATCTAAATTTCCTATTAAATGACTGGTGAGTTTGGAATATCATTAAAATCTCTTTAAATTTGCAATGCCAAACAACCCCTAGAGAGGAAGTAAAGACGGGGAGAGGCTTTTCTAAGGTTGTCCAATTGAAAGTTGATAATGCCTCATTATTTAGTTGATATTATGGTAGATGAACAATGTCCATTCAATACATTTATTTTGGTGAGGAACATATGGTACATATTGTTGAGAAAAGTCTTAAATCTGAAGGTTTTGAGGTCGTTCGACCGGTCGTGGGAAGCTTTGACTGGTCGTGGGAGACGCTCAACCGGTCGTAGGTTCGAGCCCTGGCACGACTCAAAGTTCAGTGAGTTTTTGCTGTTTTTTACTGTAGCTACGACTGGTCAAAGGGATGGCTCGACTAGTCGAAGGGGTCGTACGACTAGTCGAAGACTCGGCTAGACTAGTCATAGGTTACGCAGTTTGTTCCGCGATTTTGCCTGAAACTGCGGATTTGAGTCATTTCGCAACTGGGATGCGGAAGGGAAATTTCCTAAACTATAAATAGGTATCCCTAGGGCTTTTCTAGGGTATGGGAGATGTATGGGAAGGCTTTCTAAAGTAGTTCTAAGGGTTCCTAAAAGGGTTTAGGGTTATCAAAGGGTGTAGCAAGGGTGAGATTCGAGGTTGTTCGAATCGGGTAAGTCCTTTCTCTTTGTAATTGATGCTTTCATAGTGGTGATTTGTCACTTTGTGCCGTGGTTTTTTCTCGCAAGGGTTTTCCACGTTAAATCTGTATTCTCTTGTGTGTGCTTGGTGTCATTGGATTGTTATCCTAGATCTAGATCTGTGTGATTCTGCAGGCCAAAAACCCTAATAAGTGGTATCATAGCAATCGGTTGGGGCACAGATCTGAATCTGAGGGATTTATAATAATGGCAAGCGTTAGGTATGATATTGAGAAGTACTCAGGAAAAAATAATTTTGATTTATGGAAGATCAAGATGATGAGTTCCTTAATCAAGTAAGGCGAAGATGGTGCTCTTGAGGAGCGGAAGTCCACTATGACTGATGGTGATTGGAATACTCTTGATAAGAAGGCTTTATCATCGATCTGTTTATGTCTCACGGATGAGGTTCTCTACAACGTCATGAGGGAGAAAACTGCCGCTAAGTTATGGGCGAAGTTAGAGGATGTTTATGTGAAGAAAACCTTTGAAAATTGCCTGCACTTGAAGTGACAGTGGTATAACTTCAAGATGACAGATGGTAGAGATCTGGAGGCTCACATCAGCAACTTTAATAAATTGGTTTGCAAATTGCTGGATATGGAGGAAGTGATGAAAGATGAAGAACAGACATGTATGTTGCTGAATTCTCTCCCAGCGTCTTTTGAGGCATTCAAGGGCACTATGTGCAGCACGAACAAATCCCTGAGTGTCTATACTGTTATCTCGGCTCTTCAAGGGATGGCTATGAGACAACTAAACAACGACATGGGGACGTCTTTTGATGCACTGTTTATAGTGGGAAGGAATTCTAGACAAGGTACAGGTTCTTCAGGTCCTAGATCCAAATCCAAGGGTAAGGGCAAAGGGAAGGTAAAGTGCTTGAACTGTGGGAAGGACATGTGAAGAGGGATTGTGAAAATCCTAAATCGAAGAGGGAAGATTCTGAGGCTTCATGCAGGGAGGCCAACGCTGCCACCTCAGATGGATGTGATGGTGATGTTTTATCTGTGTCTTCGCTCAGACAGTTATACAATAATCGTAAGGACGAGTGGATGCTAGACACAGGGGCATCTTTTCACATTACTCCTCATCGGAGTTGGTTCACCAGCTATAGGGAGTGCGATGGTGGACAGGTATTTATGAACAATGACATTGCTTGTAATGTCGTGGCTATTGGTTCTGTATGCATCAAGATGTTTGATGGGGTGGAGCGTACCCTGACTGATGTCAAGCACGTTCCTAATTTGAAGCAGAATCTGATTTCTCTTGGTGTGCTTGAGGCAAAAGGATGCAAGTACACAGGTATTGATGGTGATCTTACAGTATCTAAGGGGGCACAGGTAATCATGAAAGCACAACGACTCGCTAACTTGTACAGGTTGATCGGGAGCACTTCAAACAGTGGAGCTACAGTAGATGTAGTGGATTCCACTTCTGCACGTGTGTGGCATGATGGGCATGGCTACATGAGCGGGCAGGGCAGGAAGGCTGAGACGTGCGGACAGGGATACAGAGCAGGTGGAGTAGCCACCTGTGAGAAGAATCACACGGCATGATCGCAAGATATGGCGAGGTACATGGACGACTCCAATATCGCAGAGGATTCATCTTCTATTTAGATGGCTTTAAGTGAGCCTGGTGCTGAAAAGTGGAAGGTGACTATGGGTGATGTGATGGATTCGTTGTACCAGACCGACATATGGGAGCTGGTGGAGCTTCCAGTGGGCCAGTGAGCGGTTGGATGCAGGTGGATCTTCTGGAGGATACAACATAGATACAGGGCGAAGTTGGCAGCGAAGGGTTATGCTCAGAGAAAAGGGATCGGCTTCTCAGAGATATTCGCACCGATGGTATAGCAGGTATCTATTAGATCCGTGTTTGGCGCTGGTTGGCCAACGTGATCTTGAGCTGAAAGGATGGATGTGGAGTCTGCACTTCTGTAAGGGAAAGTGAAGAGCAGATCTACATGAAGCAACTAGAGCGGTTCGAAGTTAAAAGGGCTGAGAAAAGACTTTGCAGGAGGTAGTGGTTCGACCTGTCGCCTAGGCAGTTGTTTGATTCCTTCATGGTGGGACATTCAGGATGAAGGATCGGGGGCTGTAAAGATGGTTCTTGGCGTTGAGACTGAAAGAGGAGTAGGCTTTGGTAATCATAGGAGAAATACCTTGTGTGTAGGTATTGATCCAGGATGTGATGGGCCAGCTAAAGCCTAAGAACGTTCCCTACGCGTCTCTCCTCAAGTTTTTCTCAAGACATGTCCCAAAACAGATGAGAAAAAGCAGGATATCCCATGAGCCTTATTCAAATGCGGTGGGCAGTGTATGCCATGGTCTGGATTAGACCGGTTATTTTATAGGTTATCAGTGTTGTGAGCAAGTACCCCGGCAAGCAATATTGGGTAGCGGTGAGATGGTAAGAAGACTACGTTTTTCTTTTGAGAAGACAGGAGCAAAGGTGGTTGAGCATGTGGATTTTGATCCGGTAGACATGCTCACCTAGGTCGTTCCTGCAGAGAAGTTTAAGTTATGTGTAACTTCTCTGGGCTTGCAATGGCAAAAAAGAAGGACGGAGTGTGCAAGAGAAGCTATGATGTGATACAGAGATAAGAGAAGAGGTCAAGGAGCTACACGGTTGAAGATTGAAGACTTGGTGGAGATTGTTGAGAAAAGTCTTAAATCTGAAGGTTTTGAGGTCGTTCGACCGGTCGTGGGAAGCTTCGACTGGTTGTGGGAGACGCTCGACCGGTCGTAGGTTCGAGCCCTGGCACGACTCAAAGTCCAGCGAGTTTTTGTTATTTTTTACTGTAGCTACGACTGGGCGAAGGGATGGCTCGACTAGTCGAAGGGATCCTACGACTAGTCGAAGACTCGGCTAGACTAGTTGTAGGTTACGCAGTTTGTTCCGCGATTTTGCGCGAAACTACGGATTTGAGTCCTTTCGTAACTAGGATGCGGAAGGGAAGTTTCTTAAACTATAAATAGGTATCCTCATGACTTTTCTAGGGTATGGGAGATGTATGGGAAGGCTTTCTAAAGTAGTTCCAAAGGTTCCTAAAAGGATTTAAGGTTATCAAAGGATGTAGCAAGGGTGAGATTCGAGGTTGTTCGAATCGGGTAAGTCCTTTCTCTTTGTAATTGATGCTTTCATAGTGGTGATCTGTTGCTTTGTGCTGTGGTTTTTTCCCGCAAGGGTTTTCCACGTTAAATCTGTGTTCTCTTGTGTGTGCTTGGTGTCATTAGATTGCTATCCTAGATCTAGATCTGTGTGATTCTGAAGGCCAAAAACCCCAACACATATTTCACAAAGTCATTGTACGCCATGCACGATGAATACTTTCGACCCTATAGGAAGTAGGTGGGCCCCACTATAATGTTTGTTAAAAATCTATCCGGTTCATCTGCTTTGCAAGCTCATGTGAGGACGTGAGCCCAAGAATAACGCAAATAGATAAGGGCCTGTTTGGGAGTGTGGATTTGAAACTCCTTGGATTTGAAATCATCATGTTATGTTTGGCACCATATATTGAGAATCAACTTTAACCCAGAGTAGATATAGGTAGTATATCTCTAGGGATTTGAATTTAATTACTGAATTAACTTTAATATCTCTAATTGCTGAACTTATGAAATTTTGGACACAATAGTTGTAATGAGCCTGTTGAAATATGTACTTTGCCAAAAATTATGAAATTCTAAGTCTCGGATGGGCCACAACCACAAGATCACGTCCGAGTGACTAACCAACAATTTTTTACCGTTGATTTACATGGACAATGTTTGGATAGTGTTGATCATCGTATTAAAGTAGTTATAATGATGCAATTAATAATCTAATTATTTTAAGATATTGTTAGTGGGCCATGTGTCCAATAGATTAATAGTCTAGTGTTATGCATGTTACACATGTAACTATGAGAATGATTTCAGATGTAATCCAAAGTCTCACCTGGGATTTCAAACCCCTAATTGAGGGGATCTGAAATCCTGTGGATTTATAACCCGCAGTTTCTTTATAGTGCCAAACAATTAGTGGATTTAGAATCCCCTTAAAACCATGGTGCCAAACGACCCCAAACTCAAGTAGTCCACGTGGCAGAAAAAGTGATGAGGATTGAATATCCACCATTGAAACATTCTTTCGACCACGTAAATTTTGAATCACGCTGATATTTTTGTAAACTCATCGCAATAGAAATGATGAAAGGTTTAGATGGCATATAAACATTATGGTGTACTTTGTAAAGGTTTCAATGGCAGGCATTTCCCCTCCACTTTTTACTCTGGTGTGGCCCACTTTAGAATCTTTTAAATTTTAAGCACGTGAGCTGACAAATCGGATGGATGGAGTGGATTTCTCGCAAACATCACGGTGGGCAGGCAATAAGCGTCCGAAAGCGGTCTACCCAATAAACCATTGACTTGCTTATTGGTGTAATCTGAACCGTTCTATGGCCAACAATCGAATGGAAACATAAAAATCAAAATTATTTTACTTTATTTTCCACTAATTTATTGTTGCCTTGGAGATCCTGAACCGTGAAAATCGTGTATCATTAGTCGGAGATCACGTGGAGCAAAAATTGAGACAATCCAACCACAAACTTACGTGTGTAGGACCCTTCGGCTGCTCACTGGTTTCAACCGTATAGCCTTCTTGATGAGTGGAACATCCTTATGTTTTACTAAGCTGATCTTGATGTTGTGTCCCACCATTCGTACGGCTCGGATGTGATAAACAAACGACACACAGGTGAGAAAGAAAGTGTTGGAAGCGGATTGGCTGGTGTACCACACACTAGTTATATAGCTACTGTAAGTACGTGTCGTGCGAAGACGAGCACTGACGCTCATCGAGCTCCGAGTTGTAAGAACGGTTCAAAGGAGATCAAAGTTACATGGCCCCACATGGATGTATTTATTGTATCCACATGGTTCATCTATTTTTAGAGTATTATCCAAAACATGAATTATATCTAAAGATAATCTGGACTACACCATAGATAGCAGCGGAACAAATTTCATATTGATCCAAAACTTTTGTGACTCCGAGAAGGGTTTCAAGGGTAGACGTTCAACCCCCATTGCCTTTTGCAGTGTGGTCCACTTGATACTTAGAACTGTCTTATTTTTCATCTCAAGCCTTAAGACGAGCTCACCAAATGGATGGACAATTTGGATACAACAAATACCTCTTGATCAGACCCACATAACTTGTTGACGTAAATCAGCAGCTATATAGCTGGTGTGAGGTACACCAGCGAATCCGCTTTCATTTTTAAGTCATCATACACTGATGCATGTCTGCACGGGACGCGGATTGCAAGCTGTACACGAGCAGAGTTAGCTTGGTAACTTCCTCGACTCAGCTTGAAAAAGCTCAACTCGACTCGGATTGAAACTTTGTTCAAATTGAGTCGAGCCATTTTTTGGGAGCTCGAAACATTTCGAGTCGAGTCCGAGCTAGACCTAGCTCGACTTGGCTCGAATCAGTATTGAGCTTGACTCGACTCGACTCAGATCAAGTTTTAAGTGCATATATAAGGTTTTTTTTTTATTAAAAAAAACCTTCATTTGCCCGACCTTACCCATTTCGCCTAACCCAACAACCTTAACCCATTTCTTCATCCCTTTCGCCTAAATCGCCCAACCCTAATCCATTTTTCCCTCCCTTTCATCCAAATCGGTTGTTCGTTCGCTCAATACTCTCACCATTCTCTACCGCCTAGCGAAATTCCTCCTTCCAGCGTCTGTCCGGACGATTTCCTTTCCCAAAGTGAATCCTCTCCTCCCCTCTCTCCATTTTTTCCGGTGAGTAGTGTCCGTCTAAGTAATGAAACTCGACTTGAAAAATAAAGCTCGAACTCGGCTCGAACTGGACCGAGCTGCTAATCGAGCCGAGCACGAGCTGCTGTTCCAAGCTCGAAGGTCGAGCACGAGCGGAGACTCGTTCTGTCCGAGTCGAGCACTCACTCGACTGGTGTACACCTCGACTGCTACCTGTCCGTCTCTAGTGGGGAACTCTCTTTATCCATGCCGTTCATCCTTTCTTGGCTCATAATGCAAGAGTCATATGTGATGTGGTCTACTTGAGTGTTAGATAAGACTCATTTTTGGGCTTTTAACTTAAAATGATACCGAGAAAAGAGATGGACGGCGTGGATAAACGGATACATCACGAGACTCCCCGCATATCTGCCCGTATGTGGCTAGCGACGGCGGGGGTTGGATGCATTCCTCGTCCGTGTGCACCACAAGCGCACTAACCTTTTGCTTGGTGAGGAAGTTACCATCCATGGACCGACTAGAACGCCCCATTCAGGATGGAAACAGAAGCAGATTGCGTACTAAGTAACTCAATACGCTAAGCGTACTGAGTAAACTCCTTGGGGTTCACCATGATCTATGTATTTTATCCACTCCGTCCATCTATTTTATTAGATAATTTTATAAAATGGGTCCAAAATTGAAGGATATCCAAAGCTCAAATGCACCACACCACATGAAACAGTGTGAATTGAACTTATATCGTTGTAAAATTCTTGAGTGTCACAGAATTTTTGTATTAAGCTTATATTTATTTTTTTCCCTTCATCCATGTCTTTGTGATATTATTAACAGCTTGGATAATAGATAGACATCACTGTAGGGCCTAGGAAGGTTTCAACAGTGGAAATCATTATTCCCACTGTTTCCTGTGGTATGATTCACTTGAGAGTTGGATATGCTTCAACTTTGGGCTCAACCCCTTAAATGAGCTGAAAAAACGTATGGACGGTGTGGATAAACCACTTATTTTCACGGTGGGCCCAACTGAGTTTACTCAGTACGATAAGAGTGTATTGAGTTACTCAGTACGCAATCCGATTCCGAGGGAAACGGATTGGCTACTCCCCCTGCCACCAGCCAATGGCTGGTGGTCGATGCTCTGTGGGCCCCATCATGATGTATGTGTTTCATCTATGCGGTCTATCTATTTTTCTAGATCATTTTATGGTATTATACAAAAAACGAGGTATATTCCAATCTCAAGTGGACCACATTATAGGAAACAATGTCGAATGAATGTCAACCATTAAAAACTTTTTGGGGCCCATAAAAGTATTGGATGAAGCTGATCTTTGTTTTTTCCCTTCATCTGGGTTTTTATGACCTAATCAACAGATTGGATGTAAAATAAGCAGTACATTGGGCCTTAGTAGGATTTAAATGATGGATATCCAATCATTATTGTTTTCGTGTGGTGTGGTCAACCTGAGATTTATATCCCTCTCATTTTTAGGATAAAGTCCTAAAATAATCTTTAAAAATGGATGAACAGAATGGATGAAATACATACATCATGGTGGGGCCCACAGATCACCGACCACCAGCCACGGGGCTAGTGTCAGGGGGAGTAGCCAATCCGTTCCTGCGAGAAATGCCACGTCAGCACATGCAGTTGGCCCTAGTCTCGACACGTGGATTGACGACTAACGATACACGAGAAACACCCAGTAGAGACGCTTGTACCGAACCTCCCATGCATCCTACCGTTCACGATATCCGTTGCAAGGTGCATGTCCGTCCAGTTATTCGAATCAAGGCTCACTTTTTTGGACGGAAACTGATCGACAAACCCTATCAATTGTTTCCCCAACATTTTCTTATGAACGACATACATTGACCATCCATTAAAAGGACCCAGATTATACGTGTCAGATCATCCGACTGCTTTGCCGCTTGAAATGTAGCGTGCTCATGTCCAGGCTCGCTTGATCAATGGAAAAAAATCTTAAAATCTACGAACAGTGAAAGGTAAGGTGCAGGAGAGATTCGGTAGATACGACTCTACCGAATTGTTTATCAAGAAAGGTTTAGCGCAACAGATGTCCCTCGACGTTGTACTTTCTAGGGAGACACGTGGGAATATGGAGTTGTTCAACTCGTGTGAGCTATAAATGTCCTATCCTACTCTCTCACGCATGCGAATCTAGCGCGAAAAGCGCTCAATCTGATGGGCCATATGTAGATGAAAAATGGACGGCGATCGATGGTCCAGTACATTCTCTTTTGGCATCGATCCGATAGCCGGAGTGGCATTACCTCGCATATACCCAAAAGGGATATGCTGTAGAGCAGCCCGGATCTAACGTGTATTGTTACATTCATATGTGTAAGCAGTTGGTGTTCATGTGCGCACGACACTGATGTGATGGGATGCGGATTGTGTCCTACCCTTGCCATGACTCGGTCCACGCCGTATGTGTTTATCCACGCCGTCCAAATCTTTTAACTGGTATTGTTTTACGGTATAAACCAAAAATGAGGCAATTCCAAGGCACAAGTGGGCCACACAATAGGAATTGAATCCACACCATTAAAATTTTTTTGGATACGCATATATTTGTGTTTTTCATTTATGCCTGTCTACGTGAGCGTGTGAAAAGGGGAAACGGATTGGCTACTCCCCTTGACACCAGCTCCGTGGCTGATGTTCGGTGCTCTGTGGGCCCCACCATGATTTATGTGTTTCATCCATTCTGTTCATCCATTGTTGAAGATCATTTTATTGCTTGATCCCGAAAATGAGAGGGATATAAATCTCAGGTGGACCACACCACATGAAAACAATAGTGATTGGATATCAAACATTAAAATCCTCCTATGGCCGATTAGGTCATACAGGTCCAGATGAAGAGAAAAAACAAACATCAGCTTGATCCAAAGCTTTTATGGCTCCCAAAATGTTTTTAATGGTCGACCCTCATTCAACACTGTTTCCTGTAAAGTGGTCTAGTTGAGATTTGGATATAACTCATTTTGGGACTTGTACCGTAAAATGATCTTTAAAAACAGATGGATGGCACGGATGAAATACATACATCATGGTGTGGCCCACATAGCACCGACCACCAGCCATTGGCTGGTGTCTGGGGGAGTAGCCAATCCGTTCCCGTGAAAAGGTTGGATCTTACTTACTTTTGGTCCCTGATTGGGTACTACCTCGTGACCTGGCTTGAGACGGACGGTACTGTAAAGGGCTCTATAGCTTTATAGGGCCTGCCGTGATATACATGTTTTATCCCAGTCGTTTATCCATTTTGAAAGATCATTTTAAAGCAAAAATCAAAATAAGAAGCTGATAGAAGGCTCAAGTGGACCACAGAAGAAGTGTGGACAATGGCCCCCACCGTTTTATACTTTTTAAAGACCTACCGTAATGTTTATTTGCCATCTAATCAGTTAATAAGGTAACATATACTTGGGTGAATAAATATAAGCTTGATCCAAAACCTCTGCGACCCCGAAGAGGTCTTGGGCAGTAGGCATTCAATCCTTACTAATCCTAACTGTTTCGTGTGGTGAGGTCTACCTGAGCATTCAATCTGTCTCATTTTTTGATCTATCAGTTAAAATGATTTTTCAAAATGAATGAACGGATTGGATGAAACACACATCACAGTTGGCCTCACAAAGCCCCAGACAGGACCGTCCATCTCCAGCCAGGCCATGGTGAGGATGGTACCCACTCCTGCCCTTTCTTTTTGGGTCGGACCTTAAATAATGTCAAAACTGGATGGACGGCATGATAAAACACATACATCATGGTGGGCCCTACACAGATCCAAAACAAGGTCTAACCTCCTATGTTAGTTCACCACTATTAAAATAAAAAAGTGGTGATCCATCCCCCTCACATGTTACACCCATATATAGCTATCAAGACCATCCAAATTAAGTGTCCCATTGTGGACGGATCCTATCTTTAAAATCGCACCAATGAAGCAATCATAACCATCCAATTACCAGTTAACAAAGGGTTATTTATGAGTAAAATAACTACTCTATGTTAGAAGTAAAAAAATAAAATAAAATCAGTTATGCTCCATCCACAGCTGGTTCAATGATTTGGACGGTCTGATTTCCCATAAAATTATACACTGTATATGGTTGAAGGGTCACTATTCAGTATTCACGCCATTTTATTTTGAATGGCGTAGAAATAGCGTAGGAGTATAGCCCAGTGGACAAATTCCAACGCATTTGGGAGGTGATGTGGAGGTGATAACGCACACCTTTTAAAAAAACGAAAAAGGAATCGAATCAGCAAAAGAAAAACAATTTCGGTGGTTGCTAATCCATATATGTTTGTCTCTTATTAATCTAATAGGAATCTGGTTCTTGAGGGACAGAGTGGCATCCACGTGTCAATTTCGGATGTATTGCCCAGACCTTTGCTGAACCCACGCACGCGTGTGCAATCAGCTCGTTTACACGCCACATTTGTGCCAGCATGCCACGTAGGCCCAAGATCCAATCCATCAATTAGAATGGAACTGCTATGTTGAAACCCAACCCCAAAAAACAGATTGATCCATTCATCAGGTGGGCCACGGTTTAGGACGCAAATGTACTGTTGTGAAAATTTGGCTGAATTTCTAACCCGTCCACCTGTTTCTAATATTGGGGGAAACAGATTGATCCATTTATCAGGTGGGGCACGGTTTGAGACAAAATTGTAGGGTTGTGAAAGTTTTGGCTGAAGTTTCTAACCCGTCTACCTGTTTCCAAATTAGAGCCGACCTGATGAGTGGATCGAATTTGTTGTGGAAAAACATCTAAATGGTCCGACCAATCTGATGGATGGCTTAGATTTTGGGTCTACTTACCGTGTTGGCAGATGTTGGGCATGTACCTGAGGCGTGTTGCCACGCGTGTGTGCTTTAGCAAAAGTACTGCGAAATTGAGGAATTCGCGATGCAGGTTCCGCACAGTGTTCCTATGCTTCGATTATCGAGACCGTTGATCTGATAAGATATTCATCTGATGGACCTGTTTGGAAAACCTCAACGTATAATTTTAATCAGAGGTCCATGGAGCTGTTAAGAAAAGCAGTCCATTTTCGAAGTAAAATAGCTCAATCGTGGACTTGGATTCGGTGGTGTCCCCTCCAGTACCCAGCTGGGTATCGTTCTTGCCTTTTTAAAAAGCTATATGAGCCGTAGGGGTGTACACGAACTGGGCTAGCTCGACTCGATTCTACTCGAAAAAGCCTGAATCGGCTCGGTTTGAAGCTGAATTTGAGCCGAGTTGAGCTGATTTTTTAAGCTAAAAAATGAGTTCGAGCCGAGTTCGAGCAGGCCTAGCTCGACTCAACTCGGATTAAATCCAGCTCGAATCGAATTAGTTCAGTGACTTGATTACTTTGTCATTGATGTTGCTCACCAACTGTTTGATAAAATGACTCAATGAAATGTGGCTGGTGGCAAGGAAGGTATGTACATGAAATAAATACCATTTTTCTCTTTGTTTTTTTTTTTTTTTTAAAAATTTTATGTTACTTAGATGGTGTTTGAGAAAATACCTATAAAACCATTGTCTCTGTTTGTAAAACAGTGGCATTTGAAGTTACAGTTCAGGTGTTTGTGGAAATGCCTCAATGGCTAACTCGGCTCGATGTTGGCTCGAACTTAACCCGAGCTGGCCCGAGTTGCTGAACGAACCAAGTTGGGTTGGCCAGTCAGGCTCGAGGACCGAGCCGAGCTGAGTTCAAGCCGAGGTCAGGCACTGTTCAAGCCAAGTCAAGCTGATGCCAACTTGGCTCGGCTCAACTCGATATACAACCTTAATGAACCCTACTACGTGTTTTATCCATACATTAGCCAAAAAATGAGCCCTACTATGACACGTGTTTTATCCATATATTAGCCAAAAAATGAGACAGGTTTATATCTCAGGTGGACCCTACCCTAAGAAACACGGGTTGAACGCTCATCATTAACAGTTTTTTTGGGCCACAAAAGTTATAAATCAAGTTGTTATTTGTGTTTTCCATTCATCTTAGGGTCGTGTAACCTTACTCTTGCTCCGGTGGTGCACTCTAAAGAGTTTTATATTTTTTGCTTTTAAAATGTATAGACAAAGGGGATTTATCACGGACATCTCTGTGGACCCCATGGATTTTCCAAGCCGTTGGATGACAAATAAACATTATTTTAGCCCTAAGAAGATTTAAACGGTGGACATGATTATATTCACTATTTCCTCTGTATGGTCCACCTGATATTTAAATATACATATGGATTAGGTTATGCCCCGCACTGGGAAGTGGATTGGCTGGTGTACCACACACTCAGATTTAGTTTCAGAATCGCCAAAATATGCAAATAGTTATTTTGTTCAAGAACTCATCAAAATTTCTCTTGTTGTTTGGACTCTTTTGTTGGCTTTGATTATGATCTTCCGAACCAACTCTTAAGTCAAAAAGCATTGGCCCTTCCTGTTTTGCAGTTTTTGTTGAAACTCTGAAACTCTTACCTGTGTACACTCAATTATCCATTTTCCTGGATGCAGTTGCATGCATCTGCAGTTCCATGAAAACCTATTACACAAGCATGCATTTCCTCCTCACAATAGTTGTGAATCAATATCAATATACTTTGATTGGTTGTGCATTGCTATTGCAAATACTTGTGAAGATTGATATATTATACACTGCGGATTTGCTCCATCAAACTGGTTGTACTTTTTTGCATTTGTCATGTCCCTCCTGGTAGAAAATGGCATAGATCTGTGAAACCCTTTGGTGCAGTGCAGACAAAGAACAAAGGCGTGAAGCCTGGATAGTGGAAGTAAAAGCAGCTCTAAGCTGCTAGTTCATACAGCAATTGTCAACAAATCAAATTTTCAGGTTTACTAAAATTCACATAACTCAAATTTATCGCAGCACAATAAATTTATTGTCTTGAAAATGGTGTAAGAATAACTTATAAGGAATCCAATTGTGAATCAGGAACCTGAAAATATTGTAGGTTACAGGATTTCAAACAGGTCTCTGAACAATTATTTCTGTTCCTAAAGGCCATTTTCTAAATAAAAAAAGTTGTCAAATATCAGATTTAAAATAGCATTCCAGAAGAAACATGCAGCCAATTATACTCTGGTGACAATACTGGCCAATTGATGTATTCATTGTTTGGTTCTTATTAATTCACCTGTTTCATTCTATCTATAATTGGTGTTTGGTTTCACTTTCCTTTTTTATTCATGTATGCTAACCCCCCCTTGTAAATTGGAGATTTCCTTTTACATGGTTTCAGGAACTGTTAACGAATGAATCTTACTGCACAGTAAATGCCCCTTCAATTGCTGACCTTGCTACTTAATATCATAGATGTAGACTTTATCTTTCTTGAATGGCATCTTGGCTTTATTATTTTTTATTTTTTGTGTGTATACAATTGCTGGTTGCAGTTGTTTACCATGTAATCTGTTTTATCGACGAAGGTGCTGTTACCATCTGCTCATCACAGTACCGTTTACATATGCCTGTGTTTTGGATCACCATGCATCAAACTTGCTTGCACCAATATAGTTACTTAAATGTTAATGGAGATCTCGATTTAATTTTTTCTGGTCCATGCCCTTGGTCTAAAGTTCCTCGATCTGAAACCTAAATTTTCTTATGGTCAGGGTTCAAAGAGTACAAGGACATACATGTCCAGCTCTCGAAGTACCAGTGATGCTGATGGAGCTGCATCAAATCGGTTTTTTGGACATTCTGATCACGATCTTACAGTGACGGAAATCACTGTTCATCCCAGGCATATGAAGCAAATGAAGGCCCATCAGCTAGAGGGTTTTAATTTCTTGTTAATGAACTTAATAACAGATAAGCCTGGTGGTTGCATTTTGGCACATGCCCCAGGATCTGGAAAGACATTCATGGTAATCAGTTTTATTCAGAGCGTTTTAGCTAAGTATCCCCACACTCAGACCACTGATTGTACTCCCTTGGAAGAAGGAGTTCCAGAGATGGCAAGTTGAGAACATCCCTTTACTTGACTTCTACTCTTCAAAGGCCGATAACAGGCCCCAGCAACTAGTGGTATTAAATAAATGGGTTGAAAAAAAGAGCATCCTTTTTCTAGGTTACAAGCAGTTCTCGAACATCATCTGTGACTGCAAAAGCAGCAAGACAGAAGCGGCTTGTCGGGAAATGTTGCTGAAGGTCCCTAGCCTTCTTATTCTAGATGAAGGTCACACACCTAGGAACGATAACACAGATGTACAACATTCCCTTTCTAAGGTGCAAACACCTCGCAAGGTAGTGTTATCCAGGACGCTATTCCAAAATCATGTCCAGGAAGTATTCAACATCCTGAACCTCGTGTGGCCGAAGTTTTTGAAGTTGGAAGATTCTCGAGCTGTTGTGAGGCGTGTGCTGAGCAGAGTGCATATATCAGGTGGGAGCAGGAGGCAGTGTAAAACTGGTGTGGATACGACCTTTTTTGATCTGGTCGAAGAGACGCTCCAGTGTTGAAGTGATAAAAGTCCCTTGATATACATTGATGCACCACACTCTGACAGCTTGAGCTTTTGGAGTGAATGGTTGTTTGACATGGTATCAGAGCGGAATGTCCTATGTTCGAATCTCGAGAGCAGCAAATATGCCTTGCTAATATTTAATTCTCCCACGGGGGGTCAGGAAAATCAGGTCCGGCGTAGGGACCGGGAGATTAAACCCGGCCTATTTATGGTGTGAGTGTCCCTCCACCTTCGTCAATATGTTCCTGTGTGGAGTTCCCACCTCGCACGTGCGGGGGGGTGTTGAAGTGATAAAAGTCCCTTGATATACATTGATGCACCACACTCTGAAAGCTTAAGCTTTTGGAGTGAATGGTTGTTTGACATCCAGAACGATGACGATTTCAAAACAAGGATTTCAGTAATTCAGGACCTCCGGGAAATGACGAAAAATGTGCTTCATTATTACAAAGGAGACTTCTTGGAGGAACTGCTTGGACTGGTCGACTTCACTGTGCTTCTAAATCTCTCGACCAAGCAGAAAAATGCCATTGAAAGATTGACAAAGTTGGATAAGTTCAAGAGGAGAGCTGTGACGAGCGCTGTCTATATTCACCCGCACTTGAAGGAAATTTCGGATAATGTGGAGGGAGGCGAGAAGGGGGTCGTCCTCAGTGATGAGAAGATAGATAAGGCGGTAGAGAAAGTGGAAGTGAAGGATGGAGTGAAGACGAAATTCTTTCTCAATATTTTGGGCCTGTCTGTATCTTCTGGAGAGAAGCTTTTGGTGTTCAGTCAGTATCTTCTTCCGCTGAAGTTTTTGGAGAGATTGCTTGTCAGAGTAAAGGGCTGGAGTCCTGGGAAGGAAATCTTTATGATCTCTGGTGACTCGATGACCGAGCACCGGGAGTGGTCAATGGAGCAATTTAACAACTCGCCTGATGCTAAGGTTCTCTTTGGCTCCATCAAGGCCTGTGGAGAAGGCATATCCCTGGTGGGTGCGTCTCGGGTGCTGATTTTGGATGTACATTTGAACCCATCAGTTACCCGCCAAGCAATCGGACGTGTGTTTCGGCCAGGCCAACTGAAGAAAGTTTACACGTACAGGTTGGTTGCTGCCGACTCCCAAGAAGAGGAAGACCAACGTACTTGTTCTAGGAAGGAGTTGATTTCGAAGATGTGGTTTGAATGGAGTGAACTTTGCAATAGCAGTGACTTTGATATGGAAGAGATTGATTTGAAAAGCTGTGAAGACTCGTTCTTTGAAAGCTCATTTTTAGGAGAAGATGTGAAGCTTCTTTACAGAAAGTTAGTCTTGTATCCACCATGACCTTGAATATTAGCTCTTAACTCTTGTTGTCCTCTAATAGTTGGATTGCCATGCAGGTGAATTCACTCATGGGCTGATGCAGCAGAACATTAGCTGATAACTGCATATCCTTCAACAATCCTACACACAGCAGGCTAATTCTCAGTATGTGTCACTGTTATAACTTTTTTTTCTTCTTCTTAAACTGTGGGTCTTAAATTCTTAATGCTTACAAAGGTTTGCTAGCCCCACAAACCTTCTCGACATTCTTTTAAATGTGGCACACGTTAGGAGTGCGACTCCGGCGGGTTGGGTCAAGTTGAGGGTTAACTCGAGCTGGACCTGACCTCAAAGAGAACCCAACCCGACCTGAGTTCCAACCCAAACCCAACCTGAATTCCTAATAATCGACCCACACAGACCCAATTCCAACCTGACCCAAATCATCATCATCATCTAAGCCTTGTCCCTGTTAATTAGGGTGGGCTCCAAACCCAACCCAAACATATTTGATTAATTCCAACCTACCCTAATTAGCTCAACCCGAACCCAACCTTTATTTGAAACCAGGTTGGTGTTTTCCAACACAAACCCAACCCAAAGACCTTGATATCCCTACCAAACCTGACCTGAACTTGGATTGGGTCAATTGGGTTTAGGTTGACCTGAACTTGGGTTGGGTCAATTAACTCAATTGGGTTCATGTGCTTTCCCAAAACTCGATTGCGTTTCCAAGAACATGCTTGCTTCCTAAACAGAACTTGTTTGCTTTCCCAAGAAAAGAGTTTCAACCCCCTAGTACACATGCTGCCTGACATGTCTTGGACATCTGAGCTGTGAAGAAGGCTTGCTCCGCTGTGAATTCAATCTGGAACATAAATCAGGCGATCCACTCATAAGGCAGGCCAACCTGCATGAAAACAATGAATTGTTTGAGAAACTTGCCAACCTGCATTCAACATAAAACTGACCTAGGTGGACCAGCCTGATATTTTTTGCTGATCATCCGCATGGAATGGGCCCATCTTATGCTTGGGATTGGTGCCCAACTTACATGTAAAGGTGCATATGGAGAAGGGTTCTCGTAGGGGTGCAACTCAGGCGGGTCGGGTTGGGTCGGGTCGGGTTGAGGGTTAACCCAAGCCCAATTTGACCTCAAGAAGACCGAACCTGCAACCCGACCTGACCCAAATTTCAACCCGAGATGCCCAACTAGAACACAACCCGACCAAAATACATGTGATTATTCCGTGTCTGACCTAAGTTGACTTAAATATGCTCTTGGTCAAACACAAACCCAGCTCGATTTCAAATCGGGTTGGTGTTTTATAACCCCATCCTGATCCGAACCTGGGCTGGGTAAATTGGTTTAGGGTTGCTAGGTTCATGTGAAGCCCAAGGCATAAAATGGCTTTTGTTCGGAAGTTTATTTATCTGGAATTGCTTTGTTTTTGTTCTTCAGGGACTAGCAAGGCCATATTTGCAGATGAGAGCTGAAGCAGCTGTTTTTTGCTTGTTTTGCAATGACTGGGTGGTTGTTCCCAGTTTATGTAGATGCGGCAACTGAACACCGTAAGCATGTTGTGCCTGTACAGCTGTCTTTAAATTTGCTGGTCTTTTCTCATACATTAATGTGTTGATGCATTTTGTCCTTGCCACCTTTTCTTCCATGGTAGGTGGTGCAAAAGCTGTATAGTGTACATAGCTTAGTGTGGAACTTGGCCTATCCAGTAATTTGTTTTGAGCGCTTACCTTGGAGTCCTTTAAGAGCTGCTCACTGTAAAGCAGTACACCTGTTATCTATTAGTTTCCAGTTGAAAAACTCTTGCTTTGATTTTTGACACATTTTCCAGATAAGAGAACAAGTCATCAATCATATCATCTTTATGAGGAACTTGTAGGGAATTGTATGATGTGCAATGCATGTGACAGGTAAGGCCCACCTATATTTTGAACTACACCAAATTTTGGATTTTTTATTTTTATTTTTTCCTTTTTTCTAATGAGGCTCTCACTTGAGGAATGTGTTAGATGGAATCTATATACCATGGAGGACCCTGCACAACCATATGATCTCCTCTCCCTGTTGTTCCTTGTGGTGTGGGCCAACTAAGTCATTGGTAGGTCAAATTTTTAGCTGCTTGGCCTAACAATAAGTGGTTCACTTTATGGATGGAGTAGATGTGCCATGCACAACACAGTGGGCCATAGATTTCGGGCAGTAACCACCCTGATAGGGTGTGAAGAAGCAATGGGTTGGTGAAATGATGAATTACATACTTCTTAGAATCTTCATTTTCATGGCTGTCTAAATTGTTAGGTAGACTTGAGATCATTAAATTTATAATGGATAAAGTTTTAGAGATAAGTAGGTGGTTAGATGAATGTTTGAAGAAGAGGGATAGCGGTTTAATATAAGTGGGCGGTTGTTGTAATACCTGTGGTCAACCCCGTATGGCAAATTCAAGCGTCAAATGTCAGAGATAAGTCCCCTTTTCTGATAGACACATGACAAGTGGAGGAAAAGGAAAACACTATTTAACTCGTGTTCTGCCTGAAATAAGAACTCAACTCCTTTTTTCACCTAACCGACCAGAAACTCGCTTGATGTCTTGAAATAGGAAATCGAACTCATTATATTTAAGGAGGATTTACTTTGAAGCGACTATTCCCTAGATACATATGCTATAGTATTTCACAGTTGGATCAATTTGAAAAAGACCTAAAGTTAGAAATTATCAAAATGTAATGTAAGGGGTGGCCCTTATAAAAGATATAGTTACTATTGATGAACTTTAGCAGGATTGCATCGATTTACCATACTGGATCAATCTGAGAAGAAAGATTAGGGTAATATTCAATCTCTTTACAAGCCCATAGACGAAGTGCTTTGTTTCGGATCAATTCTTCAAAGCAATAGCTTTGAATCACCTCTTTAGTTAAAAGCTGTGATATGCCTTGTGGAATTCCTCCCCATGGACTTCCCTGTACTAAAGTGAATGATTAAGTTACTTAGAGATGTATGCATGTGGTCTAGGAACACTTTGGGGTGGACACCCATACGAATAGCTTAGTAATTAGGCCGTAACATTTAGCAACAAATAAATCTTTAACCCAATGAATGCTCTCTAGACCAAGCTAGGTATGGGTGGTGGTGGTGTCAGAGTTGGTCATTAGAATATTTTTCTAAGTGTGAGTTTTCTTAAAGTCTTTGTAAGAGAAGAAGGTTGATATTAATAAAGTTTTCTGAGAAGAAGGTTGGTCATTCGACTATTCTCTGGTTTTTGCTTGTCGATTATTCTTTAGGTGAGGGCCTTTTTGTAATTCTGGAGCCTGCCTAATTTCAGTGTTTTGTACTCCCTCTGTTCATATATACAAAGTAGTAGAAGTTTTATAAAAAAAATAATAAAGTTCTCTCCCTCTCCACTCCATTGTTCTTGTCGGTAATACTTTATATTATTTTATTTTTTATTTTTTGCAATTTAGCTTTCAAGATCTCATTGACTCGATAATTGATTTGCACCAGCTCGTTAGTGGCTCTACTTATTGGGCATAAAATAAATCTGTTTTTCTTAGTTAATATGAACAAAATTAATCAATTAATACCAGGGGAATGAAATAAATATTAACCCTCGCATTGGCATAATCCATTAAAAAGGTGAGGTCCATAGCATAGTCTTTTTCAATGTGATAAAGTAGGCAGTGTCTATTTTTTCTTTGATAAAGGGGTATTTCCATGGGTTTGCCTTCGTATTGTGTTCATACCGTTGTATTGAATGATCCTGTTTTGCTTTCTATACATCCTTTGTTGATGACAATGCTACTGTTGGTTGTTTCTTACTTAACTAAGAAATTGCACTTACCAAACTGAACATGTACCTAATGGTTGATCCGTGAGTAAAAGGATTTTCTGCCTAGTCTTTATCAGATAATCATATTAACCCAGGAGCAACTCCTGCCTAATGCGGAAGTTCATATTTCTCCGAGCACCAAACATATCTCAATAATCGGCCAACTGCTTCTAGATGGGGCTTCCTCAGATTCTTAATCAACTGGCTTTTTCAACACTAGCTGCAAACACAATATCTAGCCTAGTTATATCAATCTACCCACCAACTAAAGATACATGCACTTATCTTCCTGTTTATCCCCAATTTCTGCTCTTAGCTTTAAATTTGCTTCTATTGGCGAAACATTTCGTCATCTGAACTTTTTTTTTTTTTAACCTCATCACTATCATTCACAGGAGAAACAAACATGTACAGGATTCGGGCTTCTGCAGAGAATAAAAGACTAAGCGGAAGCCTATCGTAAAGGCCCAAAGGAAAAGCTCAAAAAACAAAAGGCTAAACAGGACGGGGCCTAGACAGGATCCTCCAATCTAATGGCACCCAAACCTGCCTTATCTAACAGCAACAATCCCCGAATTTCCCGGGGAAGGTCCTGAGAGCAAAGATAATCCGTGTTGGCCTGAGTAGAGCTGCCAAGGCGAGCAAGAGCATCAGCCGGCTGGTTCCCCTGACGTAGAATGTGTGCAAAGCGGAATGATCCCATCAGGTGGAGGGAGGAAATGCGAGCCGACTAGTGGTGCCGCCTCCACCCCACCTTGGATTTCCCAGAAAGCATATCAATCACCACTCTCGAGTCCGATTCGACCACCACATTCCATAATCCAAGACTCACACAAAAGGACAGGCCCTCAAAAACCGCCATCAATTCCGCCTGATTATTAGACCCGATACCAAAACCACGAGAGAAGGCAAAAATCAAGTCGCCCCTATCATCCCTGCAAATACCCCCCCCCCCCCTAGAAGGTCCCGGGTTTCAAAGGGAGGACCCATCCACATTCAGCTTAAACCATCCCTGGGTCGGCCGCTCCAAACCACCACCACCGATCTTCTATAATGTAAAGGAGCGTCCGGAATGTGAAGGTTTCGGAGTTGGATGAGCTCCATCCAGGAAGAGCGCCACTTCCTTCCGTTAGAATCCCCGCCAAAAATCCTCCCCATCCACCAGTTAGATCTTCAAATAACATCCCCAATACTCAACTTTTTGTTGTCAAATCTAGAGGAGTTGCGGGCCCGCCAGATTTCCCAAAGAAAAAAGATCGGCGAGAGGGCACAGATGAGACTGAGCTTAACCCCCACTGAAGAGGCTCCCCACCATTGCGATAACCTCTCCAAAGGGGATACATGCTCCACGAGATGAAGCCCAAAGATGCCACTGAAAGGCTCCACACAATGGAGGCAAGCTGACTAGAAATAAATAGATGCCCCAGCGATTCCTGATTACTAGCAGCGGGGCAACAGTGACAACGAGACGCCAAGGCCATGCCCTTTGATTGGATCCGATTATCGACCGAGACCGCGCCTGCTAGAAGCCTCCACAGGAAGATCGATAATTTTGGAGGGACCTGAGGGTGCCAAACCCATCTCGTCCAGGCCCTCCTGATCCCTGTCGATCTGATGTTAAGCCAAGCTGATTTGATGCTGAAGGAGCCTGAGGGGGAGAGAGGCCAGACGAAAACATCATCACCGGCTGTTGTACAAAGCCCACTGTGGCCAATGTAGTGGATTGTTTCCTTAGAGAGAAAATTCAGAATAGAGGAGGGAGGGGACGACCCTTGACAGCCCATGAAATCCCTGACCTTTAAGTTATGTAGGGCTGACGGGATATCCCTGACCGCCAAATCTTGCAGAGGGCCCAAGCCAGTCCAATCAACATCCCAGAGATTACAGTCGCCTCTCCCTATCAGGCATCTGGCATTGACTTTCAGGAAAGGGAGCAAAAGAAGGATGTTATTCCAAATGGGAGAGAAACCATATCTACTGCGTGTAAGGGGAGAGACGTTATCCGAATCCATGGGAGACCCATATTTAGCCCTCATGAATGCCGCCCAGATACTCCTACGATTGCCATATGTGACCGCCCACGCCATCTTCAGCCTAAGGGCCTTAATCATGTCAAACAATCGCCTAATTCCCAAACCACCTTCCGAAAACGGCAACACAACTTTCTTCCAACTGATCCAATGCAGCTTCCTCTTTCCATCAGCCCACCCCCAAAAAAAGGTGGCAAAGATTTTTTCCATATCTAAAAGGCACTTGGCAGGAATCGGAGAAGCTGCCATTGTGTGAACCGGAATACTGCTGAGCACGTGTCTGATGAGCGTGGCCCTACCAGCTTGAGACAGAATCTGGGCCTTCCACCCCTCCACCTTGGCCATAATCCTTTCCAACATAGGCTGGAACGCAGCCGAAGAGAGCCTGCCTTTCACAATGGGGACCCCAAGATACTGCGCACTAGAGGACGCCCTGGGAATATTGAGTAGATTGCCAATACATCTAACTCGACCCACGGTAAGCTTGGAAGAACAGAAAAAAGAGCTCTTGGCATGGTTGATCTTCTGGCCCGAAACTTGTTGATAGGATGTAAGAAAATCCTTGATCGCTCTCAAGGAGGCTGCACTGCCGTTAGCAAAAAGCAGAGTATCATCTGCATATAGAAGATGCGAAACAAGGGGACAGGTCCTCTTAAGTTTGAAAGGCTGACAAATATGAAGATTAAACATGGCTGAAATGCCCCTGCTGAATACCTCTACCGCAATGATGAATAAGCTAGGAGAAATTGAATCTCCCAGTCTCAGCCCGGGCGATGATTTAAAGAACCCCTTCGCTTCATCGTTGAGCAACACCGAGAACCAGCAATTACTCCAGCATTTCTCCACAAGACCCACCCACCTGCTATTGAAGCCAAACCGAAGAAGAACCGGCTTTAGAAAATTCCAATTAACCCTATCATAGGCTTTCTCCATATCAATTTTGATCGCAATGTTGCCACCCCGTACTTTTCGATCTAAGTCCCTAAAAAGCTCCTGAGCCAGCGCAATATTCTCTGCAATATTCCGGCCGGAGATGAAGGCTCCCTGTTCGGAAGATATGATATTCGGCAGTACGAGGGCTAACCGCGATGCGATCACCTTAAAAATTTTTTTGTATATGCAGTTGCATAGGCTGATGGGCCTAAAATGGTCGAAGGAGGACGGGTTAACAGTCTTAGGGATGAGGCAGATTAGAGTAGAAGTAAACGCCCTTGGGATGTGACCGCCTTCGAATAGGGCGATGGAAGCGGCAAGAATGTCAGCTCCTACAATCTCCCAACATTCCTTGAAGAAGGCTCCATTGAACCCGTCTGGGCCCGGGGCGCTGTCACTTGGCAACGAAAACACTGCCATACGGACCTCCTCCATGGACGGCGGGCTCAGAAACATGGCGTTATCCTCAACAGTGACACTGCAAGGAATGTGGGACAACATATGACCCAGCTGCTGGTCGATCACCTGATCAGCGCCAGCCGTTGGGTCCGTAGACAGCACCTTGCTGAAGAATCGAACTGCTGCGTCTTGAATCTCCTGCAGCTCGGTTATAACTGTTCCGTCCTCCACATGGATATCTTTGATTACCACTTTCCTCGCGCGGTCCATGGTTGTCATATGAAAAAATTTCGTGTTGTGGTCTCCCTCCTTTAACCAATTATTGCGAGCTTTCTGTTTCCAAAATATTTCCTCAGCTAGATCCCAATAAGCTAAAGTATTTTTGGCAGCGAGGATCTCATCTTCCGAGCAAGGAGTGATGCCATCCTGTAAACGACCTTCCAACACCTCCAGATTTTGTTCAGCTTCCTTCCTCGTAGTAAAAACATTACCGAACGAATCTTTGTTCCAGATCTTCAGACACTGTTTCACCTTTCTGAGCTTGAGCATGACTGCAAACATTGGAGAACCACAGACTTCGCTGTCCCATGCATCCTTAACGATTCTCTGAAAGTCGTCATGCATGAGCCACATACATTGAAACCGAAAAGGTTTGGGCCTGGCCGGAGGGGGACAGGGGAACGAGATCATCAAGGGGGCATGGTCGGAGTTCCTACGGGGCAGGTGGGTTAACTGGAAGAGGGGGAAGCACCTTAACCAATCCTCATTACAAAAAGCCCTGTCTAGCCTCGCCCAAATCCTGGCGTTCCCGCCTTGATTATTGCTCCAAGTGAATCGGTTTCCCAAGTATCCAGCATTGATCAGCCCTGCATCGTTGACAGCCGTAGCAAACTCCCCATCACCTAGGTTGAGATGGGATCTCCCACCACGTCTCTCAGCTGCAGTGATGACAGCATTGAAGTCACCAGCAATGAGCCACGGGCCACCAACCGCTCTGCCGACCGCTCCCATCTCATCCCATAGGTTCCGTCTGGCTACCTTGCAGCATGTGGCATATACAAAGGAAAGGAGAATGGATTCCTGCATGTTCAGCATACAACATCTAATAGAAATCATCTGGTCAGAACAAAACTCAACAGTTACAGTGAGAGAAGAATGAAAGAAGACCCAAAATTTTCCTCCGGCCTCCCCATTAGAGGCAGATGAGTGAAAGCCGAGTTTGAGGCCAATAGCAACTCTCCTAGCATCCCTGAGCATTGGCTCTAGAATGGCAACGATCCTAGGCTTGCGAGCAGTAACCATCCTCTTCAGAGTTCTGATGGTAGAGCTGTTCCCTACCCCACGGACATTCCATACAATGCAACTATCCATCAGTAATACAGCCAGTATTGACAGCCCTTCTTTTGAGACGCCTCAGTCGGTCGGCCTTCCAAGCTGCTGGACAATGAGTACATGAAGGACGGATTCCCGACGCGGCTCTATCTCGATCCCTTCCTCTAACTGTCTGCTGACTGTCTTCCCTTCCTTCAGACGCTTCCAAATTTTTCATATTACCTGCTTAGTCATTTGTAGCAGGATGTGTCGCCACCTGCGTCATCGCAAGCGAATAGGGGGAGAGGTCCACCGTGAGGTTTAGGGGCTCAGAGTCCAGAGGGGCAACCAGAGCAGGTCGTTTATAGTCCCCCCAAAAATGCTGTTGAAATGGCAGGAACACCCAGGTGCTGGTGGAGAGGCCGTCTTCGTGTTCTGCACAGGGGGGAAGGAGACCTCCCAACAGAATGTCCTCTAAAAGATTGCACCTCGTGCAGGGGAGGGAACGATAGACTCTGCACTTCGGCTGTAGGCTGAACACCTCTCCCGTCTATCTGCTGCCTCCTCACTTTCAGCATGCTGTCCTCCCTGTGATTGAGGTGCACTGGATCTGCCCCGGTATTGGCCGAAAGACTAGGGACAGAGAGGAGATGGTCAGTGTCCTGTTGCACAGTAGCCAAATCCATACGATTGGTCAAGGCCGGTGATTGATTCCCTGCATGTTTCACTATAGATAGATGCCACTCCGGCACCTGGTCAGGCCTGCATCCAGGAAGGGAGAGGATAGTGTGGAGACCAACGGGGTCAGCAACAAAGGACTCCTTGTGTGCTTCTCTGTAACCTGCTTGACTGTGATCGCTGCCCTTACTAACGATGGCCATTGAATTGCTATCCTCCTGGGCATTGGGACGAGCAGGCTGACTACGAACTGTGACTTGGATATCAGCTGTTCCCTTATCATGTGAGGAGTCAGGGTGGCTGGTCACTGCGTCCTGGTTGGCGACTATCTTAGACCCCTTCTGGACATTGCTATGATTGGCAAGGCAGCTGTCTCTGCCCTGGTGAGCAGCTACAGTAAGCTTCTGTCCTCCTGGCTAGAATTCGCAATATTACTTCTATCGTCCTGGGTAGCAGCTGCAAGTAAACCTCTATCCTCGTGGGCATTTGATCGAACAGTTGGCGGGAAAACAAAGGCCTGATTTTCAGCCGTAGATGTGCTTCTATCCTCCTGGGTCTTTTCCCAAACAGGTTGGTTGCGGTCTTTTCCTATGTTAGCTGTAGCAGCGAAACTTCTATCCACCCACTCCCTAGTAGTCTCCAGCTAACGACGGGAACTACTGAGCCTTCCTCTGGGTCTCTCCAGATTAGATAGAGGTTCCATTTCAACTCCCACGCAGAAAGGAATGCCATCAACAATCAATTTCTGGGTCCAACTGAAGATGGAACTAGGATGCAGAATCACCCTCACTCGGGCAAATGCCTGAAAGAGATCTGAACTTGCTTAACAAGTACGAAGACACAAGATGATTCCTTGTTCACATTTTTCCACTTCCAAGCCAAGTGCTTCTGCTCACCAAGCTCCATCTTGAGCTAAACAGAGAGATGTTCACATATTCTTCGTATCTCCCCTAAATCATCTCCTGTGATGATGAGGTCATCCACATATAATAGAATGATCATCAAGAATTTCTCGTTAGCTTGCTTCCCCAAGGGTAGCCATTGCATTTTAGGGAAATGAGGGTGGGATAAGGGTGGATGCTTGTCGTAGTATCCACCATAAGTACTGATTAAAGCAGTAGGCCACTTCACAAACAGAGACACCCATACATTATTCCTTTGTAAAACGACCAAAGACACAACGTTGAATTTTTATGAAAGAATATGCCTTTTGCCGATGGCTATAATAGATTGTTAAACTTGCTTGGGAAGCGCTTACTTTCAGTTTACTTTGGCTATTCCCCCTGCCTAAATCCAATTTCTCTTGGCGTATTTAAGATTAAAGGTACACCACCCATCTTTTGTTGGTTACCACCCTTGAATTTACAAAGGTTTAACAGAACTTCTGCCAAAAAAGGAATAGGGTCTTGATTCAATAAGTGGCTCCTCATGTGAGAAGGCCCCATAATGCGTAAAGGTTATGGCTGTTACCATTAAATAACAGTGGTTGCATGTAACCGTTTTTTTATACCATGAATATGATTCAAAGATATAACTCCACATGTTTCCATTGATAAACCAATAATAACTTTGTCACTTTTTGTATCGGTCCAGAATGCCAAATTCAGTGATGTGTTTGCAGGTTTGATTGGTTATTTACATTCTTGAAAAGGTGGGGTTGGAATCCATGATTTCAATCGTGGAAAACTGAGATCCAATCCAACCACAGCGGCTGAATTGAGGGCTACTTTGCATTCACACAATGAGGAAGTTGGAGAGATCCTTTGTGATATGATATATACTGGGAAGCAGGCTTTGGTTCTTGACTTGAGTGTTCCTTTTCATCTTGTAACTGAGTTCATATATCTGTTGGGTACCGTTTAAGTGAATACTCGAACTCACATGCAACCAGGTCCAGATATCTGTTGGGTACCGTTTAAGTGGAAACAAGAGCATTTACATGTTTGGGCCCACTTGATGGATGACTTTATATCACACATGCATGTGCCACTTTGACACATGCTTGGTGTGTAAATGAGTTCCCTTTTGCATGCCTATGGTATGGGAAACGTCATAAGGTTGCAGGACCAAACAGACAAATATATGTACATTTTTTTTCCATTTTTGTAGCCCATCGAAACTTCTATCAAACTGGTCATTGAGGGTCAATGGTTCTCATGAGCTGATGGGCAGAATGGATTTATAAATAAAATACAGTGGACCTCAATAAGATCACGGTGTGCATAAACGGTCGTGGTGGTGTGCTTAAACAGTTGCCGCTGCCAAAATCTCCAGCTGTGTTCAGAATGGTTCATCTGGTGGGCTTATTATGTGCAGACAATACAATAGCCACCTAGATCCACTTATTGAGTGATCCTCAACTGTGTTTTCATTTTTATCAATGACTAATATTGTTTTCTATAGTCCTGTTCATCCTTTTAATAGCTCATTTTAGGACATAAGCCCAAAAATGGGGCAGATCCAAGACTCAAGTGGGCTATATGACGGGGAATATTGGAGTAGGAAATGCCTAGAGAGAGAGAGAGAGAGAGAGAGGGGTGCCGAAGGTGCCTACTATTGAAACCCTCTTAAGGTCCATTGATGTTTATATGCCTTCTAAACCGTTCACAAGGTCACTCCCGCTGACATGAACTGGAAAAATAAAAATATTTGCCTGATCCAAAACTTCTGTAGCTCCAATGCATGTTTGAACGGTGGGCATTCAGTCCTACTGTTTCCTACCACAGGGTCCACTTGAGTTTTGGATTTGCCTCATTTTGAGGTCATGTCCTAACATGAGCTGGCAAAATGGAGGGACCGCGTGATTTCTCAAAAACATCTCCGTGGGTCCCATTTAGGGGGTTGAGTAAAGCCAATGGAGAACTAATTTACTCTGGGCGTGAAGGAGAGTTTTGAGTAAAGTCTGTGGGGCCATGGTGATGTATGTGTTTTATCTATGTCATCCATTCATTTTTTAAAGCTCATTTTACGGCATGGCCCCAAAATTGAGTATATCCAAAGATCAAGTAGACCACACCATAGGAATAAGTGGGAATTGAAAACTTCCTGGGGGTATATATAAATGTTTACGGGTCGTATGAGTAATCCTTCCAAAACCTGCAAGGAGAGTGCGGTCATCGAAGGAAAGAAATAGTTAGGGACAACGTAATAGCCACAAAAATGCTTATTTTCTGGTAAAAGTACAAAGAAAAAAAAAAAAAAAAAAAAAAAAAAAAAAAAAAACCATTCTCCCCAATAAAATAAAACAGAGAGTGACAAAGCCTTCCAAAACAGTAATTAATACAACAATAAGTACTTCAAAATAAATATAGAAGACAGTCAGCTCTTAGAAATGCTTCTACACGTTCGGAGGTTACCATTACCGGGGACTGAATGGGTACCTCCCTGGCGTGTTACGTGGCAATGTTCTATGGACCCAAAATTATGTATGTATTACATCCACACCGTCTATTCATTTCTAGAGATCATTTTAGTACATGAGAACGAAGATGAGGTAGATCCAAAGCCCAAGTGAATCACACCACAGAAGCAGTAGGACAATGATATCTACCATTGAAATCTTCCTAGGGTCCTCCATGATGTTTATTTTACATCCAAACTTCTCATAAGGTCACACAGACCTGGATGAATGGAAAATACAGATACCAGCTTGATAGAAAACTCCTTTGGCCCCAAGAAGATGGGTGTTCAATCTCCATTACTTCCTATGGTGTGGTCTCACTTAATCTTTGGATCTATCTGATGTTTTGGCTCATTTCTTGAAAGGATCTCAAAAAATGAATGGGCAGTGTAGATATAATACATACATTACATCATGGTAGCGCCCACAGAACTTTGCCATGTCATCAAACCATTGAGATTTTGACACCATGCAATCCACATCCACGATTGCTTGTAAAGGTAATAATTCATACAGTAATAACAGAGCAATTTCTCAACATGGGAATATCTCAGGAGACTTTGGAGCTTCACGTTCTCCTCGGGGTATTATCCAGCAAATCTCTCTGCAATTAATTTTAAAAAAAAAAGTTTAATAAATAATAAAAATTTCAAACTTTTAAATGTATGAGCATAAAACAAATTTCTTTATAGTAATTTTGGGGAAAATACGACAAGTCTAGAGACTTGGTTATGGAATGGACCAACTCTGCTGACACTGCCCGAGGCAAGACAGCAAAGCCGAAAGGAGAAACTTAACTTGGATTGCGAGAAGTAAATTCCACCCGAACAATATAAGTCAGGAGCCATAGGCTAAAGTCGTAAGACACATAAAGTTGGCTCGGTTGACGAGGCAGCATTGTCTAAAGGGACCGATTAAGGTCCGAATGCTAGAAGTCTCTTGTCCGACTTTAAAACTGATCCACGTTAGGTCAATTATCAGGTCGGCTATCGGATTAAAGGAAGATATCGGTCCGAAACCGATTCCATCTCATCCGACAGAAGGCCAAATAGCTCTATCCTTGCAGAAAGCCGAGACCCATATTATCAGGGTCAGCTAAGGTCGAGCCGAGCAAGGAGGAGATGGTGTAAACAAAAATGCCGTTCCGAGAATCTAGTAAAAGGATCTCCAGTCCCGGAGATCTCGGGATTGGATGGAGTCCAAAAGCATATCACAATCAAATCTCCAAAAAATTAGGAGAAGACTCACTGTACGCCGGGATCCTCCCATTCCTATAGATATAGGAGACCTTCATGGTGAAAGGGACGTAAAAACTCTCTCCTAGAACCTCTTAATACTATAAGACCCAAATTCTTAGCCTGACTTTGGCATCGGAGGGTCCCCTGCTCTA
The DNA here is from genome assembly GCA_030180095.1 of Magnolia changhungtana. Taxonomy (NCBI): domain Eukaryota; kingdom Viridiplantae; phylum Streptophyta; class Magnoliopsida; order Magnoliales; family Magnoliaceae; genus Magnolia; species Magnolia changhungtana. Next base: position 477,317 of record JASAUF010000523.1, on the reverse strand, counting down.
GATAGGGTCTTATCTTCTTCCTGTGCAGGTACTCGAAGGTCTAAAGAGGGTGAACTAGATTTTTACATCAACAGTAATAAATTTTAAGATACAACTTAAAAAAATTAAAATATTCTAAGATTTTGAAATATCACTAAAGATAGAATCCAATTATCAATTTCCCGTGAAAGTATCGAGAACTTTAATAATAATAATAATAAATAGTTAGAAAGTAAATCTTGAGATAACGAAAGAAATCTACATAACCTTTTTTCTACATCAATGAGAGAGGAAGCTTCTTCATCTTCAAAACAGGGAGCGACCCTTGTAAATTCTGGTGTAGAGGGACTTGGCCTTCTCGTCTTCCCACTCTAATCCTTCCCAATATTCTCTATTGTTTTCTATTTCTCCTTTTATTTCATGGATGCTTGAGCTGAAGAGAGGGAGCTTTTTCAACATACGACACCAGCTTACATGGATCTCTTCCAAAGATATAAACATAAATCGCTGCTGGCTACAAATGCTTTCTAATATGGGTAAGCGATCCAATTTTAGGAAGCGTAATTTTGGGAATGAATTATGGGGCAGCTTGTCTCCTTCTATAATCTCTTTCAGTTGGATACAAAACGATATGTCAAGCTTCTCTAACTGATGAAGTTGCTCTACCATACTAGAAGAGAAGAGACTACTTAACTTTTCACAATTAAGAACCTGTATTATTCTGAGGTTTTGCAGGCTTGTGTTCAGCGGAGGAGGCACTCCACCATCGAATACCTTCTCCAAGTTTGGTAAATGATAGAGATCCAACCTCTGTAAACATTGGAATGCATCATCCCCAACCTCTCTCCAGTCTATAATGCATTCCACTCCACTGCATTCATCGACTCGAAGATGTTTTAAGCTCTTTAAATTGCTTTGGAACTTAGAAAGACTTGTTAAACCTTTGCTTTTAAACAAGTATAAAGAGAATGCATGTTTTGTCAACCCCTCAATCCCGCAGGGGAATTTGTCACAGTCACCAATGCTTATCTGCTTATTAGAAAGAGAATCAGGCGCGAAAGGTATATTGTCAACCTGAACATGGAAACTTGTCAAGCCCGAAAACCATTGATGGAACATATCATGTGCGATGAAGCCATTAAGATTGGTCAAACTGATACTTAAAGATCTCAGGCGTTTCATGTTCACAGCCTCACTGAAAGTAGCTCCGTCCACGTGTCCATTCCTCCCCATCATGCTTACTTCCTCCAGACTAGGTAGCCCGTATATCATAGTGTAGGGAATTGCAGTTAATGAAGTCTCTGATATATCCAACCTCTTGAGTTTAACCAAGCTTGCAATGCCTTGAGGGAAGTTTTTGAGGTTAGATTTTGGGAGATCAAGAATTTGGATTTCCTTCAGCTTTCCCAATGGCGGCACCTCCACTAGCTCTTCGCAGAAGCTTAGATTGAGCACACGTAGATTCACCAATAGCAATAATGACATCGGGAGAGATTTAATGTCAGTAGAACTTAGATCAAGGATCTGTAGTTTTGGCATGAGCTCGAAGAAATTACTGTGAATGGTACGTAATTCATTGTTTTGATTGAGGAACAAGGAGACCAAGTTAGGACAATCAGGTGTAATTTGGAGATATTTTATCTTGTTGCGTATCAATGAAATCCTTACAACCCCTCTCCACATTTTCTCTTCGGGTGGCTGCACTAGTCCCTCCCCGGCTTTCACAAGGAATTTTGAGCCTTCAATGGACGACGATGGTGAAGTGATCCATATAGCCAAGTCACGGAGCAAATCATGCATCCTAACGAATTTATTTCCGTGAGACCCTTTCTCCAAGAGGCATGCGTCCTTGATTCTTTCAAGGATGTCATGTCCCTTGTTTGATGCTTCTTCCAAGTTAGTCACATTTTTTATGAATCCTTCCTCCATGGCCCAGTATCTTACTAGCCAATCTATTGGTATTTCGTAATCTTCTGGAAACAATGAGCAATACAGGAAACAAGATTTTATCTCTTCATTTTCTAGACTATCATAACTAAGTTTCAAAGGAAGAAACACTTCACGCTCCATACCTCGAACCTCAGGGGATGATCCTTTCAGTGCCCTCAATGCATTTTCCCATACCTCTTTCTTATCCTTGCCATGCATGGCCCTTCCCACTGTCTTGATTGCAAGTGGTAATCTGCTGCACTCCTCTGCAACCTTCTCTGCTACTGGTCGAATCTCTGATGACAGAACCACATTCCCACATCTTTCATAGAACAAATTCCATGCTTCCTCAGGCGTAAGAGTTCTGACCTTAATCTGCTTATCGGCCTCCATATCATTACACACGTTAATGAATCGGGTGGTTATCACGATCTTGCATCTGTTTTGCTTGTCTGGCTTTGGAATTCCAACTCGAACCAAGCTAAATGATTCCCATAGATCATCTAAGATGAGCAGATACCTAAGATTCTTGAACCTAGTAAACAGCCTGTCCCGCTTCTCTGCCATATCTTCGTTATCGCGGAACTTGATCTTCAAATTCTTTCCAATCTGCTCTTGGATTAATCCCAAGTTGAGGTCCTTGGAAACGGTTACCCAAATCACAACGTTGAAGTCATTGGTTCCGATGAACCTATTATTTATGGCTTTCATGAGAGTGGTTTTCCCTATTCCACCCATCCCGTAAACACCAATAAGGGCATTTTCCTGGTCGTGTAAGCATTCCCATATCTCCTCCATGGTTTCCTCAGACGTGCTTTGCTGTACTCGTGGTAGTGAGGTTTGCATCTCCAACACCCTCGGCCGGCGAGGGCTCTCAGCCACCTTATCGAAGACCCCTTTAGCTTTGAGGTTTTCCACATCTTTGAGCTTTTTAACGACCCTTTTGCCCAGCTTGTAGCGAGAGAAGTGATTGGTGCAACAACCATTCAAGCACGTTCTAGGTTGCTCGAATTCCGTTCTTAAAGAATCGACTTGAGCTTTGATATTGGTGACGTCCACAAGCCAGTTCTCCACTAGGCGAACCCGTGTCTTTCCGACTGATATAGCATCATCGACGTCCGCTTGAATTTGGTGACGCTTGTCTTGTAGTTCTTCCGTTTCCTTCTTCAATGTCTCTACATTGTTATTAAGGTGTTTGAGATAACCGATCTGCTGAGAAACAGGAGCCCAGAAGAAGAAAATGATCTGCACAACTGGACCCAAGAAATCCATTCTGGACAGATGGATGGATGGATGGCAAGTAATGGCGTTTTTGAAGGTAGATGAGGAATGAAATGAAAGTACTGTCAAAAAATAAAAATAAAAAATGAAAGTACTGTCAGAAATAATGCTGTGAAATCTGTGAATATGACTTCAGTTCTGAGAAGCTGAGTAGAGAAATCAAGAGAAACTGTTAAAAGAAAAGAGAAACAAAAAGAGCAAAAGTGAATTAAATACGGAAGTGATTCGATGCTGTGTACAAAATAGACGTGTGGGCCATTGTGATGTAATGCATGTTTTAATCCCACCCAATCTGTGGAAATCCATATAGGCTCACAGAAGTCTCGAAAGAGGCTCTATATGCGTTTTTAGTTCATCCCGCTGGCAGGAGCTTAGGAATGGTTTGGATAGCATATAAACAACATGGTGGGCTCTGTGGCGGTTTCAATGGTGAATTTATCACGTCTCATGCATTGGGCCCCACGTAGCTTACCCCAAGTATTAGTTTGATCTAAAATTTAGGTGGCTTGCACCATGTATGATCTCGGTATTGAAACTCACGGAGTCTACCACCGAGCCATGAGTAGGGACCAAGGAGCTTCATACCTCTAAAATCGTATGAATATTACGCTGTGGTCCACCACCACCAAAGTTTCTAATGGCCTCATCTCTTTTAGTGTCCAATCATCTTGGTCAGATGCGTCTGAATGGATGAGAAGATATTTATATTTACAGACGTCTAAAATTGTTTGTATTGGATCCATCAATTTTTTTTTTTTTTTCGTATTGGACATCCACATCAAGACATAATAAAAGCAAAATAAAAAGCATAAGTAAAAAGTAAGATTGTCAATGGACTGGGCTCAGGAGATAAAATCAGTACATTTCGATCAGGCTTGGCTGGAACGGTTTAAAATCTGGGCCAAAGCCAACATGAGGCCCGGCCATTGACTGACCTTATTAAAAGAACCGGTATGGTGGGTGTTCAATTACCACTATTTTCTTGTAGTGTGGTCCACTTAAGATTTGGATCCGTCTCATAATTAGGTTTATGCCCTAAAGTAATATGGAAAAAATAGATGGATAGCATGAATAAACTAGAGACATTACCATGGGGTCTACAAAGCACTTGCTAGTAGCTACCTTGCTACCGAAAGTGTCGGTAGGCAATCCACTTTCAATTTAAATGGCATATAAACATCATAATTTACCCTAAAAAGGTTTCAATTATTGGATTTTATTTCCCATTGTTTTATATCATGTGGTACTCCACTTGAGTTTTAGATTTATTTTTCATGTAGAGAGGGCTGCAGATATATTCTTGGCACAGATGGACCGAAAGAAGCTCAAATAGAAGGGGACCTAATCTGTTAGATCAGGACCAGTCCTACATAAGGCTTGATGTAACTAGGCCTTAGGTGCATCTGGATCAAGAGAAATTGTCATTTGAAGTGCGAACCATAAATCTGTTATAACTTTTAATCCGAGTCACGCCAGATTGGATGTACTTCTTTCATCTTAGAGTCTTAGTTAGGGGTGTACACAACTCGACTCGAAAAAGCTTGATTTGACTTGGCTCAAATCCGAGTTCGAGCCGAGTCGAGCTGATTTTTTGAGCTCGAAAAAAATTTGAACTGAGTTCAAGCTTGCCCAAGCTCGACTCGAATGGATCAAACCCCAACTCGAATCGAGCCAGTTCGTTGACTCGGTTAGTTTGATATTGATGTTGCTCACCAAGTGTTTGATCAAATGACTCAACAAAGTGTCAGCTAGTGGCAAGGAAGGTATGTATATGAAACAAATACCATTTTTTTTTCTTGATTTTGATGTTGCCTACATTGTGTTTGATGGAATACTTGTAAACAGCTGTTGTTGCTTTACATGTAGTGAGAAATTGAAAGTGTACTCCATGTGTTTGTGAAAATGCTGCAGAGGCTCGATCTTGGCTCGAATTGGCCCGAGCTATTGACCGAACTGAGCCGAGCTAGCCAGTTAGACTCAAGGACCAAGCCAAGCCGAGTTCGAGCTGGAGTCAGCTAGTGGCCGAGCCAAGTCGAGCTGTGCCAAGTCGACTCAGTTAGACTTGTGTACACCCCCAGTCTTAGTATGTGGCGTATTTTTTATCTGATAATTAATTAGGACTTTCTATTTTTAATAGGTTTTACTATTTCTAAAAAGTTTTAGTTTAGTCGCATTATGACTCTTAATTAAAGTTTGCATTTTATTATTTAAAACATTATAATCTCATTTTAGAAATTGACTTAATAAAATATTTAAAAAATTTCTGATTTCTTATATATTTAAGAATCATTACACCTTGTGGATTCAAATTAAAGTTCTTATCACGTGGAGAAAAATAGTCTTCTTCCTCTTTAATTTCCTACTCCCTTTCATGCGTCAATCTCATATTTGGACTTATGTCCTCAAGGGAGGTTGCAAAACACATGGAGAGGATGGATTTCTCGCATATATGGCTCTCCTACAATTAGGGTGGGATTACACGTCAATCAAAAGTTAGGTGGGAAAACCTTAAAGTAGTGGGCACAAAAATCTTTCACATATACATATGGCAGGAGGAGGTTAAACGTCTAATGGTGAAAACTATAGATGAATTTTCAAAAATAGTTTCAGAGGATGCTTTTCGGTCCATAGCCAAAAAGTCAGTGGTCATATGAGAAAATCCATTCATAATTTGAAGGGAATTAGACGTACTGACCTCGAAGTTTGGTCAAATTACCTATGGAGGTACTACATTCCAGATATCCCAAGAGTGGCCTTCTGACAACTTCTGGATATTGTTTTGGACGAAAATGCCTCTGTCCTTAGTTCAAAAGTCACAGTCCTAAAGTGAATAAGAAGTTACATTTTGTTTCAACACCTAAGAAAGTGATGGATTGGCTACTCCACCTGCCACCAACCAATGGCTGGTGCTCGGTAGTTGGTGGGCCCCACCACCATGTATGTGTTTCATCTATGCCGCCCATCCCTTTTGCCATGTCATTTTAGGGCTAGGGCCCAAATATTAGCTCGATCCAGTGCTCATGTGGCCCACATAATAAAAAATAATGGTGACTGATGAAACTTTCTAGGCTCACCGTGATATTTGTTAGAAGTGTACACTACCCATGTCAAGACTTTTTGGGCCCACAGCGAGCTGGCTGACAAGGTGGATGGATCAGATCACTCTATTGTGGGCCTTAAGCTATGGTACCAATGGTTTGGTAGAAGAGGAAGAGAACACGTGGATACCACGATCCATGCAACATGACAACCATGACCCATATAACATGCAAACAATGACCCATGCAAACAATGACCCATATGGGCCCACATTGATATATGTGTATAATCTAAAGGTGTATAAGAGTCGAGTCGAGCCGAGCCAAGCTTTGCGCAGCAAGTGCTTGAGTCTGTTGAGGGTCAAATATTGCATATTAGACCCCAGTTATTACCTGATTTTATGAACATAATAATGTTTAACGTCCTATTTTAATCATGTTTGTGTCGCAAGGTGAATTTAAGAGCTTGGACCGAAAAGGGTGCTAAAAGCATGGATTTAATGCTCAGAAATTACTAAGGCAAGGGTCAGATCTTAGGGGACCAAGATCAAAGAATTCACAAGCTAAAGATACGAGAAAATCAAGTGATTGAAGTTAAAGGGGCTTGAAAATCATCCTGAATGCAAGATCACAGGGTTCCCACCATCCGTTTGGCTTGAAACTTTATATATGGTCTGAGGACCCTAAATTAACCATACACGTCGAAATTCAGCCCTTGGATCTTTGTGAAAGTGGCTCAATGGATAGATCATCCACTAAATCACTGATTTGGGGCCCACCTAATATGTGGATATGCTTCAATTTTGGTCTCAACCCCTCAAATTAGATGACAAAACGGATGGATGGAGTAGATTTCTCACGTACATCTCAGTGGACCCCACCTTGAGGGTGTGCATGTGCACAGCATACGTGCACTCACTGTGCACCAAAACAAGGAGGACGATCAGCGCACGCTGACCCAAGCTCTCCTCTTAAAAAACAGGAAGTCTGTTTTTTCGCCAGCGTTCGAACGGAGGATTCTTAGTGGGCCACCATTGTCAATCATTTAGATGATCGGGACCGTCCATTCGATCCAAGGGGTGACCACTCCCCTAGCCATGAAGTGTTTTTGGTCCCATGCACACGTACACACGTAGATCACCATCAAATGCAGGATGAACGGTGGAAAGATTTGATATAGTGGACCACACCAAACTCGAGAAAAAACCATTCATTCCTGACTGGACTTTCTCCACAAATTTAATGTACGGGGTGGATTTCTACGAAAACATCACTGTGGGGCCCACTGAGCTTTGCACGCAAGAACGTTCGCAGGTTACGTGCGTTCAGACATCCGGCCTTCATGGGCCATTGTGTGATTAAGAGAGTGGTTAGATCAATGATCTGGACCGTCTAAAAGCTCGAGAAGGGGACCACAACCCTAGCCAAGAAGACAGATTCTAAGGACATGCAGTTCATATCCCAAAAATCCACGCCAGACGCAAGTCATTTTGCATTTTGTCTGTGCACACCGCTGGCTGCGTAAGTCCATTCACCGACTTCCTTTGCCTATAAAAGGAAGAGAGAGAGCGTGGAGAAGGGCATCATCCAGGGCAGCCATGGAGGCATCTTATATCCAGGAACGTGAGGAGGAGAGAGAGAGAGAGAGAGAGAGAGAGAGAGAGAGAGAGAGAGAGAGAGAGAGAGAGAGAGAGAGAGCAGGACGTGGAGCTTAAACATGGAGTGCAGCTGTGAGTTTTCTTCTTTCTTCTTCCTTGTTCTTTCTTTCTTTTATGTTTTCTAAGAGATAACCTGACCATGTCTATGATCGGCTAAACATCTTAGCTAGGGCTAATAGGTGAAGCTTGTGGCGTGATTGGGATGGCGTGATTGGGATGTTTGCTTTGTTTTGATTCATTTTTTATTAAACTCTTTTGGATTTTAATTTGATTATAAGGAGTACTTTTAGTTTTTAGTGGTTTGTTGTGACTTAAATTACAATAGATCTGCGATAACTTTGAGTATGTTCTTTTCATTATAGAGGTTATGGACTTGGGAATCCTGTTATTCATCATCGTCCCCTGGGCATGGTTGGATGATGGAATCATTCCTAACGTTCATAATTCTCTTAGACTGGTTGTGGATTGGTAAATTGTTGTTTGCCATAGTCTCCTGGGCATGGTTCGGTGAAGGAGTCACTTCCAAATCTTCACCACTCTTATCTATTGATGATTAATTAGATCCATGAGAAGTTCAGAGATCTGACAAATCTCTTCTTACCAATTGGATAGGATATGACTCTAATTCCAGTTGTGTCCTTGAATCAATGCATGGTAGCTTCCCAATTGCTACAAGTGGATACTTGGCCCCCTAATTATCACCTTTAAATTTATTAGTTTTTAATTAATCTATTCACAATTACACTCTTAATTCTTCTGGTTTAGATTACATCTTCTTCTAGTTCTAGTTCTAGTTACTTTCGGATTACGTACAAGGTTCAGTCCCTGTGGATTCGACCTTGGTCTTACCGAGATTATTACTACATCGCGACCCTATACTTGGGGTTGTGAACAAGTTTTTGGTGCTGTTGCTGAGGATTGATGGTTACGTTTTTTTGAGATTAACTAGTTTTAGAATTAGGTTAAGATTATGGTTTTTCTAGTTTTTAATTCTAGGTTTAGGTTTTTCTATTTGATATCTAGAAAGTAACCTAACTTTCCTGTTTTGTAGGACCTTGATATAGGCTTTCTAAATTGGTAATCTCTTTCTAATTTCTCTATTATTCTATTGTTAAGATTAGGGTTTTATTTTCTAATTTTAGAAACTTTCTAATTTTAGGATTTCTTTTATTTTTAGAAACTAATTTTTTTTTTTTTCTTTTGTAGGATCTTAACATATGAACTTCTAATTTGGTAACTTCTTTCTAATTCTTTCTCTTTCTATTTCTAGATCTCTTATTGTTGTAGGATTTTTTTTAATTTTTAAAATTAGATTCAGAGTTAGGGTTTCGCCATGCATGAGTGGGCACGTTAGTATGCTGAGATAGCTTATGGATCTTGGGAAAGGATATATAATGATTATGATAGAAAAAAACCTGTCTCAAAACTTTTTTGAAACCATCGTCGAGAACCGACCAGAATATAATGTTTCACCGGTTAAGAAGTCCTTACGTGATTATATGAGGGAGAATAATTACACCCCATGGATTAAGGAAATATTGTGTGAATGTCGGGGTTATTAGACTTATGGGAGTGAGAATTATAATCAACCATCAAACAAGAAGAAAACAATGAGAGATTATATTCAACGACCAGTATACTCTCCCACCTATGATTTGTATGACTATAACCAGTGGAAACATCAAAATTGGGAAGATGAACAAACAACTTGTTATAATGATTATTCTCTTGGATATCCTACCTTTGAAAGCCAACCAGAATCGATCTAAGAGGAGCCACTTCAGGGTGACACATACTCTTCTGTAGACATGAGAAAATTACTATAAGAGCTTAAATCATGCCTTGATAGGCTAATGGAGGCTAGTTCACCCCAGCCTTAACCTAATCCAATTCTTCATTCCCAACTCCCTACTTATGATCAATGAAAACATCAAAATTGAGAAGTTAAATCAACAATGCACCATAGTGATAATTCTCCTGGATCCTACACTTCTGAGATCCAACAAGAAACAATCCAAGAGAATTCACTTCAAAATACACTCTAAAAACTTCAAGAAATTAGAAGAGACATACAGCAGTGGAGTTCACGTGATGCGATTATGGAGAATAATGAAATTGAGAATGAAGAGTTGGATTATATTAATGAGGATATAGTTCAATTTTTCAAAGAGTCGATCTCGATGATGGTCAAAAGGAATGGTCAAGAGACGTGGGTGTCTTTCAAATATAATGATGATGACACACTTCACTCACATGACATACATCATTTCAATGATGAGGTAGATGTTAGTTTATTCAAACATCAACCTAATTTAGGAATAAAATGTGAGGAAAACGATCTCATCTCAAGTGCGGACTGCATGGAATTAGAAGATGATGTGATGACGATCATGAATGTTCAGCCTAAATTCCATTGGAATCGACCTCAAGTTTGGCCCAGGCCAAGGATCAAGAGGTTCAGGAGGTTGTTGACCAAAGTGATCTACTCCACCGATTTGACATGACCAATTTAAATGTGGAGGATGAACCCCTTACGATCGACCCTTCTAACTCTTGTGAGACATGTTTGGACCACTCCCCTAAATTGAATGATGATATGATTCGGGAGAGAGACGAGTTGCTCGATATGACTCTGGAATTTGAAGTCACCTAGTTGAGGCCACCATCTGAGCTGTACACTTTTGACGATTCAATGCCTCTACTGAGTAGCCTAAATGAATAGAGTGTTCACATCAATGCTTCCCCTATAGATTTTCAATTTGTCTGTGCAGGGCAAGAGCAGGAGAGCATGTGTCCATCCACTTCCAGAGACGATGAAATCCTTGGGCAGATTATCACAGATCTCGATTGGGAAACAGTGTTGAATAAGCGTGGACCATTAAAAACCTTTTGGGGTCATAAAAGTTTTGGATCAAGCTGATCTTTGGTTTTTCCCTTCATTTGGTCCTTTATGACCTAATAAACAGATTGGATGTCAAATAAACAGTACAGTGGGGTATCCTAATCTTTAGTTTTTTTCCTTCATTTGGTAGCAGGGGGAGTAGCCAATCTGTTTCCCTCCCGAATATGGACACGGATCAGATACTGGGGCGCGGATTGGATACTGATAGGTTGAGTAGCAAGACTCGCTACTGAAGTGACGTCACCAATTTTTGTGGGCCCCACCATGATGAATATTTTTTATCCACGCTGTTCATCCATCTGGAGAGATCATTTTAGTGTAAGATCCAAAGAATGAGTTCCAAACAAAGCTCCAATGGACCCCACTACAGAAAATAGTGGGGAGAGTGACACCACTGTTAAAAGCTTCTAAAGGCCACAAAAGTTTTCAATCAAGCTAATATTTATGTTTTCCCTTCTTTAATGTCTTTGTTAACTTTTGAACAGGTTCGATTTCGAAAAAACATCATGGTGGCCCTTAAGAAGGTTTCAATGGTGGGCATCAATCTTCTCGCTGTTTTCTATTATGGGGTCCACTAAAGCTTTGGATTTGTGTCATTCTCTGGCTCATGCCTTTGTGGATACAACACAAATATCATAGTGGGGTCCATAGAACTTGGTGATGTCACTTCAGTAGCGAGTGGGTCAACCTAGGTCTGTATGACCTAATCAACAGATTGGATGTCAAATAAACAGTACAGTGGGCCTTAGGAGGATTTTAATGGTTGATATCCAATCAATATTGTTCTCCTGTGGTGTGGTCAACTTGAGATTTATATCCCTCTCATTTTTGGTATAAAGCCCTAAAAGGATCTGTAGAAACATATGAACGGAATGGATGACATGGTGTGGCCCACATAGGAGTAGTCAATCCGTTTCCGATTAGATACGGACAGGTTGAGTAACGAGTTTGGATACTCAACTTGTTAGTAACAATCCGCGCAGGTTGAGTAGTGAGTCTGGATACTCAACCTAGCAGTAACAATCCATGCCCATTTTTCTTTCCCTCACGCAAGCTTTTTCCCAATGTAAGTTGCGCTCAAGAGAGGAAATCGAATTGAGTACTCAGTTGAGCCCACCTTGAATGTATGTGGTCTATCCACGCTAACCATCTATTTTTCCATCTAATTTAAGGGGTTGAGCCCAAAATTGAAGCATATCCAAAGATCAATTAGATTATACCACGGCCTTAATCTGTAGCCTTTGATCCATTTACACTACCAAAAATAGATTGTAGTTGTCATGGGTCGTAGTTGTCATATTATATGGGTCGTGGTTGTCATGGCTCATGGTTGTCATGTTATATGAGTCATGGTTGTAATGTGGTAAGGGTTGTCGTTGTCATGGGTCGTGGTTGTCATGTTATATGGGTCATGCCTGTCATGTTATATCGACCCATATAACATGATAACCACAACACATGACAACTACGACCTACATAACAGGATAACTGCGACCCATATAACAGGACAACTACAATCCATACAACCGCGACCCATATAAGAGGACAACTGCGACCCATATAACATAACAACTGCGACCCATACAACCGCGACCCATATAACATGACAATTGCGACGCATACAACAAGACAACTGCGACCCATATAACTACGACCTATATAACTGCGACCCATATAACAGGATAACTGCGACCCATATAACAAGACAACTGCGATCCATATAACTGCAAACCATATAATAGGACAACGATGACCCATATAATATGACAACTGCGACCCATACAACTGAGACCAATATAACAAGACAACTAAGACCCATATAACAGGACAACTAAGACTCATATAACATGACAACTACGATTCATACAACTGTGGCCCATTGGGGTCGTGGTTGTCATATTGTATGGATCGTGGTTGTCATGTTGTATGGATCGTGGTTGTCATGTGGACCACTAGATGAAAACAATAGTGATTGGATATCCACCATTAAAATCCTCCTAAGGCCCACTGTACTATTCATTTGACATCCAATCTATTGATTAGGTCATACAGACATAGATGAAGGAAAAAAAAAAAAAAAAAAGATCAGCTTGATCCAAAACTTTTATGGCCCCCAAAAAGTTTTTAATGGTCTACGCTCATTCAACACTGTTTCCTGTAATGTGGTTGACTTGATATTGGGATATACCTCATTTTTGGTCTCATACCATAAAATTATCTAGAAAGATATATGGACGGCATGGATGAAACACATACATCATGGTGGGGCCCAAAGAGCACCGGGCACCAACCATTGGCCGATGGCAAGCCGAGTAGCAATAAGAAGGTAACTTCTTATTCACTCAGGGACGTTCTCATAACTTCTTATTCACTTAGGGACGGTACAACTTTTGAACCAACGACAGGGTCATTTTCGTCCAAAATAATATCCAAAAGTTGTTAGATGGCCACTCTTGAGATATCTAGAACGTAATACCTCTCAAGGTAATTTGACCAAACGAGGTCAGTACGGTCAAATTTCCAAATTGTACAGCAAAATGGCCAAACCTTGGCTACCATTGATAGACTGGCATATAAGGAAAGAGGAATGACAGTGCATATATAGAACTTGTATGAATTCCCATTCTCAATGTGCATGTGGCAAATCAGGACCGTTAATCTGGTGGGCCGCCATCTGAACAGGCCACTGCGCCAAAAATGGCTGTGACAGGCACTTCTGACGATCAAGTTGTTGTCAGTTTTAGTCGTCCAATGTAAAACGCTGATCTAACAATACCTTATTCAGATAACTCGTTGGATGGCTACCACGGTACATATCTGTTGATTTCTGAGTTGGTCACACCAGAATAAGAGTTCTGAACACATCACAACATGTTCGCCACCAAAATCCCATTCCGTAGGAGGAGAGAGAGAGAGAGAGAGAGAGAGAGAGAGAGAGAGAGAGAGAGAGAGAGAGAGAGAGAGAGAGAGAGAACATACCTTCTTAACGGAGAGGATAAAGAAAGGGCTTGCAAAAGAGCACAAGGTTAGAGACGGACGGCCTTCTGATATCGACAACGGGGTTGGTTGGTGAGGTCCCCACTATCCAATCCGCGTCCGAAGATTAGATATTACAAAACCCATTTGTGGGCCCCACCGTGATGTGATTTTTTAATCAATTCCACTCTGTCTGTCTATCATCTACGGCCCTCGTATTCCAAAAGCTATAACGCGAGTTGTATGTGCCCCTGCGCATGTGAAGCAACTTTGGTTGGAAGCTACGTGGGGCCCACCAAGTTGTCCGTGAGAAATCCACACTTTCCATCAGTTTTTTCGGATTATGTTAGGACATGATCTCAAAAGGGAAATAGATCCAAAACTCAAGTGGACTGCACGACATAAAATAGTGGTGATGGAATACTTATAGGGTCACGGAAGTCTTGGATGAGACTAATATTTGAGTTTTCAGTTCATCCCAGTTAGAATGACCGTATGAATGGTTTTGATGGCTTATAAAATGATGGTAGGTCCTAGGATGGATTCAATGGTGGGCATTTTCATCTCCACTGTTTCCTGCAGTGTTGTCGCCTTAACTTTTGGATTTGCCTCATTTTTTGGACTATGTTCTGACATAAGCTGTGGAAACTAATGGACGAGGTAGATTTCTTGCAGACTTCTCCTGGCCCCATCTAGCTTCTATACAAAGATAAGTAGGATTTAAAATTTAGGTGGCTTACACTATGGAATCATGCTTAATACCTTTAAAATCATCTAAATAGTATGTCGTGGCCCACTTAACTTTCTAAGAGCCAGAGTTTTTTAAGTGTCCAATAAATTGATCAGATGCATCTTCTGAATGGACCAGATGACATATTCACATACAATCTGAAAGGTTCTTACAGTGGGTGTCCTCATCCCAGCTATACCTCAGTCATTGCCCACCTGAATTTCCAATCGGCTTTTTTTTTTTTTTTTTTCTACCAAGAACATTAGGGGCCTCACATGATGAACAGATTAATTAGATAGGATTAAAACATCATGATAAACTCTATCGCAGATTTGTAATTTAAGCTTCTCAAAAATCGGTTGCACTTGATCTGCATTGGATCCGCTTCGACACAGAAGAAAACAAAAAAAAGCATTAGTCAATATAGGCGGCCAAATTAGTCTAATTTTTCTCTGATCAAGCAGAACTGGTCACATACAGCGCGCACATCCCTGTATTAAAAAAGAAGCATACATCCCTTCCTTGCCTACCGTTGGAACTTCGTATCCGCCTGATAGGTGGTTCTCAAATAAAGATCACCAAAATCAGCATGGAAGCCGATTGGCTGGTGTACCACACACCACCAACCTGATTGGTGTGTTGATGTCATCAAGTTCTATGGGTCATATATCATAAGTTACGTGTTATATCCAAACCGTCGGTCCATTTGGCGAGCTCATACAGGGCTTGAGCAGAAAAATAAGACAGATCCAAAGATCAAATAGACGACACTTCAAAAAGCAAAAAGCAGTGGAGGACTGAATGTCTACCATTGAAATCTTTTTTGGGGTCAGAAGTTTTGGATCAATATGATATTTGTTTTTCCTCTTTCATCTAGGTATGTATGACCTTATGAATATATTGGATGGAAAATAAATGTTACGGTGGGCACAGGAATGTTTTAATGTCCATTGTCATTTGTGGTGTGGTTGACTGTGGTTGACTTGAGCTTTGAATATGACTCGTTTTTGGGTTTGTGCTCTAAAATGATCTCATCAAATGGATGAATGGTATAGATATAATAGATATATCATTGTGAGGCCCTTGTAAATTTGATCTCCATAAAATTGTTTGTATAACTCAAAGCCAGAGGAGAGAGTCAGTGCTCGTCTTACCCACACCAGCCAAATCGGAGGTGTGGGGTACACCAGCCAATCCGCTTCCAATCGACGTAGTCTACTCATTAGGTGGGCTTCACCTTGGAAATTGATGTCATTGTCGCCCACCTAACCAACTAGTAGGGGTTTTTTGTTTTTAATGTTAATGGTCAGAGTAGATTTCCTGTAATCATCAAGTGGGCCCTATAAAAACTAAGGATCTGTATCTCTCTCAATCATGTTACTGTGGCCTACTTAAGTCACAAGTTAGTCTAATTTTTCATCCTTGGTATGTACGTATATGTATGTATGGATCCTCTCATGAGAACTTTTTATGAGGACAAGCTATGTGGACTTTACGATGAACCTAATTGGACATTCACATCATGCACTTATTAGGTCCCCTCTAAGTTATAAAATGTCCTAAAAATCAATCATATTAGAAACTTAGGTGGTCACCTAATCTAAAACTATACAAAATCATGCCTAAAACATCTAGAAGCATTTGACGAGGATCACTTGAGTTTTGAAATGGCTTGAAATTATGTGTGACCCTCTATCCTAATGAAATACACAATGGATGGGTTAGATATCTAAACCACATCTTAGTGGGCCTTATAAACAATCAAAATTTTTTAAATGAGTGACATCCACTCTTAATTATTTTCAAAGGTGTAGCCTCCTTAATTAAGTAATACATGGACATGATTTTAAGTAGAGCTGGGCAGAATCTGAACCGATCCTACGGATTTGACCCGACTCAATCCTATCCAAACTGAAGGCCAAGATTGGGTCGGATCGAGTAGGCCCACTCAAATCTGACCGTACATTGAGTTGAGTTTGGAACAGTGGTCAATCCGGACCGATCTGATCCAATCCGGTCGGATACCTACATAAGATATTTTTATATTTTTTTAAAAATATTTTTATTACGTACCCTCACCCGAACAAAGCCCTAATCCCTTCTCTTTCTCTACCCGAATGAGCGGCGCCACACCCACTCATCTCGATCCGCTTCCACCAGTGCCGAGCTCGGGATAAATCCTGACCCTAGTCCGCTTCCACTCCAACGATAGCCCACCACGATTTAAAATTAGAGGCGACGCTTCAACCGCACAAATGACATGATTGTACAGAAATACAGACCATCCAAATTTTCGAGCATAAAAGAGTAGTTGCACTGAGAAGAAGGTACAACAAGTCTTCAAATTTTGACTTACCGCATTTCTTTTAACTACTAACCATCCATTTGAAAGACATTAATTAGATGGGCAGCAAGATCTTGCAGAGTTTTGTGGCAAACGGGCTCCGTGTAGCACGGACGCCACATGCAATCCGAGTCATTTTTTTAGGAATTGGAAATGTCGATAATGTTTTAGGCAGCATGTAAAGCGTCCAAGCTGTATAGGGTTGGCCATGTTATATAAGTAAGATTCGAACCGTACCCAATCCGATCTGACTCGGTTTCCATGACCGAGTTGGACTTGGTTCAGATCAGGCCAGCAGTGCACCAGATTGAATCGAGTCAGATGACCCGGACTCAGTCCCGGATCGGATCGAGTTCGGGAAAATTTCGGACCAAGTCGAGTTGGACCAATCCGGTTTGACTCATCTCGATGCCCAGCTCTAATTTTAAGTCCCATGACCCATCATAAAAGGGTGTATCTAATTGATGAAGTGGATAGACTATACATACATACATACACACATACATATTGGTATGCTTACCTGCACACCTTCTTACATGAGCACCTGTGCCCACCTTTGCTAGCCACGGAATCTGAACGGTCCATGTGATGTAACACCCCTGGAAACTTTATGGGCCTAATTTTCAGCCTAATCCAAAACTAGCTATAGCAAAGAGAAATGCAAATCAAAGGAGGAAACTGTTTCCATTTTCCATGGCCCACCAGAATTTTGTATTAGGCTGAAAGTTGGGCTTGTGAAGTTCCACATGGTGGGCATGTGAAGTTTCAAAGAGTGTCGCATCACGTGGACCATTCAGATTCCGTGCCTAAGACATCTGTGCAAATCTGCGCAAGGGTGTTCACATAATAAGGTGCACAAGTGAGCACTCCCATACTCCCATATATATATATATATACATATATATATATATATATATATATATATATATATATATATATATATATATATGTGTATATATATATATATACATATATATATATATGTATATATATATATATGGAAATGGTTCTATGAGGTCGACCTCATGGGAAGTTGAGTTGTGTGGGCCCCGCCGTGATGTGTGTCGAACATCAACACCATGCTTTTGATGGGTCCCCTTTGATTATGAGATATCCCAAAAATCAGCCATATACGGAATTCAGGTAGGCCAAACCATCTAAAACCATGTGAAGACTTGCCTAAAACATAAAAAAGCACTTGGTGGAGCCCACTGGACTTTTGGATGGGGCTGAAGCTTGGTCTGACCCCTCATCTAAGTAAGACACACATCATGGCTGGGCTAAATTTATTAACCATATCTCAGTGGGCCCAATAAATTAATGATTATGAATGTTTTAATGGAAGTTTAATCCCTCTCAACTGTTGTATGTGGTGTGGAACACCCAAGTCATGGATTGACTTGATTTTTAAGCCCGTCACCCACCATGGATTGGTGCGTCTGGCTTATGGGGTAGATGTTTGACACACATCACAGTGGGGCCCACACAGCTCGACCTCATAGCCTTATTTCCCTTTTATATATATAGTACCATTTCCCTTTATTTATATATATATATATATATATATATATATATATAGAGAGAGAGAGAGAGAGAGAGAGAGAGAGAGAGAGAGAGAGAGTATTAGTCTCCTGCGCACTATAGGATGAGGAGAACCGGTGGGATTCAACTTCAATGAGAGAGAAAGAGTTGAAAAAAAATTTTAAAAAAAAAAAAAAAAGTCTCTTTCCTACACTCACCCAGATAAATTTGGAATGGCAAGAGAATTTTCCGCGAAAGCCTTTCGCATGAAAATCATGATGTTTATGGACAACGGGGGTGGTTGGTGAGGTCCCCACTAACCAATCCTCGTCCCAAAATTAGATATTACAAAACCCATTTGTGGGCCCCACCGTGATGTGATTTTTTAATCAATTCCACTCTGTCTGTCTATCATCTACGGCCCTCGTATTCCAAAAGCTAAGACGCGAGTTGTATGTGCGCCTCCGCATGTGAAGCTACTGTGGTTGGAAGCTACGTGGGACCCACCAAGATGTCCATGAGAAATCCACACTGTCTATCGGTTTTTTCAGATTATGTTAGGACATAAGTGAGATAGATCCAAAACTCAAGCGGCCCACATGACACAAAATAGTAAGGATGGAATACCTACCTTTGAAAGCTTTAAAAGGGTGACATAAGTCTTGGATGAGACTAATATTTGAGTTGGATGTGACTAATATTTGAGTTGTCATTTCATCCCAGTTAGAATGATATTATGAACGGTTTTGATGGCTTATAAAATCATGGTAGGCATTTTCATCCCCACTGTTTCCAGCAGTGTTGTCGCCTTAACTTAAGCTGCGGAAACTAATGAACGAGGTGGATTTCTCGCAGACTAATCCATGGCCCATATAGCTTCTATCCAAAGATAAATATGATTTAAAATATAGGTGGCCCACTTAAGTTTCTAATGGCCAGAGTTTTTTCAGCGTGCAATCATATTGGTCAGATACATCTTCTGAATGGACTAGATGACATATACAAAAAGTGCATGGTAGGCTTCACATACAATCTGAAAAGTTCTTACAGTGGGTGTCCCCATCCCAGTTATACCTCAGTCGTTGCCCACCTGAATTAATTCCAATCGGCCCTTTATATTTATTTATTTAATACCAAGAACATTAGGGGCCTCACACATGAGGAACGGATTAGATAGGATTAGAACATCATGATAAACTCTATTGCCGATTTGTAATTTAAGCTTCTCAAAAATCGGTTGCACTTGATCCGCACTGGATCCGCTTCAACACAGAAGAAAAAACAAAGCATTAGTCAATATGGCCAGCCAAATTCGTCTAATTTTCCTCAGATCATGCGGAACTGGTCACATGCAGCGCGTACATCCCTGTATTTTTTGTTTTTCCTTTTGGTAAAAAAAAAAAAAGCATACATCCCTTTCGTGCCTAGAACATGCCCTTTATATAGAACATCCTATCTGCAGGTGATTCTGAAATAAAGATCACCTAAATCGGCATGAAAGCTGATTGGCTGGTGTACCACACACCACCGACCAGGTGGGTGGGTTGACGTTGAGGTATGTATTATATTCAAACCGTTTATCCATTTTGCGAGCTCATCATGACACTTGAACAGAAAAATATGATAGATCCAAAGATCAAGTAGACCACACTTAAAAAAGCAGTTGAGACGAAACATCTACCATTGAAATCCTTTTTGAGAGTTACAGAAGTTTTGGATTAATATGATATTTGTTTTTACTCTTCATCGAGTTGGTGTGACCTTATGAACAGATTGGATGGAAAATAAATGTTACAGTGGCTCCATGAATGTTTTAAAAGTGACAATCATTGTCCTGCTGTTATTTTTGGTGTGGTCTACTTGAGCTTTGATTATGACTCGTTTTTGGGTTCATGCTCTAAAATGATCTCGCCTTTGATTATGACTCCTTTTCGGGTTCATACCCTAAAACTATCTGGCCAAATGGATGAACGGCATGAATACATACTGTAAATACATCATTGTGAGGCCCATGTAAGTTTGATCTCCTTTCCTTTGAATTGTTTGTATATCTAGACCTCAGAGATCGTCAGGGCTAGTCTTCGCACGACATGTACCCACACCAGCCAGGTCCACGGTGTGTGGTACACCTGCTAATTTGCTTCGAATCCAAATAGTCTATTCATTTGGTGGGCTTAACTTTGAAATTAATGTCGGTTGTCAACCACCCAAGGTGAAGAGCTAGTTTTATTATTATTTTTTTATTTTTTTATTTTTTTTAATCTAAATGGTTAAAGTAGATTTTCTGTACTCATCATAGTGGGCCCTATAAAAATTAAAAATTTGCATCTCTCTCAATTGTTTCCCTTGTACTGTGGCATACTTAAATCACGACTTAATCTAATTTTTCATCCTTGGTATATAGGTATATGTATGTATGAATGTAAGATAGGTTTCCCCTCATGAAAACTTTCCACGAGGTCAAGCCCGGTAGATTTTACCATCCGTGTTGGACATTAACACCATACATTTATTAGGTCTCCTCTAAGTTATAGAATGTCTCAAAAATCAATCATATCAGAAAATTAGGTGGCCACCTAATCTAAAACTATATAAAGTCATACCATACTTAAAACATCTAAAAGCATTTGATGAAGCCCATTCGACTTTTGAAATGGCTTGAAATTATGTGTGACAACCCT
This sequence comes from Magnolia changhungtana, assembly GCA_030180095.1. Taxonomy (NCBI): domain Eukaryota; kingdom Viridiplantae; phylum Streptophyta; class Magnoliopsida; order Magnoliales; family Magnoliaceae; genus Magnolia; species Magnolia changhungtana. The sequence continues at coordinate 456,278 of JASAUF010000523.1, read as the reverse complement.
TTATCGACATGAAACACACAATAGATGGGTTATATTTCTAAACCATATATTAGCGGACCCTATAAACAATCAAGAAAGTTTAAACGAGTGACATGATTTTTAGTCCCATGACCCATCATGATGTGGATGTACTATACATGCGCGCTGCACCATTCCATCGTGGGCCTAGGTCTGAAAAGTCAAGTCAATTCGTGACTTTTTGGGCCACACCACATGCAGAAGTGGAGAGGGGCCGTACACCATTAAAACATTCATAATCATTTTTGAGGGCCCATCAAGATGTGGTTTGCAAATCCAGCCCATCCATTATGTGTGTCCCACTTGAATGAGGGTTCAGACCAAGTTTCAGGCACATGAAAAACTCAGGTGGTCCCCACCAAGTGCTTTCATATGTTTTAATGGTGTCTTTACATAATTTTAGATGGTATGGCCCACCTGAGTTCCGTATACGGTTGATTTTTGGGTTGTCCCATAATTTAAAGGGTACCCATCAAATGCACGGTGTTGATGGTCGACACACATCACGGTGGGGCCCACATAGCTCGACCTTACGATCACCTTATAGTGAGCTCGAGCGCATAGTTCCTTTTCCCTATATGGAACAGCTCGACCTCACCATAAGAGCTCGTGCGCATCGCACCTTTTCCCTCTCTTGACTTAAATATCTATATATATATATATATATATATATATAAAAGTCAAAAGAGGCTGCCATAGTTATTTAATTATATATATATATATATATATATATATATATATATATATATATATATATATATATATATATATATATAAAAGTCAAAAGAGGCTGCCATAGTTATTTAATTACCATTCAGTCCAATGGAAATGTTCAAATATGGCACATACATTGCTCTCCTTTCCGCCATCCACTCTAAAATCTATCACAATTAAACGGTCGATATCAATTTGATCAATGGTTGGATCCAAAGCAACAATGGTCTTGATCACCAACCCATGGACCATTTATCAAAACTGAAAATCCACAGTAAGCCAAAAGGCATCCCTATCATATGTAAAAGTGGATGAACGGAATGGATGAAACAAATACATCATGATGGAGCCCACAGAGCACCGACCACCAGCCACGGGGCAGGTGTCAAGGGGAGTAGCTAATCCGTCTCCAGCTAGGTGAGCCCTACCATGATGTTATTAGAAACCCACCCGTCCATCTCCTTTGCCAGCTCTGCATGGATTGGTTGCTACCCCCATCGGGACCAAGCTAGAGATGGACGGTCATGTTTAGGGCTTTATAGGGCCCATTGATCTATATATTTTACCACGCTATTCATATATTTTAACGGATCATTTAAGCACATGAGATAAAAAATGAGGCAGATCAAAGTCTTAAGTGGACCACACCACATGAAGCAGTAGGGATTTAAAGCTTACCATTGAAAACTTATCATGGGGCATGGATTGGGTGCTGCCCTACCGGGACCAAGCTAGAGATGGACGGTCATGTCAAGGGTTCCATGGGCCCACATTCATCTGTATATTTTACATTGCCATTCATATATTTCGTGGTGCATGAGCTCAAAAATGAGGCAGATGGCCGTCTCAAGTAGATACAAATAAACATCCCCTATGCCTTTGGGAAGTTTTTAACAGTGAAAGCTCAATTCCCACAATTTCACGTGGTGTGGTCTACCTGATCCTTCAAGTTTTCTCACGTGAGAAGGTCCTATAATGGCTGTTACCATTAAATAACAGCTGTTATGTAACTGTGTTTTGTATACCATGGATATGATTGAAAGATATAACTCCACATGTTTCTTCTGATAAACCACTAATAACCTCCCTAACTTTTTGTATTGGTCTAGAATGCCAAATTGTCTTGGTGGATCGCGGATTTCATTAGGCCATAGATGCAATGAGAGTGGTATTGAAAAATTCAGTGATGTGTTTGCAGGTTTGATTGATTATTTACATGCTTGAAATGGTGGGGTTGGAATCCTTGATTTCAATCCTAGAAAACTGAGATCCAATCCAATCACAGCGGCTGGATTGAGGGCTACTTTGCTTTCACACCATGAGGAAGTTGGAGAGATCCTTTGTGATATGATATATACTGGGAAAAGCAGGCCTTGGTTCTTTACTCCAGTCATTCCTTTTAATCTCATACTTTTCCTCCGATGGTTTTCAGTTGAGTGCTTGATCGACTATAATTGTTGTCCGATCTGATCTTGTGGGCCCCAAGGAGAAGAACTTCAAATTGATTGTTGGGTCGGGTCTTGCAGCATGCTCGCTCGGGCTAACTGAGTTCACGTGTTGCTGGGTTGGGGTCCTTTTGGGTCCGATTTCATTCTTGAATACTCGAAGCCACATCTATCCAGGTCCACATGTCTGTTGGGTACCTTTTAAGTGAAACAAGACATTTTACATGTTTGGGCCCACTTGATGGATGGCTTTATATCACACATGCATGTGCTACTTTGACACATGCTTGGTGTGTAAATGGGCTCGCATTTGCATGCCTAAGGTTTGGGAAACCTCATAAGGTTGCAGGAACAAACAGACAAATATATGTACCATCAAAACTTTTAGGGCCTGTTGGATTTTTCAAAGCTTGTGTAAACATCCTATAAATGGGTAATTATTATCATTTTATCCCGTTTGAAAATTCATAAGAATTCCTGCCTTGGAAACCAATTTAAAAGAGCTAGTTTAAACTTGTAAACCCTAAGGTGATGTATATTATATATCCATTATGTCCATCCATTTTACCATAATATTTTGAGACATGAGTCAAAAAATGAGGCAGATCTAACACTCAAGTGGCCCACACCAAAAGAAACAATGGCCCCAAGAGGTTTTTAAGTGTAAGTGTTCGATTTTCTTTTTCCCATGGCATGGTCCACTTGAGCTTTGGATATGCCTCATTTTTCAACTCATGCCATAAATTCACCTGCCATAATGGATGAACAGTGTGAATAAGCAACATGCATCACAGTAGGACCCACAAATATTTTATAGCATTCTGGGTTTTTGCATATAAGGAGTGATATAAATACCAAATGAAATCATTATTACTCATTTACATGGTATTTACTAATGAATTGAAAAATCAAACAAGCCCAAACTGGTCATTGAGGGTTAATGGTTCTCAGCTGATGGGTGGAATGGATTTATACATAAAATACTGTGGACCTCAATGAGATCATGGTGTGCATAATGGTCGTGGTGGTGTGCATAAACAGTCACCGCTGCCAAAATCTCCAACTGTGTTCAGAATGGTTCATCAGGTGGGCTTAGTGTGTGCAGCCCACAATGCAATAGCCAGCTATATCCACTTATTGAATGATCCACAACTGTGTATTCATATTTATCAATGGCAAGATATTGTTTTCTATAGTTTTATTCATCCTTTTAATAGCTCATTTTGGGACATGCATAAGCCCCAAAATGGGGCAGATCCAAGACTCAAGTGGGCCATATGACAGGGAATATTGGAGTAGGAAATGCCTTAGAGAGAAAGGAGCCCAAGATGCCTACCATTGAAACCCTCCTAGGGTCCATTGATGTTTATATGCATTCTAAACCTCTCAAAAGGTCACTCCCACTGACATGAAAAAAAATAAATAAATAAAATTGCCTGATCCAAAACTTCCGTGGCTCCAATGAATGTTGAACGGTGGGCATTCAGTCTTATTATTTCCGATCATGGGATCCACTTGAGTTTTGGATTTGCCTCATTTGCATGTCATGTCCTACCATGAGATGGCAAAATGAATGACCGGGTGATTTCTCACAAACATCTCCATGGATTCTCACAAACATCAGGGTGGGTCCCACTTAGGGGGTTGAGAAAAGTCTGTGGAGAACTAATTTACTATGGGCGTGAAAGATAGTTTTGAGTAAAGTCTGTTGGGCCATGGTGATGTATGTGTTTTGTCTAAGCCATCCATTCAATTTTCAAGCTCATTTTACTGCATGGCCTCAAAATTGAGTATATCCAACGATGAAGTAAACCACACTATAGGAATACGTACAATGAAACAAAAACCACTCTCAGCACTAAAATAAAACAGAGAGTGACAAAGCCTTCCAAAGCAGTAATTAATACAACAATGACTTCAAAATAAATGCTTCTATACGTTCAGAGGTTACCATTGCCGGATACTTAATTGCGTACCTCCCTGGTGTGTTACGTACGTGGCAATGTTCGGTGGACCCAAAATGATGTATGTATTACATCCACACCGTTTATTCATTTCTAGAGATCATTTTAGGGCATGAACGAAAAAATGAGTTAGATCCAAAGCTCAGGTGAATCAGACCATAGGAACAGTGGAACAATGATATTTACCATTGAAATCTTCCTAAGGTCCACCATGATATTAATTTTCCATCCAAAACTTCTCGTAAGGTCACACAGACCTGGATGAATGGAAAATAAAGATATTAGCTTGATAGAAAACTTCTTTGGCCCAGAAATTGGTGTGGTCTCACTTTATCCTTGGATGCGTCTAATTTTTTAGCTGATCCATCATGGTAGTGCCCACAGAACTTCGTCATGTCACCAAACCACTGAGATTGCGACACCGCACAATCCACGTCCACGATTGCTTGTAAAGGCAATAATTCATACAGTAATAACAGAACAAGGGTGGTAGACTCTTAGGAGTTTCAACACCCCGTAAGGGTTCGAGTATCCATAGGTGGTGAAATTCCACTAGCGTGAGTGTGTGGGGTGTGTGTGCGTGTGTAAAAAAAAAAAAAAAAAACAGAACAATCTCTCGACATGGGAATATCTCGGAGGACTTTAGAGCTTCATGTTCTCCTCGCGATGTTATCCAGCAAATCTCTCTGCAAGTAATTAAAATAAAAAGTATCATAAATCATAAATAATTTCAAACTTTTAAATCAATGAGCACAAAAGAAATTTCTTAATAGTAATAAATTTTAAGATACAACTGAAAAAAATTAAAATATTCTAAGATTTTGAAAATATCACGGGGAACGGATTGGATACTTCCCCTGCCACCAGCCAATGGCTGATGGTTGGTGCTCTGTGGGACCTACCATGATGTACGTGTGTCATCCATGCCGTCCATCTATTTTTTTCAGATCATTTTATGGTATGGGACAAAATATTAGATATATGAAAATCTCAAGTACACCACATTACAAGAAATAGTGTTGAATGAGCATTGACCATTAAAAACCTTTAGGGGGCCATAAAAGTTTTGGATCAAGTTGATCTTTGTTTTTTCCCTTCATCTGGGCCGTTTGACCTAATAAACATATTTGATGTCAAATAAACAGTACTGTGAGCCTTAGGAGGATTTTAATGGTGGATATCCAATTATTATTGATTTCCTATGGTGTGGTCCACCTGAGATTCGTATCCCTCTAATTTTTGGGATGAAGCACTAAAATTATCTGTAAAAATGTATGAACAGAATGGATGAAACACATGCATCATGAAGGGGCCCACAAAGAACCAACCATCAGCCACCGGGATGGTGGCAGGGGGAGTAGCCGATCCGTTTCCATTATAAAGATAGAATCTATCGAGAGCTTTAAAAAAAAAAGAATATATATATATATATATATATATATATATATATATATATATATATATATATATATATATATATATATATATATATATATATATATATATATATATATATATTAGTCGTAAAGTAAAACTTGAGATAATGAAAGAAATCTACATAACCTTTTTTCTACATTAAGGAGAGATGAGACCTCTTCATTTGCAAATGAGCGACCCTTGTAAATTCTGGCGTTAAAACTTGGCATTCTCGTCTTCCCACTCTAATCCTTCCCACCATTCTCCATTGCCTTCTATTTCTCCTTTTATTTCATGGATGCTTGAGCTGAAGAGAGGGAGCTTTTCAACATACCACACGAACGTACATAGATCTCTTCCAAAGTAAAAATATTAATGATGTTCTCGTAGTGTTATTCAGAAAAATGTTTCCTGAAAGTAAAACATTAAAAACTTACTATAAACTAATAAATCATTAGAATTTTAATTATACCAGCCTAAATGAAATCATAAATGAAATTCCTTTATGGTAATAAATTTTGCCATTTAAGCTGAAAAAATTAAAATATTTTAAGATTTTGAAAATCCCACACCATTATGATCATAATAATAGCGCATTATCAATTTCCCAAGAAATTATCATGATATTTTAAAAATACTGTCGATATTCTCGTCACAACGTAAAACATGAGCTAATGAAAGAAATCTACTTCACCTCTTCTACTTCTCAGGAAGCTTCTTTGTAAATTGTGGAGCAGAGGGACCTGGCGTTCTCATCTTCCCACTCTAATCCTTCCCACCATTCTCTCTTGCCTTCTATTTTTCCTTTTATTTCATGGATGCTTGAGCTGAAGAGGGGGAGCTTTTTCATCATACCACAAAAAGTTACATGGATCTCTTCCAAAGATATAAACATAAATAGCTGGCTACAAATGCTTTCTAATTCTGGTAAGCGATACAATTCTAGGAAGCGTAATTTTGGGAATGTATTATGGGGCAGCTTGTCTCCTTCTATAATCTCTTTCATTTGGAAACATTTCGTTATGGTAAGCTCCTCTAACTGATGTAGTTGCTCTACCATACTAGAAGAGAAGAGACTCCTTAACTTTTCACAATTATTAACCCGTATTATTCTGAGGTTTTGCAGGCTTGTGTTCAGCGGAGGAGGCGCTCCACCATCGAATACCTTCTCCAAGTTTGGTAAACCACCGAGAACCAAAAACTGTAAACATTGGAATGCATCATCTCCAACCTCTCTCCAGTCTATAAAGCATTCCACTCCACTGCATTCAACGACTCGAACATCTCTTAAGCTCTTTAAATCGCCTTGGAACTTAGAAAGACTTGTTAAACCTTTGCTTTTATACAAGTCTAAAGAGAATGCATATTTTGTCAACCCCTCAATCCCGCAGGGGAATTTGTCACATTCAAAAATGCTTATCTGCTTCTTAGAAAGATTCACGTGATAAGGTAATTTGTTAACCTCAACACGGAAACTTGTCAAGCCCGAAAACCATCGATGGAACATATCATGTGCGATGAAGCCATTAAGATTGGACACACTGATACCTAAAGATCTCAGGCGTGTCATGCTCACAGCCTCTATGAAAGTAGCTCCGTCCATGGGTCCATTCGTCCCCATTGTTTCTAGTTCCTCCAGACTATGTAGCCCGAATATCATAGTGTAGGGAATTTCAGTTAAGAAAGTCCTTGATATGTCTAACCTTTTTAGTTTAACCAAGCTTTCAATGCCTTGAGGGAAGTTTTCGAGGCCAGATCCTGAGAGATCAAGAATTTGGAGTTCCTTCAGCTTTCCCAATGGTGGCACCTTCGCTAGATCTGTGCATGATCTTAGAATGAGCGCACGTAGATTCACCAATTGCAATAATGACATCGGGAGAGATTCAATGCCAGTATAACTTAGATCAAGGATCTGTAGTTTTGGCATGCGCTCGAAGAAATCGCTGTGAATGGTACGTAATTCATTGTTTTGATTGAGGAACAAGGAGACCAAGTTAGGACAATCAGGCGTAATTTGGAGATCTTTTATCTTGTTGCGCATCAATGAAATCCTTACAACCCCTCTCCACATTTTCTCTTCTGGTGGCTGCACTAGTCCCTCCCCGGCTTTCACAAGGAATTTTGAGCCTTCCATGGATGAAGATGGTGAAGTGATCCATATAGCCAAGTCACGGAGCAAATCATGCATCCTAACGTATTCATTTCCGAAAGACGTCGTCACTTTCTCCAAGAGGCATGCGTCCTTGATTCTTTCAAGGATGTCGTGTCCCTTGTTTGATGCTTCTTCCAAGTTATTCACATTTTCTATAAATCCTTCCTCCCCGGCCCAACATCTTACTAGCTTATCTATTGGTATTTCATAATCTTCCGGAAACGGAACCATCTGAGAAAGCGTGACTTGGCTGACGATCCGCTCGCTCCGGAGGATGGAAGAACGGGAGCGTGAGCAGGTAGGAGACCTGCACCGGGATAGGGATGACCATTGGGAGCGAGTTTCTTCCCGAAAATCTGCCAAATCCTTCTACTCCCTTTTTGCAGCGAATCTCACCTATGACACCACCGAAGACGATCTGATCCGTATTTTCAGCCGTTTTGGGAAAATCAGGGACGTCTTCCTGCCTTGGAACCGACAGCTAAATCGATCACGGGGTTTTGCTTTCATCCGGTTCTGCTACGAACAGGATGCCCTGAATGCCATCAACTGCCTCCATGATCGAAGAATTGACGGGCGGGTGGTGCATATAGCTTGGGCGAAGAGTCAACTGGGAAGTAGGGTTGTAACATCACCTAAATCCTACCCTCTAAATCAGCAGAGACCTTCGAATGGGGCTCGGCCGTTTCTCAATGCGGTCAACAAATCAGCACCTATCTCACTTAACACAAAGGAAGCAGAGTCCGGGGCCACAACCATAGCAGACTCCAGAGCTGTTGAGACGCGGCTTAGATGGTTGGCTCTCTCCTTGGTGGGAACTGCGGAGGACAGGGATGTTCGAATAGATCGGTTATATGGCGCTTTCAGGAAGCCCAATTCAAAGTTTTCAGAGGTTGAGATCGTTAGGATCTCAGCTATGAAATTCTTGCTTATCTTCAAATCTGTAGCAACAATGGATGACTTCAATGGAAACACGAATCTACACAAAGAAATGGGGCTTCAATCGATTGCGAGGTGGACTCCTGAAGAAGTAATAGGGAGCGATGGGGTTTGGGTCAGATTGTTTGGAATCCCCACGCATGCCTGGATCGAGTCTGTTATCCTTGATCTAGCGAGCTATTTTGGGAAGATCGTCCAAATCGACTCCAGCTCGAGATTCGGAAATTTCCAGGTGTTTGCGAGAATCAGAGTCATTCCTCGTCCGGGTATAAGTTTCAACCAAGTGTTGCGATTACAAGTTCTGGGGAAGGTTTATCCTATTTTCGCGGAGCTTGAACCTCTATTCAGCATCGGAACTCCCTCCCCTACTAATCATGCAACGATTGAACGAACCAAGGAGTGGGTTCTAAGACGATTCCATAGTAATAACGGCCCCCCACAAACTGTTTGTGATAATGCCTCTGTAAGAGCTGAAGATACTTGCGGCGAAATTTTGGGTGAAATTTTGGGTAAACATCCTGCTACGTCTAATTGTGCTAGCGTGGGAAAAGGAGTCAGGGCACGTTTAGACACTGGTGGAGTTGCTACTCCAGAGGAATGCGCTACGATAGTGACGACAGTTGGTGATAAGGATGGAGGCGGGGTTGGTCGCGCAAAAGGTGTTTGTGTTAATGTCCCAGCCAGAGGAAATGCCAACTCATGCGAGCGTAGCCAGCCAGATGATATGGATGGAAGAGAAATAGAGCTTCTCAACTGTCCGGGATCTAGTGGAGGACCTGGGGCACCCTCTCAGACTCTGTTGGTCGGTCTTGCTGAGGCTTCAATGGACAGATCAGTTCATTCTCCAAGCTGTCAGGAGCGTCATCAGGCATGGTCACAGATGCGATTATTGACAAACCAAGCTAACGAAAAGTCAGATCGGGTCAGTGTCTCTCATGGGGAAGAAGACATGCTCAATGGAATGCAGCCTTATGTTCAGTCACAACAGAACATGGTCCTTGCGGTCAGTCATCTGTACATGATCCAGCCTGAGAATATGGTTGTTAGAAGTGCTATATCTGAAATAGCTGGAACCTCTCCAAAGTACACCAGTAGCCATTTCCAATCCCAGGATCCGACTCAGGTAGCAGTGCAGATCGGTGGAAAGGAGAATCGTCCATCTGAGGAATGGAATGTTTATTCACGTAAGAACAGAGTAGTGACCCGAGGTGGGAGACATTCATTTCCATTTTCTGGAATGGAAGGCAGGTTAAACCAGCAGGAGATTGGTGCAGACAAGGCCAAAAGAACAGAGGATCAGCAGCAGATCGGTCCCCCAGAAACAAGGGAGTGCTCATGCAGAGGTGATGACGACCTCTCCTCCAACGACACATCTAATGAGGACCCCCACCTACACCACATGCAGGACCAGAGCCACCGCAAGCAACACCAAATGAGAGTTCAGCCAAACTCGAGTCACTTAATTCATCACGGTGAAAATGATCTATTAAGTGGAATGCAGCCTCTGCAATCACAGGAAAATCAAAGGGGAGACAGGCCACAAGAATCCAATCAAGCATTACACCAACTCCCAGCGGACGCGACCATGGACCTCCAGTCCTACCGGATTGAGAAAATAGGAAGCCAAATCCAGGAAGCCATAAGCCAAAGGCCTAGCAACACAGATCACTCTCTTCAACTGACGGCTCACTTCAACAGGGAGGTGAGGGAAGGCAACCAGTCAATGCACCCGCAACCAAGTGATGAGATACCGAACAACCAACCCACTCAGAACCTGGCTAATGGAATCTCCTCAACACCGCTCCAATGGTGTAGACCAACTCCTCACATGCTAACAGCTTGGGAAGGGTGGCTGTCAGGTGTCAAGGAAATGTTTACAGAACCTACAACCATTCAACAACAGATAAAAGACAAACCAGCAGAGTCACAAAACAGGCATTCAATTACCGACTCCCTCACTGAGGGGACAGCTAATGCAGCTAATCTTCACACTCTTCAACCACCTACAAATCACAGGGGAAGTCAATACACGACGGCACCAATTCAGAGGTCTCCAATAGTAGGAACTAGTGCCCGAGATCACCAAGTCCTGACAGGTGCATCAACAGATATACCAGTTAGTGGGCAACGAACTGGAAGGAAGCTGAATTTAGGACACACACAAGACCTGGTCCTGCAAATAGATCAACGAGAACTAACGCGCCAACGAAGAAGGGCCTGGGACAAATGAGGCAATTACTTTATGGGTGGATATAGGAGGCGAAAACACAGGCTCAGACACAGGCAATTCAAGATCCCTGGACACAGACAATTCGGAATTTGCAGATAGCCCCCAGGAAGAAGATGCAATCCAGATCAAGGCAAAACAGTTTAGGAAAAGCCTGCAGAAAACATCTGTCAACAAACGAAAAGGTAACAGACTAAAGAGTGTGCAGAGACGGGCCGGTAAAAAAGGTTGGGTTACAGATGATTAGTCTCCTCTCTTGGAATGTTCGGGGGGTAGGTAATGCGCAGACTATCCGTCATTTGAAACGACTCACCAGGAAGCACAATGTAGGGATTCTTCTCCTGCAAGAACCCATGATTAGAGTCTCGAAGAGACCAGCCGTGGCTGCTAAGCTGGGTTTTAACAACCAGATCTCTGAAGACGCGGTAGAAAATAAAATCTGGATTTTAGCGAAAGGGCACATTCAAATTCAAACAATCCGAACGGCAAGGCAATGCGTCACTCTCAAGGTATCTGAGGAAAGTCTTCCCTATCCTCTTTTCATCACGGCTGTCTATGCCAGTTGCTTCCAAGATGCTCGTAAGGCTCTGTGGGAAGAGCTTCGGAACACAGCTTCTTCCATGGTAGGTCCTTGGGTTGTCTGTGGTGACTTCAACACCACCACCAGCCCCGATGAAAGGCTCGGCGGACCTCAGCAGATGACTACAGCAATGACAGACTTTCAAGAGGCAATTTCTGATTCGGGTTTGCTGGACGCGGGTTACACGGGAACCCCCTATACGTGGTGTAATAACAGGGTGGGGCGCAGAAGGAGATGGGCTAGACTTGACAGGATCCTAATCAATCCAGTTGGCTGAGAAACTATCCAGGCTGCAAGGTAGATCATCTCGCAAGAACATTTTCAGATCATTCCCCTATCCTTATCGGCTTTCAAGCTCAATCGGGCGTCCTTCCTCGACCATTCCGATTTCAACGCATGTGGACAACCCATGACTGTTCTTATCTCTACGTTAGCGCTTCCCGGAATGACGAAATCTCTGCAACCCCTATGTTCAAGTTCTTTCTCAAGCTCAAAAGGTTGAAGGCGGTGTTGAAAGCACAGAAATATTAAGTGTTTGGTAATGTCAACAAAAATGTTCAAGCGGCAGAAAATGAAGTCCTTAAAGCAGAATTTACCTTGCTCAGCTCGCAATCAGAGGAGGATACTATCAAGTTCAACAGGGCTCAGGCCAATCTGAAAAGGGCCTACCTCCAAGAGGAAATTTTTTGGAAGCAAAAATCCAGGATCAAATGGCTATCTGAAGGAGACAGGAATACGCGATTTTTTCATGATTCTGTGCTCGACAGGCGCCGAAGGTTGGAAATTCGGAAGCTGAAAACAGTCTCCGGGGAACCTCTAGAGAAAACCGAAGAGATTGGAGAGGAAGCTGTTTCCTTCTTCAAGGACATGTTTTCTGCAAACGCTTCCAATCACATGGGGGACATCGCAGACTGCATCCCATGCCTCGTTACTAGCCAGATGAATGTTGATCTTAGGAAGCCTCCTACGATTGACGAGGTTAAGGGGGCTGCGCTAGGGATTCCGCAAGACAGCGCCCCAGGCCCTGATGGATTTGGAGGGGCTTTTTACTCTTCCTGCTGGGAGATAATTGGGCAAGATCTTTATGAAGCGGCCAAGGATTTCTTTCAAGGAGGGCCAATCCCCAGAGCTTTCCAAAGCACCCAATTATGCCTCATTCCCAAGAAGAAAAATCCGAGTTTATCACAGACTTGAGACCCATCATTGTGCAAGCTGCATAATGAAGATTTTCTCCAAGATCATGGCGGTGAGGCTTGCTAACATTCTCCCAATCTTGATTTCCGAGGAGCAGGGTGCCTTTGTGAAAGGAAGATCCATAATCGAGAATATCTCAATTGCTAGAGAGATGGCTTATGAAATTGACCGCAAGGTGTTCGGTGGCAACTTGATCATCAAAGTCGACATGGAAAAGGCTTATGATCGTCTAGAATGGGGGTTCATCGTGCAGGTTCTCAAAAATTTCGGTTTTGACCCTCATTGGATATTGGGAGTCCAGCGGTGTTGGGAAGACATGTGGTTTTCAGTAATCATCAATGGGAGAAGCTTTGGTTTTTTCAAATCATCAAGGGGTTTGAGGCAGGGAGACCCACTATCCCCTTCCATCTTCATCTGGCGGTAAAGGTCTTGAATAATGAGGAAATCTCCATAAGCTATTCTCCTTAGGAAGCTGCCAGCCGTTCAAATTGCCCCGAAATTGCCCAACAATCACCCACCTTTTTTTCGCTGATGATGCTATTTTGTTTCTTAATGGCAGGATATCAAACGTTCGATCTCTTCTCAAATTCATCTCCGATTATGAGAACGCTTCAGGGCCAAAAAGTGAACACCTCTAAGACATCCTTCATATCTCCGAAGAATGCTACAAGAAGTAAGATCCAGAAGCTTCAAAGCTTCTTAACGGGATTCAGGCAGACGTTGCTCCCTACTATGTATCTCGGAGTTCCTCTTTCGAAAGGAAGAACTCCAGCCCCTCTTTTGCATGAACTTACGCGGAAGATTACCAGCAAAATAGATGGTTGGAAGGCCAAATTGCTCAATCAGGCAGCCAAGTTGATTTTGATTAAACACGTCCTCAACAATCCCAATCCACATGCTCGCGCTATTACCATTCCAAAATCCATATCCAAAATCATCGAACGGGCGATTGCCAACTTCTTTTGGGGCTCTTCTGAGAGCGGTAACAAGATGCATTGGATTAAATGGTCGACCTTGTGCACCCCAATTCAGGAAGGAGGGCTCGGCATCAGATCTTTTCGTGACACCACGCAGGCATTCAGGATTAAGATGGGATGGCGGCTCCTTCGAATTCACTATGGGCCAATTTTTATGCAGCAAAATATTTTAAGAAGATTATTGCGACTAAAGGAGCAAATGCCTCATCTTCACCACTTGGAAGGAGATATTTAGATCTCTCCGATGCGCTATTCATCACTCAAGATGGTTGATAGGGGAGGGGAAAATCAACGTCTGGTCCCCGAGGCCCCGGACGGCAAAGGGCTTCTAGGGTGCGGTGTCGGGGCACTATCCTCAACAACTCGAGGATGCTATCGTCAGAGACTATTTCGCGTATCCCGTTTTTAGAAATCTGAGAAATCCAGACGTATATCCCCTCATCAGCAATGCAGACAATCTCAGCTCTCCCAATAGCAATATCAGACAGGTCTGATCGACTCATTTGGGACCAATCTTCATCAGGCAAGTTCTCAGTCAATTCGGCATGGAATGTCATCAGGCATCATCAGCCCACCCTCCATTGGACCAAATGGATCTGGAACAAATACACCCCCCCAAAAATGAGCATTCTCACGTGGAAAATCATGCATGAAGCAATACCAGTGGACCAGGCAGTGCAGAACCGTGGCATTGCTCTGGCCTCTCGTTGTGAGTGTTGCAGGTTGAACAGGCCACTTGCGTTGACTCAGTCCACTGTTCAACTGCCCAGTCGGCCCCTCTTGAAGAAAGAGAATGCAGTAGCAGTTGTCACCCATCTGTTCCCGAGGATGGTGGGGTGGAAACTTCAGGGATCATCTCTTTAGTCGAGTCGGTTGCAACCCGTGTTTGGAGCCACTTCGGTCGGCTTTTGATGTTGACAACTCCTCGATCGAACAATTACTCAAAATTCGAATGGATCCATTAAGCTAGTAAGAAATCCCGAGAATCATGTATCTCACGGGGCTTGTGCCTAGCATCATCATCACAGGAGATATGGCTAAGTCAAGCTCGTTTTGAAGGCAATACGATGTCGGTTAGTCAGATTCAGTTTAAGGTACATCGATGGTTGAATGAAATCGGATCAAACATTCCAATTCCGGATAGGAACTCCATGACGGAAACCATCACTCTTCAAGCCCTCAAGATTGATTCGGTAGGCCTTCATCCAGCTCCTGACAATTTCATCAAAGTCGTTTGGTATAGGCCCCCCGGCTGGTTGAAGTTGAACGTCGATGGATCCTCCGGGGTAATCCAGTCAGAGCGGTGGGGGAGGAGTTTGCTTAGGATCACATGGGCAACATCCTTTTTGCTTTTCACGGGAGAACTATGGCCATACTACTAACACAATCGCTGAGGCCCAAGCCATGCTTGATGGCATCACGATATGCGCCAAGCTGGGCCTATCCAATATAATTGTGGAAACGGACTCGAGGGTCATTGCAAGTTCGGTTGAAGATCCTTCACACCCCTCATGGAACATTTGGTACAAGGCTGGGTAAAATTCGAGACTTTCGGAGACCCCTTAACCTTCATTTCGGACACATTTTTCGCAAGGAATTCGGTTGCGGATGCCTTGGAGAATGGCAGATGAGGGATGCCCAAATAGATTATATAACTCTCGGACGCCCTTAGAGGCTTGTTCGTGGGTCCCTTGCCTTAGATAAAGTCGGAATAGGGAACATTAGGCTTTCTTAGATGTGCGTTAGGCTTATAGGATAGGAGGGTCCGCGCCTTTTTTGTATGGAACCTCTGAATGTTTGTTTTTTCTGGTGAAATGACATCTTCGGTTTAAAAAAAAAAAAAAAAAAAAAAAAAAAAAAAAAAAAATCTTCCGGAAACAATGAGCAATACAGGAAACAAGATTTTATCGCTTCATTCTCTAAGTAATCATAGCTAAGTTTCAAAGGAAGAAACACTTGACGCTCCATACCTGGAACCTCAGGTGATGATCCTTTCAATGCCCTCAATGCATTCTCCCATACCTCTTTCTTATCCTTGCCACGCATGGCCCTTCCCACTGTCTTAATTGCAAGTGGTAATCTGCTGCACTCCTCTGCAACCTTCTCTGCTACCGGTTGAATCTCTGATAACAGAACCACATCCCCACATCTTTCACAGAACAAATTCCATGCTTCCTCAGGCGTAAGAGTTCTGACCCTAATCTGCTTATCGGCCTCCATCTCATTACACACTCTAATGAATCGAGTGGTTATTGTGATCTTGCATCTATTTCGCTTGTCCGGCTTTGGAATTCCAACTTGATCCAAGCTAAATGCTTCCCATAAATCATCTAAGATGAGCAGATACCTCACATTCTTCAACTGAGTAAATAGCTTGTCCCTCTTCTCTGCCATATCTTCATTATCGTCGAACCTGATTTTCAACTTCTTTCCAATGTGCTCCTGGATTAATCCCAAGTTGAGGTCCTTGGACACAGTTACCCAAATCACGATGTTGAAGTAATCAGTTCCGATGAACTTATTGTTTATGGCTTTCATGAGAGTGGTTTTCCCTATTCCGCCCATCCCATAAATGCCTATGATGCCATTCTCCTCGTCGTGTAAGCATTGCCATATCTCCTCCATGGTTTCCTCAGCTGTGCTTTGCTGTACTCGTGGTAGTGATGTTTGCATTTCCAACACTGTCGGCAGGCGAGGGCTCTCAGCCACCTTATCGAAGACCCCTTTAGCTTTGAGGTTTTCCACATCTTTGAGATTTTTAACGACCCTTTTGCCCAGCTTGTAGCGAAAGACGTGATTGGTGCAACAACCATTCAAGCACGTTCTAGGTTGCTCGAATTCCGCTCTTAAAGAATTAACTTGAGCTTCGATATTGGTGACGTCCACAAGCCATTTCTCCACTAGGCGAACCTGTGTCTTTCCGAGTGACATAGCATCATCGACGTCCGCTTGAATTTGGCGACGCTTGTCTTGTAATTCTTCCGTTTCCTTCTTCAATGTCTCTACATTGTTATTAAGGTGTTTGAGATAACCGATCTGCTGAGAAACAGGAGCCCAGAAGAAGAGAATGATTTGCACAACTGGACCCAAGAAATCCATTCTGGCGTTTTTGAAGGTAGCAGAGGAATGAAATGAAAGTACTGTCAGAAATAATGCTGTGAAATCTGTAAATATGACTTCAGTTCTGTCAGAAGAAAACAGAAACATAAAAAATCAAAAGAGAGTTTAGAGACGGAAGTGGTTCGATGCTGTGTACAAAGTAGGTAAGCGGATTGGTGGTGTACCGCACATCAGCTATGGACGCGGATTGCGTCCTACCCCCGCCCGGACGGACGGTAATCCGTCCGGGCAGGGCTCTCTGGGGCCCACTGTGATGTAAGTTTTTTATCCACGCCGTTGATATTTTCTCTCAGATCATTTTACGCGATGAGATAAAAAATGAAGTAGGTTCATAAAAGTGGACCATACAAAGAGAATGCAGATATGACACTCACCGTTGAAACATTTTTAAGGGCCACCGTGATTTTTTTTTTTACTATACAACTTATTCGTAAGTTCACGTAGACGTGGATGAAGCGAAAACATAAATATCAGCTTGATCCGGAACTTCTCCAGCTCGTAAGAAGTTTTTAATGGTGAACGTTTAATCCCCAATTTGTGGTCCATTTAAGACTTTTGCGTGGCTATATTTTTGTGTCATAGCTTAAAATGATTTGAGGGAAAATATCAACGGCGTGGATAAAATTATTACATCACGGTGAGTCCCAGAGATCCCGCCCGGACGGTAAAAATTTAACAGGGGTAGGACGCAATCCGCGTCCATCAGCTATATTGCCGGTGTATGTACGTGTCGTGCGAAGACGAGCGCTGACGCTCCTCGAGCTCCGAGTTGTACGAACGATTTAAAGGAGATCAAAGTTACATGGCCCCACGATGATATATTTATTATATTATCATATCTAAAAATCAACTGGACCACAAATAGTAGCGGAGATAATGATTTTCATCGTTAAAAATTTCGTAGGTCCACCGTAACGTTTATATGCCATCTAATCTGTTCATAAGGTCACAAAGACCTTACGAAGAGTAAAAACAAATTTCATATTAATTCAAAACTCGTGTGAACCTCAAAAGGGTTTTGATGGCAGATGTTTAATCCCCCACTGCTTTTTCTAGTGTGGTCCACTTAATTATTAGATTTGCCTTATTTTTTGACTCGAGCCTTAAGATGAGCTCGAAAAATAGATGAACGGTTTGGATATATCACATACATCATGATGAGACCCACATAACTTATTGATGCCAATACACCAGCTAGATATCTACTGTGTGGAACACTAGCTAATCCGCTTCCACAGAATAGACATGTGGGGCCCATTGTGATGTGATGTTTTAATCCCACCCAATCTGTCCATAACGTGCGGCATCCCATTGTTGGAGGCGATTGGCTGGTGTACCACACACTGGTGTTTTGATGTCAACGAGTACCGTGGGTTCCATCATGAGGTATGTATTATTTCCAATCCATCCATCCATTTGGCGAGCTGGTCATAAGGCATGACCGATGAATAAGATAAATCTAAAGCTAAAGTGGATCACACTGAAAAAAGCAGTGGTGGATTGAACTTCTATCATTGAAACCCTTTTCAAAGAAGTTTCTGATCATTATGAAATTTGTTTTTCCTCTTCATTCAGGTATTTGTGATTAATAACGGATTAGATGGAAAATAAATGTTATGGTAGCCCTACAAACCTTTTAACGGTGAAAATTATTATCCCTCTGCTAATTTTGGTGTGGTCAATTTGATAATTGGATATGATTAATTTTTCAGCTAATGCTCTACAATGATCATGAAAATTTGACCAACAGTGTGATATATTAAATACATCATTGTGAGGCCCATGTAACTTTGATATCCTTTGAACCGTTAGTACAACTCGGAGCCCGAGGAGCATCCACGCTCGTCTTCACACGATACCTATCTACACCAGCTATATAGCTGCGAATGCCATTTTGCCATGTTACTTCAGTAATCTTTTGGCTACCGAAGCGTTCAGTATCCAATCCGCTCCCGTTGTCAGAAGCTACGTGGGGCCATTATAAGAGTTAGATGGAACACCTACCTACGGTGGAAACCTATAGGTCCACAGAAGTCTGGGATGAGACTGGTATAAGTGTTTTCAGTTCATCCAGGCTGCAGGTAGGTCCTTATGAATGATTTGGATTGCAAATAAACAATGTAGTGGGCTACGAGAATATTTTTTCCTACCCACAGCAAATTTTTTAAAAATAATATATTATTAATGGTTATCCAGTCATAAGTATGTTATCGGTGGAATAAGTAGAGATGAATGCTTATGCTTGTATGAGACATCATGGTACACCAGTCAAACGATTATGATTATTTATCAAGAAGGTATAGTATATATATGGTCCATCAATTTAAGGGTCATATTTGGTCCTAAGACAATAATATATTTTGTCTCATATTCTACAAAATATATATATATATTTTTTTAAAAGACAATAAAAGAAAATATGATAAATTGTTAATTTTCAGACATTTGTAGTTTATTACTAATTAGATTTTTATGAAAAAATATTTATTTTCATAAATCAGGACATTCTTTAGACAAATTATCAAACAAAATTTTCAGTACTCATAAATACTTGAATTCAGCATTTTAAGTTTTCAACAACTAAATTAATTTTCAAATCTTATTTTTTAATTTATCGAACGGTACCTTTGAAACCAACATTGTTTCTAGCTTTCTTATTCAAATCTCTCTCAGAACTTATTTAGCTTTTAGATGAGGAGGAACTCAATTTATAAACTTGAAATAAAATGAAACAAAAGATAACACTTCAATAGTAAATACTACACTACTGACACAACAGACAATAGTATGTTGCCGATGCAATAATACACAACATTAAATACTATATTACTACAATAAAAACACCCTGCATTTTCATGTTCTACTACATGGCAGGACACACACAAACGAGGGATGGGTACAATTATTTTTTCATGTGCCTAAACATTCACTTTGCCTTTCCAACACTAGAACCATGAAACATTAACAAATTTAGCATAATGGAATAAACATTAGCAAGACTTCTCTATTTTTTACTAACATCATCCTTGTATTTAGTTGTTTTCAAGAAGCCTATAAGGGCCCGTTTGGCCGGGTGGATTGGAAGGGATTGAATGGTATTAGAGTGGATGGCGTGGATTTCTAGGTAATGATGGTGTTGTCAGTGAATTGTCTTGAGATCCATGGGATTGGATATATCCCTGTATTGCTATACCCAGTCCGTTTGGCACGCCCGGCCAATCCAGGGATTCAACCTTCCCATCCCTACCAATCCCACCAACCAAACACGTCTAAGGCAAATTTCAATGGATTAGGGTGGATTGGATGGGATTTAAAGGTAATAATGGTGTTGTCAGTGGATTGTCAAGATCCATGGAATTGGGATCATATCACCGACCGTGTTTGGCAGGCCCGGCCATTCCCGGGATTGCTCCTTCCAATCCCGTCCAATACAATCTAATCCCTTCTAATCCACCTGTCCAAACACGCCCTAAAGCTCATATCATGGCCAGTTCAATCAATCAGACCAGCTCTTTCTCAAAGCATAAGTGTGATCCACCTAATGAATTTATTAGCCTGCTTTTCAAGACAAGATGTTTGTATGGCCTGGATCCGTCACAAGTTTGTCACATGGAGGGGCCCACTTCTCAGGACTTTTGAGTCCATTAGTCATTTGAAACAATGTTAAATCTAATTGTCCTCCAATCAAATAGAAATGTTCACATAACCCTTTCTTTCCCTTCAACATGTTATTCTGAAGAACATCTCATCGATCAAAATGGTGGCCCTCAACATAAGGATCACCAAAACCATGGATATTCAAACTCATTAGTTGGGGTCATTACTCTTGTCCTGGTGGTAGACTCACGAGAGTTTCAACACCAGGTCAAGGGTTCAAGTACCTATAGGTGGTGGTGAAATCCCAAAACTCATCAGTTGGGCTTTACCATCGACATTGATGGGGAGCAACGATTCATTTTGTGGTTGTGGCCTACCTAATTAACGAGTAGATTGGCCCTAAGTTTCCCTAAAAGATGTTTATGGTGCAGCCCACCTTTTGGATGGCTTGGATGATCCACACAAAATGAACGTTTGGCAGAGAGAAATCGTAGTACAGAAAGTTCAGGTAGAAGCCTTTGCTTGTGAACATTTCTCAACCACAGGAAACGTATGAACAAATCAGCTTATGAGGCCCACCTTGATCTTCCAGAGACATCCGACATGTCCATCATGTGAACCCCCTAATTTTCTCCTGTGTTACCCAAAATCAAGCTGATAAAAAACTCAGCGTATGCCACACCACAGGGAAAGTTGCGATGGGGACTTCCACCGTTAAATTAATCCTTCCAGATCATATTTGGGTCTATTGATTTTGCATATTCAATCTAAACCGTTCAGATGATGCATAAACAGGATGAACGAACACCCAAAAAATTAGGCCATTTCAAACTTAGGTGGGTCACGAAATGTTAAAGCATGATTTTACAAGATAGGCCCACCTGAGTTTGGATCAACCTGAGTTTTAGAAGCCAACAGGAATAGGAGGGGCCACACGTGAAGGATGGATTAGATGTCACTAAAACATCACAGTACGTAAGCCCCACACGTGAGTTTGTGGGTAGAAACGCGGTGTGTATTGGATCCGGCCTAAAACAATGAACCGATGATTGTGACTACATTTAGGTAGATAGATGAATTTAGAACAAATGAAAATAAAATTTGCAATGACCAATGACCAGCGTGTAATTCTAAAAATAAACGTTAGGATATTCTACCAAGCTTGATTATGGACCAGTAGTTGGTCGTTCCTGGCTAGAATATGGACAGTTCAAATTGTACACCTCGGCATGTAACCTTAGGAGGGAAAATGAGCTGGCATGGGGAAACATAAGGAAAATACACGAGAGAAGAAGAAATTAGTATTTAGCACAAAGATATAAACACCTCATAAATGTTGTCAGATTTTCAATCTAGCTGAGGTCAAGGGCACGTAGATTCCATTAACTAACCACTTGATGCAATAAAAAAATTTAGGAAAATTCCAGTTGCCCGTTAAATTGTTTTGGAGTTGCTACTCGATGCCATGGAAGACGGCTTCAATGTCATCAACTAGTCTTTAATGGCGGTTGTTTAGATTAGTAAGCGCATTTATATCTTGTAATATCATTTAATAGTGGATTGATTGTCTCTTTGTGTGCCATGGTTTTTTTCCATGAAAATTTTCCACGTAAAAATCATGTAATCTTTACGTGTTTTAGTTTGTGTTTGATTTTGCCTTGCTTGATTGAATTCTAGTTTGCTTCTACACGATCCCCTAACAGGTTCACCATGTATAGATCATCACATCGATGTATTTTGGGACCATATTGACATGTGTCAAATTCCAACCGTGCTTCATGTTAAGCCTTCCATAAAAATACAAAACTCGGGTGGGCCACACCGAAAGAAATAATGTAAAATTAATTCACCAACCTAATATTTTGATTTCAAGTGATTTGACTAACCTGATATTCCAAAGTCTTGAACTTGATAGGGTGTATCTTACTAATGGGCTGGATGGGTATAGACATAAGGGTGGGCCACAATACAATTGTATATTTTTCTATGGTGGGCCCTTCCTCCATCGTTCTCACTATTTTGGCACCTGAGTTTGATTTTGGACTGAATTTTAGGTAAGAGTTAATAATAAATGGGTGCATGCTGGTGAATGAAATGTATTTCAAGAAAAAAAAAAAAAAAAAACATGATGGAATAACTACAGAGCTCTCCTTTTGTATCAACTCGACACGTCCCATTTGCAATGAGATAGACAGATCAGGTCCGAGTCAGGTCCACCAATGAATGTAACAACTCATGCCAATTGATCAAAAGGTGTAAAATCATGCCTAAAATCACTAAATTCACGGTGGTGTGGCCCATATCAGTCCATCTTGGTGAGGCATGTTAGATGGATGAATTGGATAGCATATACAAACCATAATGGATACCACACACCCTTTAAAAGGTTTTTAGGTGGGCGTCTATCCGAATTGTTCCCACCTGGGTTCATGTCCAAATTTGACCTTTGCTCCCATTCAAATTTGCTAGATTTTTGGTTTCATGTTCAAAATTGGCCATTGTTCCCAAAAAAATAGATAGGTTTTTGGGTTCATGTTCAAATTTGGCCTTTGCTCTTTTTATGGGGAAAATAGGCTGGCCAATAATTCAAGGTCAAGTCAGACACTCGTGCACTTAATCCGGTCAGGCAACAATGAACCTAAATGGGAAATTTGTCACTCGGCTCCGAAACGAGTAGCAGCCGGGCTCAAGCTCGGTCTCTCGTCAACAGGTCGGGAAATAGACCGACCTACACAACACTAAAGGAAGCCCAAACACGTGCCAAAAGGATCAGGTCAGGCCCTAGGTCGGCGTCCCCCAGCTTGGGTCGGCTAAGACCACATCCGCCTCCTACTGCACACCTTTAGTGATTTTGAACAATCAAAGATTTGCCCGGAATATTTTCCAGAGAACTTGGAAAGTATCTGCGACATGCTCGGGATCCCAAGATATTCGCCAAGGATCTTGGAAAATTCTCCCACTCATTTAGGATCTGAATCCCTCTACAATACGCACCTACCAAATAGAAAGATCTTCCCTACGTCACCGCTTCTCCTCAACTATAAATAGGAGCACCTCTAATGATAAAAGGTACGCATAATTAGGGGTGTATACAAACTGGGCTAGCTCGGTTAGCTTGCTCGACTCGGCCTGACCTGGAACTGAGTTCGGGTCAGGACGGGCCAATTTTCTAGGCCCAAAAGTGAGTTCAGGCCGAGTTCGGATACCTCCCAGTTCGGCCCGACTCGGTCCGAAATCCAACTCGCCCTGGCCCAACCCGACCCGGCCCAGCCCGACCCATGTATGACTGTATTTAATTTGTATAAAATATTTTATTTTATGCTTTGTCAAATGTATGTAAATGTATGTAAATGTCCTGACTAATTAGATTTTTTATGGAGTTTATGTTCAACTATCTAAACCGTTGATCGAGAGCTTTATAATGGGACGCGGATTACTTGTCAAAGCCTTTCCCATGAATTTGCTGTAATGTTCGAAAATGGCTCGAACTCAGGTTTGAAACTGGCCTGAACTCGAAGGTTCGAAACTGGCCCGAACTCGCGTCGGGCCCGGTTCGGGCTGGAAATGTTGGCCCGATGACCAGGCCCGGTCGAGTTCGGGCCTTGTGTGGCTGTTGAACGGGCCTAGACGGGCTGAGGCCAGTTTGACTAGGCCGGACCCGTGTACACCCCAACGCACAATCTCTAGCCTAAAACCCCTTACTCGACTAGACCCAGATTCCCTACCTGACTTAGGTATTCGAGGGTCCCATGTACAAGCCAGGTCTCCTTTGTTCGTCCCTTATGCGGGTATATGAAGGTCAAGAGGAAGACTAACCAAATTTTTGCATCAACAGTTCCCAAAAAATCAAGTTGATTCAGTACTTGTGTGCATCATTGCTAACGTTTTTGGAAAACAAAGCAGAAAATAAAATTTCTTGAAGGTTTAGATTAATTAATTAAGCTTTGTGGATCACCATAAGATATCATCAAGCATCCACAATTAGCTAAAAATATTGAGACTTTAGCTCTACTCATACCTTTTAATCGGCGCTATTGAGTACTGTTGGATGGTGGATGCTGTATTTGAAAGGAAAAGATTCTTTTTCAGATATATCTCAAATGAAGAAAGCCTATATATACACAACCTTAGGAGAAGGGTGTGGTAGATGGATGGATGGGCAGATACAGTGTTTTTTTTTTTTTTCGGATTGCAGAGGAATGAAACAAAGGTATTGATGGGAGTGGTGCTGTGAAAAATCTATGGATGTAACTTCACTTTTAAGAAGCTGAGGAGAGGAAGGCAGAGAAACTGCTGAGAAAAGAGAGAGTAAATCACTTGAAATTAGATCAAATCACTTTTAAGAAGCTGAGGAGAGGAAGGTAGAGAAACTGCTGAGAAAAGAGAAAGTAAATCACTTGAAAATAGAGCAAAGGAGAGGAAGGAGGAGAAACCAGTAAGAAAAGTGAGTAAGATCACCTGAAATTAGAGCTGAGGACAGGAAGGAAGAGAAACTACTGAGAAATTAAAAGAATGTAAATCACCATGATGATAATGTTTAGTGACGTCAACCCAATCTATCATGTGCGGCCCTCCTGTTCTCCTTGGATTCGAAGTCCAGCCAGTATGCGACTAGCCAATTTCACGTGGTTGGAAGCTACATGGGGCCCACCAAGATATACGTGAGAAATCTACACGGTCCATTAATTTTTATAGCTCATGTTAGGACATGATTTTAAAAATGGCGGAAATCCAAAACTCAAATACACTACACTAATACGAAATTGCTGGGATGAAATGCACAACATTTAAAACTCAAATATGCTCAGCTGCTAATCAGTTGCACTAGTTCTCATTAGAACTTTTTGGGAACTCATCATAGTTATGTGAGTCCTTAATCCGAATGGTCCACTTGATGCAGCACCCCATGAAACTCCTGTGGCCCAAGTTTTACTTTGATTCAAAACTTTGGTGGGCTATTGAAAAAGAAAACAATTTCCTCCATTGATTTGCATCTCTCTTTTCTATGGCCCACCAGAGTTTTAGATCAGGGCGAAAATTGGCCACCAGAAGTTTCATGGGATGCCGCATCACATGAACCGTTCGGATTAGACACCCATGACACATGTGCAAAGGTGGGCATGTACATAGGTGAGCATGCTCCTCCCACACACACACATAGTTAGTTATTTAGTTAAAATGACCCGATCAATGGTTTGAATGACATAAACAGTATGGTGGGCATTTCCATCCACACTCTTTCCCACGGAGTGGTCCCATTAAGTTTTGGATCTACCTCATTTTTGGCATCGTGTGCCAATATGAGCCGGATAAACTCATGGCCTGACTTTTAGTGTCCTATCATCCTAATCAGATGCATCTTTTGAATGGATTAGATGACATATACAAGATGTGGTAGGCTCACATACAATCCGGAAGGATTTTACCATGGGTGTCCACATCCCAATTATAAAATTTGTGGCATGGCTCACCTGAGTTTTGAGTTGGCCATATTTTTGTATGCAACTGAGAACATCAGGGGTCCTTTGGCACCATGGATTTGGGAGGGTTTGATGGTATATTTGGCCCCATAAAGTAATTGGGGTGTGGCAAATCCCCATCCATGCTAAAAGCTTGGACCACATCTAAAATCCTTCAAAGAGTTACATGTGTAACACGTGTGTCACTAGACTGCTAATTTATTTGGCACATGATCCACTGATGATATCCCAAAACAATTAAATTATCAATTGCATCACTATAATTACTTTAATATGATAATTTGCACCCTCCTAATATTGTCTATGTAAATCAATAATTACAAATCGTTGGTTAGTCACTCAGATGTGATTTGTGCTTGTGGCCCATCCCAAACATGAAATTTCATCATTTTCAAGCAAAATATATATTTCAAAGGGCTTATTACAACTATTGTGTCAAACATTACATACGTACACTAATTAGAGATATTAAAGTTAATTTAGTAATTAAATTCAAACCCTTATAAATATATTATATACAACTACTTTTGAATTACAGGAGATTATGAATCTAGGGTGCCGAATACAATAGGAGGATTTCAAATATAGGTGTTCCAAATCAACTCTCCCAAACAGGCTTTTAGGGGTCTATTAGTGGCCCTAACATGCTGACCTTGTAGATTAAGCTTGTCAAAAATGTTTGTACCCATAACAGAACAAAAGCAAAAGAAAAAGCATTAGTCAGCAAAGGTGGCGAAATTTGCCTAGCTGTCCTCCAATCAAATGGAAATGCATACATACAATACATTAGCCCCTTTCTTTCCCTCTGACGTGTCATTTTCTGTCAGAATAAAAAAAATGGGCCTCAACATAAGGATCACCAAAACCAGGATAAATAGTCTACTTATTCTCATTTTATGGTTGTGGCCCACCTAATGTGCATGATTTAAAGACTGTAGTTGAGTACTTATTAGGGGCATGGATTGGGTGCTACCCCATTGGACCAAGCTAGAGATGGATGGTCATGTTAGGGGCTTGTGGGGTGCACATTGATCTATATATTTTTTCCTGACATTCGTAAAATTTGCCTTATCATTTGAGTGCATGAGCTAAAAAATGAGGCAGGTTGCAGTCTCAAGTGTACCACACCATACGAAGCAGTGGGGATTTAAAGCCTGACATAGATCAAGTTCATATTTATGTTTTTCCTTGTATAAGTTTGTGTAACCTTATGAATAAGTTGAATGACAAATAAATATTTCTTATAAATATACACCATAAGTTGCTGACAAACCTTTCCCAATATTCAAAACTAAAACACAATTTCTGAATTTTATACAACGAAATTTCAAATGGTGAAATATAATTGTGAGAATCAAATTCTTGTGGCATCCCTGCATCTTGAATATTGAGATGCAGAGCAGCAGCTCCATCTCCTCTAGAATCATATGAATGAAGAAAATGAAGGAGAGAGGGATTGGATATGGTAAAGGAAAGACGACAGGGAGAGGTCACAAGGGTCAAAAGAATGAGAGGGAATTTCAAGTTCAGATTCGAGGGAAGTCAGACCCCTCTCCCCAAGAAAGGCTTCAAGAACCCCTTCTCCCTTAGGTTTTCCTTCTGTTTTCCTCTTTTTTCTTATTGGGCTTTTCCTTTTATTGAAGATGAAATTGATTTTTTTTTTATTTTTTTTTCTTCCTTGTTGTGATACATCCTCTTCTTTAGCAAGACAAATGTATGAAAGATCATTGCTACTGCTGCTATTGTTTTTTTTTTTTTTTTTTTTTAAAAAATTAATATAATAATGTGATAATATGGTAGAATATATATAGTATGGAAGGGTAGCCTAAGTTGGGATTAGAATGACATATTTGGAAGATATAAAAAGTGTGTATATCAAGTCACGTCAGGCTATATTTGTCTACAAGAGGCAAATGGAATAGCAGATAGTTTGGCTCGATTGAATAACAAATCTCATATTAGCAGGACTTACCAGGCTGTATGCAACCTCCCGTCTTCTCTCCATTGGACCCTTTTCCTGACGAAGTAGCTATGGCAACCTTAGAGAGGGGTTTAGTCCCAAGTAAGGTTTCTTTAGAGTTGGTTGTGGGGTATATGTTGATGTAGAGTGGGTTGCAGTGAATTTCATGGCAAAGATTGACTAGAGAAGGCCCGATTGGAGGCAGAAATGATGTGGACCATCATTACCTTAAAACAATCATATCTCGCAAATCAGGATGAGTTTTTTGACATATCTTATATAATTTTGGTTAGGAGAAGCTACTTTAGCCAACAACCTGGCCAGGCTGGATTGCCCATGCCGGATTTGTGAGATTCCATCACATCAACGTTCAAAAGTCCATTTTATTTTCATTTTTACTATTAGTAGTAAGTTTTAGTTCTCATATAACTTTTCTTCCTTTGAGTTATAGGAGTTGTGCCCAACATGAAAAGGGCTCAAAAAAATTAAGAGAACAAAGTGGTTAAGCTAAATTGCTTACTATTTTTTGGTCGAAAACCATGAAGTCTAATAGGAATGGTACTATTTATAGTTAAGTCATGTTTTTAGGGAGTTTGAGTCTAAAACTCCGTCCTAGGTTTGACCTCATTATTTAAAGGATTGTAATTTCATTTTTTTAAAAATTATTACTAATCAATTTATTTTGAACTTATTAGAATTTATTTATATTTTTATCCATGGTGGATTCGAGGAAGCTCCGTGAGAGTCTAAGGAGCTCCATGGACTCGGAGTAATTATTCCCTAAAAAAGACAATTATCAACCTCATCACATCCCTCCCTAGGTGCTCAATGATAGGTGGGCCATGATCTTTTTTGGTGTTGTGTGTCCGCTCAAATGTGTTACTTTCCTTGTTGTATAGTATGTTCTCCTTATTAATTAATAAGGCATTCTTTCATTGAAAAAAATTAATAAATAAATAAAACAAAAACAAAGGCCAGGTCAGGCTAAAAGAGTTGAGCCCAAGCTCGACTCGAATGTTGATTGGGCCATCATGTAAGGGTCAAGCCCAACACACGGCCATGCTAGTTGGTCCAAGCCTAAAAGAAACTCAGGTGGGCTTCCAGGCTCATTGCCACTTAGGCCTGGTTAGTGCTATATGTTTGTAGTCTCCTTGAACAGAACTAAAAACCACCCTATACTTTGAAATTTTAGATGCAGCAGCAGCAACAGCAACAACCAGAATCAGGTAAGACAGAAAATTAATTGTGCTACAATAGTTGACCGAAATCTAAATTCAAAAATTATTTGGGCCATCCGTTCAAAGCTAAAGCCCATAACACAGTCCAAGCTAGTAGGTATATGCTCAGCTAAAAGTCAGGTGGGCTTCTCGATCCATCGCCTTTCTTAGGCCCACTTAGTTTTACATGTTTGTAGTCTCCTTAAATAGAGAATTAGAGTTGGTATCGATCCCTAGCGGGGTGGCTAACATGGAGTGTGTGTATTGACCTGGGTGTGTACTAACAAACTAACCTAAATAAAAAATAAAAAATAAAAAAAATAGAGAAGTGGAGAGGCCTACATTTCGGAAATTGACTTGCAAGAACATCAACTCCATCTCCTCTAGAATATTTTGAAAGAGCGCCAGTTATTAATAATAGAGTAGAACATCATCTCTTGCAGCTAACCTGTCACCCCATATTAAGTCTAGGGCCTAAAAATCAGTCTCATTTATGATTAAGGTAAACCACACAATTGAAAATAGCATACAAGACAACACTCACCCTCCAAATGGTTTCTCTTTTGTGTGGCCCACCTAAACCCAAGTAGGTCTTAATTTTTTGGCCCTATGCCTAAATTTTAGTTTGGAAACTAATGATTGAAGTAGTTTTATATAATCATTATGTTGTACCTATAAAATCAAGGGTGGATATCTCTATCCCAACTATTTACTTTGTTGCGGCCCACTTGAATCATCAGCCAACTTATTTTTTTATTTTATCCTGGGGCCTAACGTTAGAATACATCTAATAGTCTAAATGGATTTCACATATACATGACGTTGGGCCCTTAACTGTGTGGGGCCCGTCTTGATGTATTTTTTGTCCATCTATTTTTTTTTTTTCCCCAAATCATAATAAGATCCAAATTTCAATTGGACCGTACCCAATAGAAACAGTGATGAATAACAATTTAAAACTTTTCCTGGGCCATAAAATTTTTGGATCAATCTGATCTTTTTAAACGGGTTGGATTGAAAATAAACATCATTAAAACCTTATGATGGGGCCTTTGGAAGTTTTAATGGTTAGACACTGAATTAACACTGTTTCCTGTGGTGGGGTCCACCTTAGATTTGGATATACATAATATTTGGTAGCCCGTCCTAAAAGTGGCTGTATAAACGGATGGACGGCATGGATATACAAAAATCATCAGATTGCCCTACGGTACCTGGTAAAAACCTACTCCACTCCCTCTCCAGCCACCCCAACCCCCATCTCTTCTCCCAGCCCATTCTCTCCCTCTCTCATCTTCCAACCCACACCCCACTTCTTCCGAGCTCCAACCCACGCCTCATCTCTCTCTCTCTCTCTCTCTCTCTCTCTCTCTCTCTCTCTCAAGCTCCTCCGGCCAAAGCCGCCCGATTTTTGCTGGGTCCACCTCGAATCTGATGACATTCTCACCCACCGGGCCAACCTATCGGAAGCGTGGGATGTTGCATTTGACTGATAGGCTTGAAGTTATCCAGTTGGTGGATCATAACTCATGGTCCAACCGGTTGGACTTGGACACATTCTCTTAAAAAGAACAAAAAACCAAAAAAAAAAAAAAAACACTTTGGGAGACGCCCGCCATTGACATTTTATGTGCCCACCTGAATTTGTACAGAAGATCTACTCTAATAGCTATTAGACGTGTAATCCCATGTTAATCCTAGGTACCTAAAATTAGGGTGACATGTGATTCAGGTGGGCCACTCCAAAGGAAACAGTTGATTTTTTATTTTTTATTTTTACCTATTTCATTGTAGTTTAACTATTATCTAAGATATTCCAAAACAATAACGGTAGCAGTAATAGCCACCACCGTTACTATTATGATACCAGCAAAATGGCATCACAGGCCTTTAGAGCATGTTTTTTTTTTTTTTTTTTTTTTTTTTTTTTATATATAAATTTTAATTTTATTTTAACTGCCATTATGGCTATTTCAACCCCATAATATGTAACGGTTATAATTGTATTACCAGTGCATACCGATAGTTATTTTGAATACCTTACTATTATGCCATTTATGTATTGAATTATATTGTATATAACAAAATAAATTTAAATAATCAAACATGTTACACTAAGAAAGAGCTAATTATTGAAAACTAAAAATATAGAATTTGTATTGAACTTGAATTTTGATGAGTTGATGCATAATAAAAGTTATAAGTAACAACTTACAACTTATTACAATTTATAAGGAATTTAATCATTGGCGATTATACCATAGCATACTAAAGTATGTCATGAATATGCCATTATACCATGGCATAACCATCACATCACATGCTTGAGTATGCCACAGGGTGATCGCACATGATCCACCCTTTATTTCTTTCAAGCTTACGAAGGAGATTATATAAAAACCATTCAAACTATTTGATTTCAAATTGAAACTTAGGCTAGGTGCCCAAAAATAAAACCTATATGTGATTTTGGTGCGCCATACAAAGGAAAATAATTTGAGGGTGAGAGTTGCCTTGTACATTGTTTTGGGTCCACTTGAATCATTGATAGGGCTCATTTTTTGCCCATAGGCTTAAATAGAGTGATGCACAATTGGAGTGGGTTTTACATAAACATAGCGGTGGGGCCCACCCAAGATGTCAACCTGCTCACGCGGCTAACCCTAACTTATTTTAAGAAATGTAACGGAAGATGCTCGGATGATAATTAATTAAATTAGTTGGTAGCTTATTGAAAACATTTTCGAAAAAGTTATCCTATTGTAAATATCGTATTAATGAGGCAGTAAACTTCCTTCCTGAAAATTGAGTTGCGGAAGCAGCAGCTCATTTCCTCCATAATCATTTAAGAGTGCCCAAGACAGAATAACAAACAGATCGTGAGCAATGTGGAGGAGGAGATTATCGTCTCTTGCAGCTACATCCATCCGCCATTCCTATCTATCATCCTCCAAACCTCCTGCTACAATCCCTAGTAGCTTGATCACACACCCACCATCCCTTCCAGCCACGATCCAACGGCTCTGGTGGAAGCCAGATGGAATGAGGGTTTGCAGCATCAGCAGGGGTATGATGACGGGATCGAGTAGCGTCGCATTGCTTCGGTTGAATGATCTTCGGGACAACAAAGGGGCGAGGCAGAAGAAGAGGAGGAAAGGGAGAGGGATCGGTTCGGGGAAAGGGAAGACAGGCAGGGAGAGGTCACAAGGGTCAGAAAAGGCGAGAGGGACCTTCAAGTTCAGATTCGAGGGAGGTCAGACCCCTCTTCGTTGTCGCCTCCCTAAGAGAGGCTTCAATAACCCATTCTCCCTCACCTTCCAGGTTATTCCTTCTTTTCTCTTCCTGGGCTTTTCTTTTTTATTGAAGATTAAAGGAATTTTCTTGCTTGTCGTGATGGATTCTTTTTTTAAGCAAGACAAATATTTGAAGGAATTCGTTGCACATAAGTGATTTAAATCAGATAGAATCGTAAATTATATATAGATAGTTTCTAGGAAAAAGACCATGCAACATGATCATTACTAGATAGACGGATTTAATTCATTTGTTATATTGCCATGTGTACCCCATCAAGAGAAGATCTAAAATATTCCTGGATCCACTGTATCATCTCCCAAACAGTCAACGTGAGATAAAAAAATGAGGTAGATCAAAGTCTTAAGTGGACCACACCACATGAAGCGGTCACTACACCAAAATCGTCATTTAGGAACGGTTTTAAACCGTCCCTAAATGCTTCAGGAACGGTTTAATACCGTTCCTAAATGAGGCGTCGCAAAAAATCAGGAACGGTTCAGAACCATTTTGGGTACCCTTCTGGTGCCAACGGTCACATTTTAGGCACAATTTCAGAAACGGTTTTGAATGCTAATTAAGGTTGCCAACAGTCAGATTTTATGACGGAATTTTAATAACAATTTAAAACCCCTTTGTTCATTACATGAGAGAGAGAGAGTGGGGTCTGTAATCTACTCGTATTATATGCTAAATAATTACACAAATAGAAGAAAAGGACAATAGAATGATTCACACATAATAATCTTTAACCATAAATTGGTAGTGACTAATAACTATCTCTGCAGCTAACCAATTAATATAAAATCCACCAACCATATCCATCCAACCGTCCACCGATCTACTTCAAAATCTTGTCCCTCCATCAATATACCCCACCCAAGATAAGTACAAAATACAACATACAAGATCTCCTATTTCCAATTTTTTAAATTCCATTTATGTCCTATGCTCCTGGAATCTTCTCAGTATCCCTTCAAGGAAAACATCAAACGCATCCTTCATACCGGCCAACCCCTCTTTGGGGGCGATGTACACAAACTTCGGTACCCCTTCAAGGTAGACAAAGGCTCGTCTTCTTCCTCCCCTCAAAAACTCTGCTTCGTTGTAGTGAATGCAGTGGTTGTCCAAAGATGTTCAACAAAGAGCCTCCAGTTACACCAACCCAACAAAAAAAAAAAAAAAAAAAAACCAACATCAGATTTCCAAACAGTTCAAAAAATCAATGAGATTAATTTTCTTAGAATTCAATACCTGTACTTGTTAGGTATGTTCTTGATCATGACAGTCGTTCTGGTGTCTTTGCTGATGGTTTCTTCATTGAAGAGGAAGTTGTTTTCTGTGGTCTACATAAAGGAAAACAACCTTGGGTCAGCCTTGATGGGAATAAGGCCCAACATGAAATTACCATTGAGAACAGACCGTGAGTTAAAAAACCAAGTACAAAATGAGCAGATGGTAATAGCAGATCTGGAAAATCAAATACAGAGCAGAATTTTTATTTCTATTTTTTTTAAAAGAACTTAACTATTATGCCAAGGTTGAATGGCTAGAACCTTTGAGCACCACAGCTACAACAACATCATTGGACCCTCTCATAGCAAGAGTAAATGGAATGTTTAATCTAGAAGCTAGAATTCTGATCTAAACACTTCCATATTTTTATTTTTTATTTTTGGAGCGTGAAGGGACAGGTTTGGAGCTGTAGCAAAACTCTTCCATAACACCTATTTCTACCCATTAAAAATTAAAGAAACAAGTGGTGAAGAAATTCTTGTCACGGCAAACAAGGGATGTGCTAGCACGTACCTAAGCCCAGATCAAGGAGTAGGGTTCATGTCGAGGGCAAATGGATCCCCAGCACTCGTGCCAAACTTCTTGTTTCAGATATGATTAAAATGCAGATGTAACAGAATATCATAAAACCAACCCCAAGTAGTTGGGCCCAAGCCTATCATGAAGATGATGAGAGGTGGTGGCTTCTCCAACCATATAAACATAAAAGGATATATAGAAAAACTTCAAAGAACTACATATTAAAAAAAAAAAAAAACCCTAACTATATCAACTAACTCGTAAAAACTAACTATATTAGTCAGGGCTCCCTTTGATTGTATTACATAAGTACCGATGGCTTTGTTTCTATTTCATTCTCTGCTTCTATTTTCAGTAGGTGAGCTTTAATTACAGGTGTAGGATAGCTAATAATATATAAATATTAGTCTCTCATAAAAGAAAAATAGCTGCCACATTACAGTCACATCATGGGACCAGAAATTAAAGACTGAATGACTGTTGAAAATGGGAGCTAGATAAACACAAATATAGATAAACAACATGATATTGATATTATCGTGTGGGTATCAAAAGGATCTGCAACAGTGGTGGAATCACCAAATTCTACTCTCACTGTAGTTCCATGTTCACAATGAAATTATATGATAAAAAACCATAATAACAGCACACCAAAATCAAAACCCATCAAGCAATCTGATGTTTCAGGCTAAACAACCAATAGATAAACAACATGATATCGAACTCTTGAATTGACAAACCTGATAGCATATAATCATTCATGATATTGAACTCTGATGCAAGAAGCAAGTCTCTCCTATACAGATACCTGAAAATAGGCAACAACAATGCAGCGTTAGCCAAACTAGTAGAGTCTACTTTCAGTAAAGTATTTTATCTGTGATATAATTCCTTACCATGCAGTGATGATCGAAGCCATCAACACATTTGTTACAAACCTGCATTACATCTATCATGTCCAGTCTATAGAAACAACTAATCAAGTAAGCTATACAATCAAAACATATATACAGTCCCCTAGGAATGAAACCACTTAAATAATTACCCTGCAAGTATCTGCAAAACAAGATGTGTTAGTTCATGTTCTTACAGCAAGGAAAAAGAAACAGATCCTCATGCACACATGCACATAAGCACATGACACAAGTTGTGTACATGCCACACATGTGCATACATACGAGATCCAATCCATTCAGAGTACCACTATGTTGATGCCCTGCCTCAAGAATCAGGTTGATCCACTGTTAGATGGGTCATGGTTTAAGAAACAATTGTTTTGTTGAAAAAAACTAGGGAAGGTTCTGGAACTGTAATGCATTCACTTGTTTCTGAAGTCGTGTCCTACATATAATAGGGACAAGTTTCTTCTTCTTCTTTTTCTCCTTTTTTATTTTTATTTATTTATTTATTTTTATTTTTTTAAGCAAGCAATGGAATTTCATTAAAATGCCCAATGGGCCGAAGTACAAAGCTAGCAAGAGATAGCCAAAAGCAATGGACCACTTTTGTTTTTGGGTGACAACATCTACATGGTTGGACCCACCAAATGGATGGATGGGTTTGACCATAAGCTACCATCCACGTAGCAGACAAATTCCAACCTGTCAAGTGCGTGCGAGTCTGCGACAATCAACATCCACCTTACAACAGAACACTCCAAAATATAAAAATACCTAAGGCATTATGCTAAATATAGAAACATCTGTTAATTGATAATTGACAGAAAAGAAAAAAGAAAAAAGAAAAAAAAGAGTATCATTGTTGTTGTTTAAGTAATCAAGAGAATGCAGCCCAGAGAAACCAAAATAAGAACTAGTCTTGCTTACCAATCCTGCAACCACTGGCATAAAGGAAGAAAACAACCTAGATGGCAACATACATAGCATGAGTGTTGAAGATTTCAAATATGATTTGGTTGAAGCACGAGGTGCTGGCAAAGCAACAAGAAATCAGTCCTTGTAGCTGAAAATCAACGTTATTATTCAATTACATACAGATAAAAGATTACACAAAATTGCATACATCCAAGCAGGCTGACAGGCTGACATTCAACCATCCTAGCATTTCTCAATGAAAACACCTACAAGCAATGGGCATTTCTTACATAAAAAAATCAATCAATTACTCAAAAAAAATGAAAAAGAAATAAAAGAACATCACCAAATCAACTAGATTTGCTTAATACTAGGCTGATAGAAAAGCATTACTCAGTAAATGAAATCCCAAAATGAAATCTATTTTGACGTCTTCCCATGGAGCATCAGTGCAATGGAATTGGAGTATAAACAATTGGTATCACCTAGGGTTTGCAGGGAATCACAAAAAGGTGGGAAAATAGTGATGTTAAGAAAGGGTTGTATATTGTTGATTGGGTTAGGGACATTGCTAGAAATTGTTTGGACTGAACTTAATTGTTAATGGGGCCGAACTATGACTGATTCTGGGATTAATTTTTTGGATGAATTTGGGACTGAAATCTAGTTTGTAAACCGTGGCATATCGCCACTATGCATGTCACCAGGAAAACATGAAACCCAATTAAAGTTTCATAATAATCACCAACTGAGTTTTGCCCCTATTGTGACTCGGATGATCCAAGTGTGTGTCACCATCCATCCACTGGGGCCCACATACTGAGTGGTCCAGGCAAGTCAACCAATTAGCCTTGTAAGGAACATAGAGAAAAGATTGGATGGCAAGGAACTTTCAATTAGATTTGGTTGGGTCATATATAACAAAATGAGAACTAGTAAAATTATACAAATATTACTAACACAATCCAAATTTAAGCTTGGGATGTGAAATTACTATTCTCAGTTGATATGGGTTTCAAAGCTTGGATTGGTCAAAACAAATCTAGACGTCTTGCATCGCTTCCTTGAAGAGTTCCTTACTGACATAAATTACACTACTGCAGTTAAGAGTTACACATGCTATAAAGGCAAATATCATATACAATTGTGAATCTGGAATTTACCAAGATGTCAGAACTGGTACTACGAAATTTATGTGTGAAGTGAGTCATACAAGTAGTTTAATTGTGAAGTTATAACCACATGAAACATAGTCAATTGATCACTCAAGCTAAACCATTAAAAAGATTAAATCAAGGTACTCACTTAAACTACTAAAATTAGAGATATTGAAAATTCCCTTTGAAAGTGTAGGCTTCCAAGAAAATCATTCTCAATCTCTTCCACGTCACCAATAGAAGCTCAATTAGCCATCAAGAAATTTGAATTAGTGATCCTAAAAGTACTAGCGGAAGAAAATATATAGGAAAATCATATCCCATGAACCCAAACTTTTGTGATCTAAATTAGGTTCAGAGGGTTAATATGGGGAAGCTGGGTTTCCGAGGGTGAATATAAAAAACCCCTTCATTTAAGGTGTCCCCTCACATATTCTTTTTATCTGCTCCTATGTAAACCTGATGCCTTGGCGAGGCTCACATAAGCTAAGCACCCTTGGCTGTGAGCCTGACTTGCCCTTTTTCTTTTTTTTTTTAGAAGATTGAAAATTTTATTAACCTAATTCAACAAATGGGACCAATTCAAGATCAACCTATCACTTAGAAACTCTTGAAGCTACCAGTAGTACTATCAAAGAGAGCCAAAGTAATATGACACAATGTCATAAGAGTATATCAGCTGCACAAGAAACAACAATCTTGCCATGCACTATGTGAAAGCAGAAAACCTGTGAGCCAGCAAGAATCCTGCTACTTAGTACTGTCAAAAAAAAAAAAAAAAAAAACAAAGATGTGACAAGTGAGTGATAAACGATTCATCCACTTAGCAACCACCTTCGAATAGGATGAAAGTTAGACTTCTTGAAAGTCAAGGAATAAAATTCCATTGTGTGTCAAATAGACTTCATAATGCACGATTTGTCAGTAAATAAGACAAGCAGGTGATTTTGATGAACTACAAGCATGAAAGTGAGCTTGTAATCGTAGTTGTAGCAAAAGCCTAACCAAGAAAGCGT
This sequence comes from Magnolia changhungtana, assembly GCA_030180095.1. Taxonomy (NCBI): domain Eukaryota; kingdom Viridiplantae; phylum Streptophyta; class Magnoliopsida; order Magnoliales; family Magnoliaceae; genus Magnolia; species Magnolia changhungtana. The sequence continues at coordinate 418,182 of JASAUF010000523.1, read as the reverse complement.
AGACTTCCTAGCAAAGATAAGTAAGAACCAATCAATTTTATTTCGTTGAAGATTTCAGTTGATCATTTTCAAAGCAAATAATCCAAACAAATATCATGCCACTTAAAATGCAACCATATCCACCTTATCTACTTACTCCTAAATATATACTACAAAATTTAGATCTTGTAAATGAATAATTGGCATGCCTTCCATCATCACAAATAAATCCTTGATGCCAAATTGGTGACCGAATCCTTCTAACACTAAGTCTGAATTCTGTACAAAATAAATGAGAGTCAAGGTTTCTTGCGGGTATCATAACTTAGAATGGCAAAAAAAAAAAAAAAAAAAAAGTCAAAAAAGTCACATTTCCATTGGATGATTTATTTCATTAAAAAAAAAAAAAAAAAAAAAAGAACCAAGATAAGAGTAACCGTCTTCTCATGAAAACCAAAGACCCCTCATGATCCATGCAAAATTCAACAAGCTAATGAAAGCATCACATTTAACTATACACTCATAACTTTAGAAACATATTGTTTTATGATAAAATATCCTGGCATCTCCCCAAAATGGGAACTTTCATTGTTCCAGTTCCATGGTAAAATATCCTAAAAGCATCACGTTTACCTATACACTCATAATTCATTTTTCTCCTCTTTTAAGTTTTACAACTTCAGCTCCCAGTTCCATGGTATAAGCCTAGCAGAAAAATTAAATTAGATAAAACACAAGCATGCATACCAGGATATGAAATATTGTAAACTCTGAGGTGGTTGCATAATTTTTTTTTTTTAAATCAATGCAGCATCTAGTGTGCTTTGGTCTCCACATCCCAAATCCCAATAGCTTCAAGGAGTAAAGATCGTAGGTATCAAATTTGATTTGTGTGTCCTTTTTAAGATGTAGTCTGGGTTTTAGTTTGCATACCTTTTGTCAGATTTAAGTGATAACACAACTCAAAAAATGAATTACCTATAAGCTGGTATAAATAATTTTAGCCCTATATTCCTCCACCTCTTGCTATATCACCAACACATCTTCGTCATTAACAATGTCAGCTGCTTTCAAACAACAGAATTATGGGGAAGCATCTACATGCAGCATGTCCATGACATGATAACAACTAGAGGCACTCAACTACCAAGATACCATGGCGCTACCTTGGAGGTTGACTCTCAACTACCAAGATCACCAAAAGTGCTCCCCCATACATACAATCAAGGAGAAAAAAGACTAGAAAACATGCAGACACTAGCCCACCTGATGACTAACCAATCTGATTTCTAGGCCTAGGTAATGTGATCTGCTGACCATCTGATGTGGTATGATCCTTCTGGCGAAGGACAGAAAATGACAATCCACAAAAGCAAAACACAAGGATTTAGGGAAGTAAAACAATTAGAAGAAATAACCCAATTAAGTTGGAATCATGTGGAAAATAGATAGAATGGTATCATACTTCATAGTCGATGTTATGTTACTTGGTCTTGAGGTAGCTTCCTTTTGCTTGAAAGAGTAGACAAATTGCCACTATATATTATTAAAGAACACAAAAACTATAGATCAAAATTAAACCATGTCATTCTATTGAAAAAATTAAAGATGGTGCTTGAATGTGCACAACATATCAAAATTTGAGAAAGGTGTCATGCTACCATGAAAACAATATACATTATGCATTGACTGACATACAAATATATTTCTTCTCTTTACAACTCCATTCTAATGCTTTGTCAATGGCCAAAAAGAAAAGATAGTACATTACTTTGGTTGCTGTGCTCGGGAAGTATGAGAGATTTGACTCCATGTGAGGTTTGAACACAAAAGGTGCAGTTTCAACATCTTCTAATTGAACTTCTTTATTATTATCTGGTGCTACGATAGTGACATTGAGCTCCTGCTATTAAATGGCGAAAAGAGAAATGTGCTCGTTGTATGGCATCTATTGAACCTGCAAAATAAGAAGTAAAATAGGCTCTCACATGCAATTTTTTGTTGGGATATAAAATAAGATGTGACATTGAGCTCCTGCTATGAAATGGCGCAAAGGGAAATGGCTAACTTGATTCTCATACATCCAAATTGCATGTGAGAGCATATTTAGTAACAGACTAGTGAAGTCACTGCCATTGAAAAATTTCCCCATTTCACCAACATTTTTTGGAGCAGGAACAATCCACATCGACCCAACAGATCAAATCCAGACCATCAAACCATGGCCCAACTAATATGGACTGGAGACCTTAGAACACTTTACACATCCATAGGTCCGACAACCCTATAATTATAGTCATCCTTTTGGAGATTGACATGAGAAACAAGGGGCAAACTACATAAAGTTATCCCACAAATGATGCAATACACAAAGAATGCATCGCAAGTCGCATCCAAATAAAGGGACATAAGTACAAGTTCTAGGAAGATTTACGATAAACGTAGCAACCGTGTAAATGATCCAGCCATTTGTTTTTCCCTTCTTCACATGGGCCACACTATGAACCATGGCCCTAACAAGTACAATCATCTGAAGGTGCAGACATGTATTAGAAAACGGTTGAAAGAGATGACCAATAGTCTATAATCAACAAACGTGTGCAGCTGTATCATACGTAATGATACAATCACTTTCCTTGACAACTTCTCTCATATGTAGAATATGGTATCCGTACCATGATGACCACCTGATACAAAAATCAAGCCGATCCACAATGTCAATATCAGAGGACAGCCGATGGCATGAAATAGGGTTCTGGTGTGGCCCACCGATGAGTGAATTGGCCTGATGTTCATATGACGTGAACATCATACTCTCGCCCACCTTTTGTACGGATGAGATATTCTACATCAGAGGATAGCAGCTGTATCAATCACTACAACAAAAAAAAATGTACGATTGAAAGAGATGACCAATAGTACCTGTCTGAACCAGGGATCGAAAGAGGGAGGGAGAGTGAGAGGGAGATCGAGAGAGGGAGGGAGAGTGAGAGGGAGATCGAGAGAGAGAGAGGGTTGAGATTGGAAGAGGGAGAGGAAGATCGAGGGAGAGGGAGAACAAAAGAGAGGGAGATTGAGATCGGTAGAGGGAGAGGTAGAGGGAGATCAAAAGAGAAGGAGATCGAGAGAGAGGGTTGAGATCGGGAGAGGGAGATCGAGAGAGAGAGAGAGAGAGAGAGAGAGAGAGAGAGAGAGAGAGAGAGAGAGAGAGAGAGAGAGGGTTGAGATTGAGGGAGGGAGATCGAGAGGGAGACGCAGACGGCGCAAATGAAGGATTTTAGGGTTGAGATCGGGAGAGGGAGATCGAGAGGGAGACGCAGACGGCGCAAATGAAGGATTTTAGGGTTGAGATCGGGAGAGGGAGATCGAGAGGGAGACGCAGACGGCGCAAATGAAGGATTTCAGGGCATTTTGGTGTAAGGAAATAAGGAAAACCATTCGGTAGTCTGCGGTAATTTACAGTAATGTGGCTCTCGGGCCATGTGGGGTCCACTCAGAGGTTACTGATAGAATCCATTCCGTCCATCTATTTCAAAATTAAACAATAAAATATAATAATAATAAATAGGAACATCAAACACTCAATTAAGACACACCAACAAAACAATGGAAATAATAGTGTACAACAGCAACTAGTTGAGTACGGTTCAATACCGTTTCAATTCAAGAACGGCTTAGAGCCGTTTCTGAACCAAAATCCCGACCGTACCAGATTAACGATTTTGGTGTAGTGGGTAGGGATTTAAAGCTTACCATTGAAAACTTATCATGGGGCATGGATTGGGTGCTGCCCTACCAGAACCAAGCTAGAGATGGACGGTCATGTCAAGGGTTCTGTGGGCCCACATTCATCTGTATATTTTACATTGCCATTCATATATTTCGTGGTGCATGAGCTCAAAAATGAGGCAGATGGCCGTCTCAAGTAGATACAACCAAACATCCCCCTATGCCTTTGGGAAGTTTTTACAATGCCATTCATATATTTCAAGTTTTCTCATGTGAGAAGGTCCTATAATACGTGACAGTTATGGCTGTTACCATTAAATAACAGCTGTTATGTAACTGTGTTTTGTATACCATGGATATGATTCAAAGATATAACTCCGCATGTTTCCTCTGATAAACCATTAATAACCTCCTAACTTTTTGTATTGGTCTAGAATGCCGAATTGTCTTGGTGGATCGTGGATTTCATTAGGCCGTAGATGCAATGAGAGTGGTATTGAAAAATTCAGTGATGTGTTTGCAGGTTTGATTGATTATTTACATGCTTGAAATGGTGGGGTTGGAATCTTGATTTCAATCCTAGAAAACTGAGAACCAATCCAATCACAGCGGCTGGATTGAGGGCTACTTCGCTTTCACACCGTGAGGAAGTTGGAGAGATCCTTTGTGATATGATATATACTGGGAAGCAGGCTTTGGTTCTTTACTCAGTCATTCCTTTTCATCTTGCAGTTGAGTGCTTGCTCGATTATAATTGTTGTCCGATCTGATCTCATGGGCCCCAAGTGAAAGAACTTCAAATTGATTGTTGGGTCGGGTCTTACAACATGCGTACTCGGGCTAACTGAGTTCACATCTTGCTGGGTTGGGGTCCTTTTGGGTCCGATTTCATTCTTGAATACTCGAACCCACATCCATCCAGGTCCACATGTCTGTTGGGTACCGTTTAAGTGAAACAAGAGCATTTTCATGTTTGGGCCCACTTGATGGATGGCTTTATATCACACATGCATGTGCCACTTTGACACATGCTTGGCGTGTAAATGGGCTCCTTTTTGCATGCCTATGGTTTGGGAAATCTCATAAGGTTGCAGGAACAAACAAACAAATATATGTACATTGTTTCCATTTTTTAGCCCCATTAAAACTTTTATGGAACTGGTCATTCAGTGTTAATGGTTCTCAGCTGATGGGCGGAATGGATTTATACAGAAAATACATGTGGACCTCAATGAGATCGCGGTGTGCATAAACGGTCATGGTGCTGTGCATAAACAGTCACCGCTCCAAAATCTCCAGCTGTGTTCAGAATGGTTCATCTGTTGGGCTTATTAGGTGCAGCCTACAACGCAATAGCCAGCTATATCTACTTATTGGGTGATCCTCAACTGTGTTTTCATTTTTATCAATGACTAGATATTGTTTTCTGTAGTCCTATTCATCCTTTTAATAGCTCATTTTAGGACATAAGCCCAAAAATGGGGCAGATCCCAAGACTCAAGTGGGCCATTTGACGGGGAATATTGGAGCAGGAAATGAGGGAGGAGCCGAAGGTGCCTAAAATTGAAAACCCTCCTAAGGTCCATTGATGTCTATATGCCTTCTAAACTGTTCATAAGGTTACTCCCACTGAAATGAACTGGAAAAATAAAATATTTGCCTGATCCAAAACTTCTGTGGCTCCAATGAATGTTTGAACGACTGGTGGGCATTAAGTCCCACTGTTTCCTATCATGGGGTCCACTTTAGTTTTGGATTTGCCTCATTTTGAGGTCATGTCCTAACATGAGCTGGAAAAATAGATGGAGCGGGTGATTTCTCACAACATCACGGTGGGTCCCACTTAGGGGGTTGGGTTGAGTAAAGTTTGTGGAGAACTAATTTACTCTGGGCGCGAAGGAGAGTATTGAGTTTTTTTTTTCATTACAATAGCAAATATGTTATACAGCCATCAAGAGCAGCAAAGAAAACCCCACACAAGCATAAAAAAAAAAACTGGGGGCACCAAACGGAAACAAAAACAAGGCACAAATACCCCTGTACAAAAAGGAAGAGCCACCTAGGGGCCCTCCTTGGTGACCCTGATGGAGCCCAACCCCACTTTGTCTAGGAAGACCGAACCCCGGATATGGGCTGGGAGATCTCTAACATTCTTAAAAAGGAGAGGGGTTTGCGACTCAGTCCCCATTCGGACTAAGCCGTCCGCCGCCGGACCGTTCCCCTCTCTCTTGATGAGCTTGAAATAGATGTGACCTTCAACCAAGGAAGGAGAGTATTGAGTAAATTCTGTTGGGACATGGTGATGTATGTGTTTTATCGTTGCCATCCATTCATTTTTCCAGCTCATTTTAGGGCATGGCCCCAAAATTGAATAATGCTTCTACACGTTCGGAGGCTACCATTGCCGGAGGCTGATTGCATACCTCCCTGGCGTGTTACGTGGCAATGTTCTATGGACCCAAAATGATGTATGTATTACATCCACACCGTCTATTCATTTCTAGAGATCATTTTAGGGCATGAGCACGAAAATGAGGTAGATCCAAAGCCCAAGTGAATCACACCACAGAAGCAGTGGGACAATGATATCTACCATTGAAATCTTCCTAGGGTCCTCCATGATGTTTATTTTCCATCCAAACTTCTCATAAGGTCACACAGACCTGGATGAATGGAAAATACAGATATCAGCTTGATAGAAAACTTCTTTGGCCCCAAGAAGATGGGTATTCAATCTCCATTACTTCAAATGGTGTGGTCTCACTTAAGCTTTGGATCTGTATGATGTTTTGGTTCATTCCCTAAAAGGATCTCAAAAAATGAATGGACAGTGTGGATATAATACATACATCATATTAGCGCCTACAGAACTTTGCCATGTCATCAAACCACTGAGATTGCGACACTACGCAATCCACGTCCACGATTGCTTGTAAAGGCCATAATTCAGACAGTAACAGAACAATTTCTCGACATGGGAATATCTCGGGAGAATTTGGATCTTCATGTTCTCCTCGCGGCATTATCCAGCAAATCTCTCTGCATGTAATTAAAATAAAATAAAAAAAGAATAATAAATAATAAATAATTTCAAACTTTTAAATGTATGAGCGCAAAAGAAATTTCTTTATAGTAATAAATTTTAAGACGCAACTGAAAAAATTAAAATATTCTAAGATTTTTGAAAATATCACACTATTATAAAGATAGAATCCAATTATCAATTTCCCGTGAAAGTACAGAGAGCTTTAGAAAAAAATTTAATGGTAAAGTAAAACTTGAGATAATGAAAGAAATCTACATAACCTTTTTTCTACCTCAAGGAGAGAGGAAGCTTCTTCATCTTCAAGACAGGGAGGGACCCTTGTAAATTCTGGTGTAGAGGGGCTTGGCCTTCTCGTCTTCCCACTCTAATCCTTCCCACCATTCTCCATTGCCTTCTATTTTTCCTTTTATTTCATGGATGCTTGAGCTGAAGAGAGGGAGCTTTTTCAACATACGACACGAACTTACATGGATCTCTTCCAAAGATATAAACATAAATCGCTGGCTACAAAAGCTTTCTAATTTTGGTAACAAGTCCAATTCTAGGAAGCGTAATTTTGGAAATGAATTATGGGGCAGCTTGTCTCCTTCTATAATCTCTTTCATTTGTAAACATCTCGTTATGCGAAGCTCTTCTAACTGATGTAGTTGCTCTGCCATACTAGAAGAGAAGAGACTCCTTAACTCTATGCACTTATAAACCCGTATTTTTCTGAGGTTTTGCAGGCTTGTGTTCAGCGGAGGAGGAGCTCCACCATCGAATACCTTCTCCAAGTTTGGCAAATTAGAGAGATCCAAACTCTGTAAACATTGGAATGCATCATCTCCAACTTCTCTCCAGTCTATAAAGCATTCCACACCTCTGCATTTAATGACTCGAAGATGTTTTAAGCTCTTTAAATCGCCTTGGAACTTAGAAAGGCTTGTAAAACCTTTGCTTCTATACAAGTCTAAAGAGAATGCATGTTTTATCAACTCCTCAATCCCGCATGGGAATTTGACACATTGACCTATGCTTATTTGCTTATTAGAAACAGACCGGAAAGGTATATAGTTAACCTTAACATGGAAACTTGTCAAGCCCGAAAACCATTGATGGAACATATCATGTGCGATGAAGCCATTAAGATTGGACACAGTGATACTAAAAGATCTCAGGCGTTTCATGTTCACAGCCTCACTGAAAGTAGCTCCGTCCACGTGTCCAGACGTCCCCATCATGCTTAGTTCCTCCAGACTAGGTAGCCCATATATCATAGTGTAGGGAATTGCAGTGAATGAAGTCATTGATATATCCAATCTCTTGAGTTTAACCAAGCTTGCAATGCCTTGAGGGAAATATTGGAGGCCAGAATATGAGAGATCAAGAATTTGGAGTTCCTTCAGTTTTCCCAATGGCGGCACCTCCTCTAGATCTCCGCAGTATCTTAGAATGAGCACACGTAGGTTCACCAATTGCAATAATGACATCGGGAGAGATTCAATGTCAGTACGACTTAGATCAAGGATCTGTAGTTTTGGCATGAGGTCGAAGAAATTACTGTGAATGGTATGTAAGAAATTACTGTGAATGGTACGCAATCCACTGCTTTGATTATTGAGGAACAAGGAGACCAAGTTAGGACAATCAGGCGTAATTTTGAGATCTTTTATCTTGTTGTGCATCAATGAAATCCTTACAACCCCTCTCCACATTTTCTCTTCTGGTGGCTGCATTAGTCCCTCCCCGGCTTTCACAAGGAATTTTGAGCCTTCAATGGACGACGATGGTGAAGTGATCCATATAGCCAAGTCACGGAGCAAATCATGCATCCTAACGTATTTATTTCCTTTAGACCCTTCCTCCAAGAGGCATGCGTCCTTGATTCTTTCAACGATGTCATGTCCCTTGTTTGATGCTTCTTCCAAGTTATTCACATTTTCTATAAATCCTTCCTCCACAGCCCAATATCTTACTAGCTCATCTATTTCTATATCATAATCTTCCGGAAACAATGAACAATATAGGAAACATAATTTGATCTTATCATTTTCCAGGCAATCATAGCTTAGTTTCAAAGGAAGAAACACTTGACGCTCCATACCTGGAACCTCAGGTGATGATCCTTTCAATGCCCTCAATGCATTCTCCCATACCTCTTTTTTATCCTTGCCATGCATCGCCCTTCCCACTGTCTTAATTGCAAGTGGTAATCCGCTGCACTCCTCTGCAACCTTCTCTGCTACCTGTCGAATCTCTGGTGACATAACCACATCCCCACATCTTTCACAGAACAAATTCCATGCTTCCTCATGCGTAAGAGTTCTGACCCTAATCTGCTTATGGGCATCCATCTCATTACACACTCTAATGAATCGAGTGGTTATTGTGATCTTGCATCTATTTTGCTTGTCCGGCTTTGGAATTCCAACTTGATCTAAGCTAAATGCTTCCCATAAATCATCTAAGATGAGCAGATACCTCACATTCTTCAACCGAGTAAACAGCCTGTCCCGCTTCTCTGCCGTATCTTCGTTATCACCAAAACTGATATTCAACTTCTTTCCAATGCGCTCTTGGATTAATCCCAAGTTGAGGTCCTTGGAAACAGTTACCCAAATCACAACGTTGAAGTCATTGGTTCCGATGAACCTATTATTTATGGCTTTCATGAGAGTGGTTTTCCCTATTCCGCCCATCCCATAAACACCAACAAGGCCATTCTCCTCGTCGTGTAAGCATCGCCATATCTCCTCCATGGTTTCCTCAGCTGTGTTTTGCTGTACTCGTGGTAGTGAGGTTTGCATTTCCAACACTGTCGGCCGGCGAGGGCTCTCAGCCACCTTATCGAAGACCCCTTTAGCTTTGAGGTTTTCCACATCTTTGAGCTTTTTAATGACCCTTTTGCCTAGCTTGTAGCGAGAGAAGTGATTGGTGCAACAACCGTTCAAGCACGTTCTAGGTTGCTCGAATTCCGTTCTTAAAGAATCGACTTGAGCTTCGATATTGGTGACGTCCATAAGCCAGTTCTCTACTTGGCGAACCCGTGTCTTTCCGACTGATATAGCATGGTTGACGTCCGCTGTAATTTCGTCACGCCTGTCTTGTAGTTCTTCCGTTTCCTTCTTCAACGTCTCTACATTGTTATTAATGTGTTTGAGATAACCGATCTGCTGAGAAACAGGAGCCCAGAAGAAGAGAATGATATCCACAACTGGACCCAAGAAATCCATTCTGGACAGATGGATGGATGGATGGGCAAGTAATGGCGTTTTTGAAGGTAGCAGAGGAATGAAATGAAAGTGCTGCTAGAAATAATGCTGTGAAATCTGTGAATATGACTTCGGTGCTGAGAAGCTGAGGAGAGAGAGCAAGAGAAACTGTCAAAAAAAAAAAAAAAAGAGCGAAAGATAATGGAATTAGAGACGGAAGTGGTTTCGATGCTGTGTACAAAGTAGGGAAGCGGATCGACCGGACGCGGATTGCCTGCTCACAGCGACAGTGCTTTACCACACATCGGCTACTATGGTATATGTACGTTTCGTGCGAAGACGAGCGCTGACGCTCCTCGAGCTCCGAGTTGTACGAACAGTTCATAGGAGATCAAAGTTACATGGGCCCATGATGATGTATTTATTATATTCACATCATTTATCCATTTTTCGAGATCATTTTAGACTAATATCCAGAAGATGAATCATATCCAAAGATCAACTAGACCACACCACAACTAGCTGCGGAGATAATGATTTTCTCCGTCAAAAATTTCACAGGGCCCACAATAACGTCTATTTTCCATCAATCTGTTCATAAGGTCACGAAGACCTGGATGAACAGTAAAAACAAATTTCATATTGAATCAAAACTTGTGTGAAACCCTCAAGGATTTCAATGACAGATGTTCAATCCCCCACTTTTTCTAGTGTGGCCAGGTTAATTGTTAGATCTGTCTTATTTTTAGTCTCAAGCATTAAGAAGAGCTCTAAAAATAGATGGACGGTTTGGATATATCAAGTACATCATGATGAGACTCGTAGAACTTCTGACATCGATACACCCGCTGTATATTTGGCGTGTGGTACACTAGCCAATCCGCTTCCACAGCATAGACGCGTGGGGCCATTGTGATGTGATGTGATGTTTTAATCCCACCCATTCTGTCCATCATATGCGGTTGTTGAAAGCGGATTGGCTGGTGTGCCACATACTGAGATATTCACGTCAGCAAGAGTATGTGTTATATCAAAACCATCCATCCATTTTGGCGAACTCGTCGTAAGGCTTGAGCTGAAAATTAAGACAAATCTAAAGCTAAAGTGGACCACAATGAAAAAGGTAGTGGTGGATTGAACTTCAACCATTGAAATCCTTTTGGGAGTTACAGAAATTTTGGATCAATATGAAATTTGTTTTTCCTTTTCATCCGGGTACTTGTGACCTTATGAACAAATTAGATGGAAGATAAACATTATGGTAGGTCCTGCAAAATTTTTAACAGTGAAAATCATTACCCTGCTGCTATTTTTGGTGTGGTCCATTTGAGATTTGGATATGATTAATTCTTCGAATAATGCTCTAAAATGATCTCAAAAATTTGATGAACAGTGTAAATATAATAAATACATCATTGCTAGGCCATGTAACTTTGATATCCTTTGAACAGTTAGCACAACTGGGAGCTCGAGGAGCGTCCACGCTGGTCTTCGCACGACACGTATATACATCTATAACTGGTGTGCGGTACACTAGCCAATCCACTTCCCCCTTGTTGGAAGCTACGTGGGGCCACTACAAGAGTTAGATGGAACACCTACCGTGTAAACCTATAGGCCCACAGAAGTCTGGATGAGACTAATATAAGTGTTTTCAGTTCATCCAGGCTGGCAGGAGCTTATGAATGATTTGGATAGCAAATAAACAACGTAATAGGATCTGAGAATATTTTTTCTTACCCACAGCAATTTTAAAAAATTAAAATATTATTAATGGTTATCCAGTCAAAATATGTCATCGGTGGAATAAGTAGAGATGAATGCTATGTTTGTATGAGACATCATGGTACGCAAGTCCAACGGTTATGATTATTTTATCAAGAAGGGTATAGCATGTATGGTCTATCACTTTAAGGGTCATATTTGAGAGATGTGCGTGGATGGGATATAAGTGTAATAAATTTGGTAGTAAGACAATAATATATTTTGTCTCATTTTCTACGAAATATAACAAATAAGACAATAAAAGAGAATATGATAAATTGTTAATTTTTAGACATTTGTTGTTTATTTTTACTAATTAGATTTTTATGAAAAAATATTTATTTTCAGGCATTACGACGCTCTTTAGATAAATTAACAAACAAAATTTCCAGTACTCATGAATACTTGAATTCACTGTTTTAAGTTTTCAACAACTAAATTAATTTTCAAAATCTTATTTTTAAATTTATCAAACGGTAGCTTTGAAACTGACATTGTTTCTAGCTCTCTCAGAGAACTTATTTAGCTTTTAGATGAGAAGGAACTCAATTTATAAACTTGAAATAAAAGATAACACTTTTAATGGTAGATACTACGCGACTGACACAACCATAATAGTATGTTGCCTGATGCAATAATACACAAAATTAAATACTATATTGCTACAATAAAAACACTATGCATTTTCATGTTCCACAATCTGCATGGCAGGACACACGACAAACAGTGGATGACCACAAAATCACATTTTCATGTGCCTAAACATTCACTTTGCCTTCCCAACACTAAAACCATGAAACATTTATAGATTTAGCATAATGGAATAAACATTAGCAAGACTTTCTCTATTTTTTACTAACATCATCCTTATATTTAGTTGTTTTCAAGAAGCCTATAATGCTCATATCATTGCCGGTTCAATCAATCGAACCAGTTCTTCCTTAAAGCATAAGTGTGTTCCACCTAATGAATTAATTTATCAACCTGCTTTTCAGGACAAGATGTTTGAATAACCTCGATCCCTCACAAGTTTGTCACATGGAGGGGCCCACTTCTCAGGACTTTGAGTCCATTAGTCCTTTGAAACAGTGTCAAATCTAATTGTCCTCCAATCAAAGAGAAATGTTCACATAACCCTTTCTTTCCCTCTAACATGTTATTCTAAAGAACATCTCATCCGTCAAAATGGTGGCCCTCAACGTAAGAATCACCAAAACCATGGATATTCAAACTCGTCAGTTGGGGTCCTTACTCTTGTCCCGGTGGAAGACTCACAAGAGTTTCAACACCAGGTCAAGAGTTCAAGTACCCATAGGTGGTGAAATCCCAAAACTCATCAGTTGGGCTTCACCATGGACATTGATGGGGAGCAACGATTCATTTTATGGTCGTGGCCTACCTAATTAATGAGTAGATTGGTCTTATGTTTCCCTAAAAGATGTTTATGGTGCAGCCCACCTTTTGGATGGCTTGGATGATCCACACAAAATGAACGTTTGGCAGGAAGTTCAGGTAGAAGCTTTTGCTCGTGAACATTTCTCAACCAGGAAATGTATGAACAAATTGGCGTATGAGGCCACCAGGATCTTCTAGAGACATCTGACATGTCCATCATGTGAACCCCCTAATTTTCTCCCATGTTACCTAAAATCAGGCTAATGAAAAACTCAAGGTATGCCACACAACAAGGAAAGTTGGGATGGGGACTCCCACCATTAAAATCCTTCCAGATCATATTTGGGGTATGCTGATTTTGCATATTCAATCTAAACTATTCAGTAGATGGATAATCAGGATGAAAAAACACCCAAAAAATTAGGCCATTCCAAAACTCAGGTGGGTCACGAAATGTGATTTTAAAGGTTTTAGGCATGATTTTACAAGATAGATCCACATGAGTTTGGATCAACCTGAGTTTCAAAAGCCAACAAGAATAGGAGGGGCCACACATGAAGGATGGATTAGATGTCACTAAAACATCACAGTAAGCCCCACACATGAGTTTGTGGGTAGAAATGAAGTGTGTATTGGATTTGGCCTAAAACAATGAAGCGATGATCGTGACTATCATTTAGGTAGATAGATTAATTTAGAACAAATGAAAATAAAATTTCCAATGACTACTAGCATTCAATTCTAAAAATAAAAGGTTAGGATATTCTACCAACCTTGATTATTGACCAATAGTTGATTGCTCCTGGCTAGAATATGGACAGTTCAAATCGTACAACTTAGCATGTAGCCTTAGGAGGGAAAATGAGCTGGCATTGGGAAACATAAGGAAAATACACAAGAGAAGAAGAAATTAGTATTTAGCACAAAGATATAAACACCTCATAAATGTTGTCCGATGTCTTCAATCTAATTGAGGTCAAGGGTACTTAGATTTCATTAGCTAGCCACTCGATGCCATAAAAAAAATATTAAAAAATTCTAGTTGCTCGTTAAATGCTGTTGGAGCTGCTATTTGATTCCATTGAAGTCAACTAGTCGTTAATGGCTGTCAATGCATGCCATCAAATGTCCCATTGACAGAGTGCACAAAATTATGTAAGTGCATAATTTGTTTCTAATTCCGATTGTGATAGAATATATATCGAGTCTAATCGGAATTAAGATATTCTATGTGAATGTTAAGACATTCCTAGGGTATTTCAATGCAAAGCCAGGGTTTTGAGAAGAGATTTTGGGGTTATTCGGATTAGTAAGCGCATTTATATATTGTAATATCATTTCATAGTGAATTGATTAATTGTCGCTTTGTGCCGTGGTTTTTTTCCATGAAAGTTTTTCCACATAAAAATCATATAATCTTTGCGTGTTTTGGTTTGTGTTTGATTTTGCCTTGCTTGATTGAATTCGAGTTTGCTTCTACGCGATCCCCTAACAGGCCCACCATGTATAGATCATCACATCGATGTATTGCGGGACCATATTGACATGTGTTGAATTCAAACCGTGCTTCATGTTAGGCCTGTCATAAATATAAGAAACCCAAAAAACTAGGTTGATACAAAACTCAGGTGGGCGACACCGAAAGAAATAATGTAAAATTAATTCACTAACCTAATATTCCTATTTCAAGTGTTTGACCAACCTGATATTCCAAAAGTCTTGAACTTGATAGGGTGTATCTTACTAATGGGCTGGATAGGTATAGACCCAAGGGTGAGCCACAATACAATTGTATATTTTTCTATGGTGGGCCCTTTTGACACTGGGATGAACGTGATGAGGTCGATCACCCTCTTCCTCAAAGATAACTACTCCGAATCCATGGAGCTTCTCTGGACTCCTCACAGAGACTTCTCGAATCCACAAGGAAAAATGGAAATAATTCTAAAATATATCAAAGAAACTTGTTGATTGATTGATAAATGAGTCTAAATCTCTTTAAATATGAATACCAAGACTTAGAAGAAGTTTAAGAATTAAACTATAACTAAAACTCCCTAAAATTCGTAACTTACTATAAATAGTAAATTTCTATTTATAATAAGTGTCCTATGTGGCTTAAGTACGTTATTCTCCTAATTTTTCTAAACACTTTTCATGTTTTACATGACTCCTAAAGCCCAACGGATGAAGAGTTATAATCAAACTAAAACTTACTAAAAATAGTAAAAACGGAAATAAACATGGAATTCGACAGTCGATTTGATGGAATCTCGCAAATTTGGCATGGCAGCCAGGTTGGTTGGCAAAAGTAGCTCGTCCTACCCCAAAATCACATATGATACGTCAAGTAACTCATTCCAGTTTGTGAGATATGCCTGTTTTAAGGTTCTGACAGTCTTGATGACTTCCGCTTCCGATCGGGCCTTCTCTAGTCCATCTTGAACTTGAAAGTGTGCCCGACCTGTTCTACATCAGTCCCCTCCACTTCAAAAGAACTCATCCTCGAGTTCTCGTGCTGCTTCGGTTCTTGATGCTCAGTCGGGTGCGCTGTAACGATACCTGGATCAAAAGTTATGATTAATTTACGGTCCACCTTCTTTTGGTCCAACCATGCTAGGAATGTATCCTCCATCAGACTCCTCCACTTGAAAAAAACTCATTCTCAAGTTACTAAATGGACTAATTAGCTCATGATTATCAGATAACTTCTGACACCGATGTTTATTATTCATTTTGATGTGATGTTTTAATCCCACCCAATCTGTACATCATGTGCGGCACCCCATTGTTGGAAGCTACGTGGGCCAAGAAACTGATCTTATTTCTAGCTCTCTTCGTTCAACTATCTCTCATGACTTACTCAGCCTTTAGATGAGGAGCTCACAATTTATAAGCTTCCGAGTAGGACTTAAAATAAAATAAAATAAAAGATAACACTTTCAATACTATACTGCTGACACAATAGATAATAAAATGAAATAAAAGATAAAACTTTCATAACAATATTGATACACTAATACACAACATTACATATTATATTGATACAATAAAAACACTATGCATTTTCATAGCATGGCAAGACACACACACACACACGAGGGATGGCCTGCACAATCACATTTTCATGTGCCTAAACTTTCACTTTGCCTTCTCAACACTAGAACCATGAAACATTAACAAATTTAGCATAATGGAATGAACATTAACAAGACTTCCTCTATTTTTTACTAACATCATAGTCGTATTTAGTTGTTGTCAAGAAGCCTATAATGCAGAAATCATGGCCAGTTTAATCAATTAGACTAGTTCTTCCTCAAAGCATAAGTGTATCCCACCTAATGAATTTATCAACTTGCTTTTCGAGACAAGATGTTTGTATGGCCTAGATTCCTCACAAGTTTGTCACATGGAGGGGCCCACCTCTCAAGGCTTTGAACAGTGTTAAATCTAATTGTCCTCCAATCAAAGAGAAATGTTCAGATAACCCTTTCTTTACCTCCAACATGTTATTTTATAGAACATCTGATCAATCAAAATGGTGGCTCTGAACATAAGGATCACCAAAACCAGGATATTCAAAATTATCAGCTGGGATCCTTACTCTTGCCCCAATGGTAGACTGACAAGATTTTCAACACCGGGTCAAAGGTTCAAGTACCCATAGGTGGTGAAATCCCAAAACTCATCAATCACGCTTCACCATCGACATTGAAGCCCACCTTTTAGATGGTTTGGATGATCCACACAAATTGACATGTTGGCAGGAAGAAATAGTAGTATAGAGTTTCCGTAGAAGTTTTTACATGTGAACATTTCTCAACTAGGAAATGTATGAATAATTGGCCTATGAGGCCCACCATTATCTTCGGAGACATCCGACATGTTCATCACGTGAACTCCCCATTTTTCTCATTTTTGACCCAAAATTATGCTGATAAAAAACTCAAATTATGCCACACCACAAGAAAAGTTGGGATGGGGACTCCCACCATTAAAATTCTTCCAGATCATATTTGGGGTCTACTGATTTTACATATTCAATCTAAACCATTCAGAAGATGCATAAGCAGGATGAAGAAGACAATGGGAAGCCGCCATAGTTTGTTTGTGGGCAACCTCCCCTTTAGTTGCTCATATGAGGATCTTCCAAGGATTTTTCAGAGGTATGGGAGAGTGGTAGATGTTTACATTCCTCTATTCCTGGGATCTAAAAACCCTAGGGGTTTCTCTTTCATGAGATTTCTGTTCGAGAATGATGCACGAGTAGTGTTAGGTGTATTGGATGGGTAGAGGATTGATGGAAGGGTGGTTATAGTCAAGGTAGTCAATCCTAGATCCGTAGCTAGGCATAAACCCTCCCAACCTGCCAAACCAGCCCACCAATAGCATGCTATGAAGGAAATCGATATTATGGCTGAAGTTTTGATGCCTCATAACAGGAGGTGGAAAAAGACTGCAGAAGGGCATGCGGGTGTCTCCACAGCAGAAGACGCAACCATTACAGATCCAGAGGCAGTGTAGAGGAAACTTTAGGAATTACTTTAATTTAGGCTGGTAGGGACCACCTCCGAGAAAGGTGTATCAATATTGCGCCCTATCGAAGTACTAAGATCCTCCAGGTTTGCGGCATTATTTGTAAATGTGGCCAGAATCTCCCTTGCCCGTTTTCTGATGGTCTTCAAAACTAAAACAAAGATCGCAGATTTTCTGATTGACTCCCCCTTGTAACATAAAATGGGGTTGATAGCTCTGGAACTATGGTCCCCAAACATGGAGATGGGTGGGGAGGAGGTGTGGATTCGACTCTATACAATCCCGACACATGTAGATCTGAGAAATTTCCTAGGAAAGGTTACTCAGTTAGATGCATGCACCGGATTTGGTATATTCCAGATGTTCATGAGATTGAAGATCAAACTACACTTGGGGGCAGATCTCAAGAAGATTCTAAAGCTAATTGTGGCGGGTAAAGTCTTCCTAGTCTCTGCAGAAATTGAGATTTTACATGTTGAGATAAACAAGTACCTAGGAGGACAATAATTGGAGATGCATGGAGGTGCGAAGGAAAACACGAGGGCCTGAATTGAAAGGAGCTTCCCACCTAGTGTGTAAAGAAAGGAGGGATCCCCAACAGGTGTTCGACGGAACTCCCCACTGAATGGTTCCAAGCACACACCAACTGCTCAAGGAAATATTAAGGCTATCCGTCCTTATGAAACTCAGGGCATATTTAGAGAATAGGGGATTCTCACCATAGGGGGGCAAGAGAGACCCTAGGCTCGGGGTATTACCGCAAGAATAGAGATTAGCAGGGCAGATGTGGAGATGCCCTGTGTGGAGAATTAGAAATTTTTTTTTTTTTTTTTTTTTTTTTTGGGGGGGGGGGAAGAGTTTTGCAACTGGAAGATAGGCTCTCGAGTAGGGAGGATATTATTGCAGTAACTAAGTAGGATGAGGTCCTGACCACAGCACTAAACTCCCTCTACCCAGAGAAGGTAATCAACCTTGCCCATCAGGTATGCGCTACTTGTTCCGCCCATGTTTTATTGCTGGATGAATTGCATGTTAATCTCCCAAGTAGTCTTCTACTGTTGGATAGTCAACAGGCCCGTGGCTTGCAAGGACATTGGAAAGAGCTAGGTAGAAAGCTGATCAGATCCAGATTAGCAGGCTGCTCCCTGATCAGGCCACAGGAGGACCGTGTTGACACACCACAACTGTAAGAACAACCCTCTCCTAACCAGTCCTGCGTTCCTCTATCCCAGGATACATGACTCAAATTCCCTACTATTCTCTCATCTCTGGGAAAGGGCTCAGCTAAAAGGAGGCTGGAGCTCTCCATATTTTAATATACAGACAGAGGGAGGGCTTATGCCTACCAGTCTGGTAGAAGAGGGATGTGAGTCTATAGCTACCTCATCCCCCCGCGAGGGCTGAGGGCGTGGTGGAGGAAATAATATCTAATCAATTAAAGAACCATGTGGAGCCTCCAGAGTGCCATCAATTAGGAATTTCGTGCTCCCCAGATAAGGTATTATCCTCGTGGATCGCCCCAAAAGTGAGGAGGAAACCTGTAGCCACTGAGAAGCAGGGCAAGTCATACAAAGGGACTGGTCCAGAAGACTGGAACGTCAAATTAAGAAGACTGAATAGAAGGGATATGTATTCAAGAAGTATAATTGATGAATAGTACTGTAGTGTGGAATTCTCTAGGAGTAGGGAATACAGCCACCAACAGGACTGCTAAGTGGATGATTCAGAACCATAACCTATGGATAATAGCTCTTCTAGAACTGATGCTTAGGGACATTAGAAGAGTGGGGATATGATTGAAGTTAGGCTTCCACTCTTCATTCTTTAATGGGGATGTGGGTAATAAATTTTGGGTTTTTTGTAAGAGTCTTCTTGGAGTATCCATCTTAGAAAAGACCAACCAGATGTTAATAATTAAAGTGTGTGTGCAAAGTGCGATAAGAGACTGAGGAGAGGTTCATGGGAAAGTTTGGAAACTTTATCCAACTCCAACGGATGACCATGGGAAATCTGTGGGGATTTCAACGCAGTGGTGGGTTGCGACGAAAGGTGTGGGAGTAGAAATCAGGACCGAGCCAGCTCCATTGAATTCACTGAAGCTATTGATAATGCAGATTTGTGGGATGCAGGTTTCATTGGGAACAAATTTACATGGTCTAATAACCAAGTGAGAAATGCTTGGGTATGGGAAAGGCTAGATAGAGTCCTCTGTAACGGGGATTATGTTAGCCGATTCCCACTCTTCAAGGTGGAACACTTGCTGCAGATTAACTTAGACCATGCTTCTCTACTATTGGCCTTCCCCAAGTTTGGTAACATAGTTGCTAAGCCATTCTGTTTCCAAAGAATGTGGCTGAAGCACGATTCCTTCACCCAAGTGGTAGCGGAAGCATGGATGGAAGAGATGTCACCTCAACTTATGATTAATGTATTGCTAAAAATCAGGAAAGTGAAGCAGGTGTTAAAGGTATGGAATAGGGAGGTGTTCGGGAACGTTTTCCAGCAGCTCAGAGAGGTAGAAAAGTCCCTTGAAAGTCTTGAAAAAGGAATATAGGGGTCAGTCGGGGAGTGTTCCCAAGAGGAGATAAAAAGTAGCAAAGTAGCGCCTAGCTCATTGGGAGCTTTTAGAAGAAATCGTCTAGAAACAGAAGGGCCGAAATAACTGGCTGAAGGAAGGGGCTATAAGTACAAAGTTCTTTCATCTGTCTGCGTCGAAGCAAGTTAGAAGAGCAGGTATTGGAGAAATTCAACTTCATTCGGGGTGTAGATCGTCTGATCAGGACATCATCAAAGAAGAAGCGGTGAAGTCCCCCCCCCCCCATTTGCTAGAATTTTCGATCCGATCACAGCCCTCCTCTCGACGAGGATAATGATCGCCATACTCCCCCCCCCCATTGAAGAGGTAGAGAGAGCGCGTTTTGCCTTGCCATTAGATGGCGCGTTAAGCCCAGATGGCCTTTCAGGTGCTTTCTTTTCGGGTTGTTGGCACATTGTTGGGTCGGATCTTCTTAAAGCAATGGTATATCTGTTCCAAGGGGGGAGTATTCATGGAGCATTCACGGCATCCCTCATATGCCGCGTCCCAAAAGCGGCTGCATCGTTAACGTTCTCTGACTATCGGTCGATTAACCATTGTAACTGTGTGTATAAAGTCTTTGTAAAAATTATTGCTGCCAGATTGAGTGTTGTGCTCCCTAAGATAATATCATTCGAGTAAGGAGCATTCGTCAGGGGCAAGTAAATAGCTGAAAGCACAGCCCTTAGCTAGGAGATATTGAGAGATCTGGATAGAAAAGTCTGCGGTGAAAATATAACTATTAAATTGGACTAGAAAAAGGCGTATGATAGAGTCGAATGGGGCTTCCTCAAACGGGTTTTAGCTCAGTTTGTGATGTATAGCGGGTTGTGGACAGTTTCATGGCCAAGATGGATCAGAAAAGGCCCGGTCGACGACAGAAGTGATCCGGACCGTCGGACTTTAGATCGAGCGTATCTTGCAATCCGGAATGAGTTATCTAACGTACAATATATGATTTTGGGGTAGAACGAGCTACTTTAGCCAACCAACCCCGTTATGCCGTATTATGCAACCCGAAATTGCGAAAAACCCTAGATCGCCGGTCGTTTCCCTATTTTAATTTCGTTTTTACTATAAATAGTAAGTTTTAGTTTGATTATAACTCTTCATCCGTTGGGCTTTAGGAGTTGTGCCCAATGTGAAAAGAGCTTAGAATAATTAGGAGAATGGTTTGGTGAAGCCAAATAGGACACTTACTATTTTTAGCCGAAAACCTTGCGCACTAGTAGACATCACGACCGTCTATAAATAGTAAATTTACTATTTATAGTAAGTCGTGGATTCTAGGAGTTTTAGTTGTAGTTTGATTGTGATTTCTTTCTCATTGCTTGGTACCCCTATTTAAAGGGTTGTGAACTCATTTTTAGTTTTCAATTAATCAATTTTGAATTTATTAGAATTTATTTCTATTTTCTACTTTCTTTCCTCGTGGATTCGAGAAGTCTCTATGAGGAGTCCAGAGAAACTCCGTAAATTCGGAGTAGTTATCCTCATCACGTTCATCCCTGCATCGATTGATATCAAAGCGAGGATTCCCTTCGGGCCGATGGCAAACAATGAAGGCATGAATCAAAATCTTATGAACGGTGATCCAGGGATTCGTTATCTTTCGAAAAGAATAGAAGCTTTCCACCGGAAGAGTCGGTTGACCATGCAAGGGCTGCAGGTAATCCTCGACCTTCTTGCGAATGCGATACTTCCAGCCTGAGCCCTAGGTGGTGCTCCACCACCTATGGTTGCTCTACCACCCATGGTGGTTATACGATGTAACCCCAATTTTCATAGAGCATTACCAGTGGCAAACCGTAGGGCTACACTAGATGATTCAAGTTCTAGCGATGATGACTTTAATGAGGGTTTTGCCCAACAACCAATCCGTGGAGGTGATCATCTAGATCGTACTGAAAGAGACTATCGAGGTAAGGCTGAACTTCCTAGTTTTAACGGTTTATTACATATAGAAGATTTTCTTAATTGGCTAGCCGAAGTAGAGAAATATTTTGATTATATGGACGTGTCAGATCATAAAAGGGTAAAATTGGTAGCGTTTAAATTAAAATCTGGTACTTCTGTATGGTGGGAATAATTACAACTCTCACGAGCCCGCCAGAACAAGGCGCCCATCTCATCATGGCCACGGATGAGACGTCTTATTCGATCACGATTTCTCTCCAGTGATTATGAGTAAATATTATTCCAGCAATATCAAAATTACCGACAAGAAAATCGAACCGCCACAGATTACACTTAAGAATTCCAGCGGTTAGCTACACGAAACGATTTGTCAGAATCTGAGTCACAAAAGGTGGCATGATTTATAGGTGGGTTGTGACTGACAATTCAGGACCGAGTTCAAATGTACCCAGTCGAGACCATGGATGAAGCAGTTCAATTGGCAGGTAGGGCAGAAACACAACTTGCAAGAGCTCCTACTCATCCATATCTTTCAACCCGACCCCCCATGACGGGTCCCACGCAGGATCCAGTGCTGGCACGAGGAAAGGATCTAGTAAGAGAGCGTCCTGAACCTCCTACAACTGTAAACTGTGATACGGGGAGCAACTCATTCAGACCTCAACGTGCAGCACCCACAACAGCGGGCCCGAGTAGGATTCCAAATCCTTATGCTCGGCTAAGGTCAAACAATTGTTACCACTGTGGCCAGCCAGGCCACTTATCAAACACTTGTCCTCAACATTCCGCAGCATACTTGACTATAAATGAAGGGGGCACTGAAGATGAGGCCGTAAAAGAAGACCATGGCTTTGATGAACATGAACAAACCATTGAAGAAATAGCAGGTGACGATGAAGTGATGGGAGAGGATCATGGTGAATTTTTAGTTGTGAGGTGATTACTATATGCCCCATGAAAGGAATTACATCCACAACGACACAATATATTTCGTACTCGGTGCACTGTCAATGGAAAGGTCTGTGATGTGATCATAGACAGTGGTAGTAGTGAGAACATTATTTCAAGAGTGATGGTGGACAAGTTACAACTACCAACGACGAAACATCCTCCCCCGTACTCAATTGGCTAGATAAAAAAGGTGAATAAGACCAAGGTAACTGAACAATGCACTATCGTGTTTTCAATTGACAGAAATTATAAGGAACAAATACTTTGTGAGGTGGTTGACATGGAACCTTGTCATATACTACTCAGTCAACCATGGTAGTCGGATAGTGATGCGACCTACCAGGGATGAGATAATGTCTACATATTCATCAAGGATAGTCGAAAAATAATCCTTGCCCCTATGGCACCAGAGAACCACCCTGAAGCCTCTAAAGTGGAGGGGAGTTCTCTCTTGACCATTAGAGATTTCATGGAAGAATCCAAGGAAACCGACTAGGTATACGCCGTAGTGGTGAAGGGTAAGGAAGAGGAACCTTCAAACATCCCTCCAAGTTTAAGACCGTTGTTAAACGAATTCAAAGAATTTTGGCCTGAGGATTTACCTAATAGATTGCCCCTCATGAGAGACATCCAACATCACAAAGACCTCATCCCTAGGGTTAGCTTGCCCAACCGCCCTCATTACCGAATGAGTCCGAAGGAGTGCGAGATACTTCAGGGGCAAGTGGAAGAATTGATCCGTAAGGGTCTTTTGAGAGAGAGCATGAACCCATATGCTGTACCAGCATTATTAAGGTAAAAAAAGATGGAAGTTGGCGCATGTGTGTCGATAGTCGGGCAATCAATAAAATTACCATCAAATATCGGTTCCCAATACCACGGTTGGACGACATGCTCGATATGTTAGAAGGGCCCAAGGTGTTCTATAAACTAGATCTAAGGAGCGGGTACCATCAGATTCATATCTGACGTGGTGATGAGTGAAAAACAGCATTCAAGACCAAGAAAGGGTTGTATGAGTGGTTAGTCATGACCTTTGGCCTATCAAACACACCAAGTATTTTTATACGTTTGATGAATCAAGTTCTAAAACCGTTCACTGGTCGATTTGTGGTAGTATATTTTGATGATATATTGAAATATAGCCAGCATGAGGCGAAGCACCAGAAACATCTCAAGTAGGTGCTGCAGGTCCTACAAATTAATAAGTTGTACATCAACTTGAAGAAGTGTAGTTTTTTAACTGATAGCCTGCTGTTTTTACGATTTGTTGTAACGTCCACAAGCATTCGTGTAGACGACGAAAAGGTGCGAGCTATTAGGAAATGGCCAATCCCGACAAACATTCATGAGGTGAGGAGTTTTCACGGGTTGATGACTTTCTATCGTCGATTTATGTGAGATTTTAACACCATAGTTGCGCCTATAATAGATTACATGAAAAAAGGACTGTTCCAGTGGACCGATAAAGCTGACAAGAGCTTTCATGAGATCAAGCATCGTTTGTCTACAATACCGGTCTTGGTGCTTCCTAATTTTGACAAATTGTTTAAGGTTGAGTGTGACGCTTCATACGTCTGAATTGAGTGAGTATTATCACAGGAAGGCAGGCCGGTAGCCTTCTACAGCGAGAAGCTCAGTGAAGCCTGAAAAAAGTGGTCTACTTATGGGCTTGAGTTGTACGCAGTTGTTCAGGCGCTGCGACATTGGCCGCATTATCTAATTTAAAGAGAGTTTGTTCTTTACACTGACCATCAAGCATTAAAGTTTATTAATATTCAGACTAACGTGAATCGTGTGCATGCTATATGGGTTACGTTTTTACAGGAATTCACATTCGTTCTGAAGCACAAGTCAGGGCAGCAGAAAAGGTGGCTAATGCACTTAGCCGTCATGCATCACTACTTGTTACGATGAGCAACAAGGTGGTCTGCTTCGACTATCTCAATGAGTTGTATATTGAGGATGAGGACTTCAAAGATTCTTGGGTGAAGTGCCAAGAAGGTCACCCCAGTGACCTTCATATACAGGACGATTTTCTCTTCAAAGGGAATCGATTGTGCATCCCCCAAAGTTCTCTAAGGGAGCAAATTATTCAGGAGCTACATGGAGGTAGCCTCGGTGGACACCTTGGGCGAGACAAGACTCGAGCTCTTATGGAAGAGTGGTATTATTGGCTGCAATTAGTACGTGATGTGGAAAAAGCCGTACAACGTTGTTATGTTTGTCAGACCTCTAAGGGGCAATCTCAGAATACGGGCCTCTACACCCCATTACCTGTACCTGATAGTCATTGGGAGGATTTATCAATGGACTTTGTGCTTGGTCTCCCATGAACACAACACGGCATGAATTCGGTATTCATGGTGGTAGATCGTTTCTCCAAGATGACATACTTTATCCCATGCAAGAAGACCCTCGATGTAACACACGTGGCGAATCTATTCTTCAAGGAGGTCGTACGGCTACACAGGGTCCCCAAGACCATTACTTCTGATCGTGACACGAAGTTCATTAGCCACTTTTGGCGGACTTTATGGACTCGATTCGATACACGACTTCAATTCAGCAGTGCGTACCACCCACAGACTGATGGGCAGACCGAAGTTGTGAATCACACATTGGTAAACCTCCTTCACTGTATTTCAGGAGAAAAACTGAAGCAGTAGGATTTGGCCTTGTTTCAAGTAGAGTTTACATTCAACAACATGGTGAACCGCTCGATTAGAAAATCACTGTTCCAGATTATCTATGGACGAGTGCCTCGCCACACACTTGACTTGGTCCCTCTGCCCAATTTTCCAGGCATGAGCATTGTAGTAGAACATATGGCAGACAAGATTATAGACATCCATGTGGAAGTGCAGACCAAGCTACATGCCTCGAATGAGAAGTATAAGGAACAAGCGGATAGGCACCGGCGACAAAAGTATTCGAGGTGGGCGACCGCGTTATGGTCCATCTGCGCAAAG
This sequence comes from Magnolia changhungtana, assembly GCA_030180095.1. Lineage (NCBI taxonomy): Eukaryota > Viridiplantae > Streptophyta > Magnoliopsida > Magnoliales > Magnoliaceae > Magnolia > Magnolia changhungtana. The sequence goes on along the minus strand of JASAUF010000523.1, from coordinate 392,127 downwards.
AGAGATTTTCGACCGGGACGTGCAACAAGTGCAGGATGAGAACTCGAGGACGAGTTCTTTTGAAGTGGAGGGGACTGATGTAGAGCTGGTCGCAGACAGTTTCATGGCCAAGATGGATCAAAAAAGGCCCGGTCGATGACAGAAGTGATTCGGACCATCAGACCTTAGATCGGGCGTATCTTGCAATTCAGAATGAGTTATCTGACGTACAATGTATGATTTTCGGGTAGAACGAGCTAATTTAGCCAACCAACCCCACTGCGTTAGGTTTCGCAACCCGGAATAGTGAAAAACCCCTGGATCGCCGGTCGTTTCCCTGTTTTAATTTCGTTTTTACTATAAATAGTAAGTTTAAGTTTGATTAAACTCTTCATCCGTCGGGCTTTAAGAGTTGTGCCCAACGTAAAAAGAGCTTAGAATAATTAAGAGAACGGTTTGGTGAAGCCAAATAGGAAACTTACTACTTTTGGCTGAAAACCTTGCGCACTAGTAGACATCACGTCTGTTTATAAATAGTAAGTTTACTATTTATAGTAAGTTGCAGATTCTAGGAGTTTTAGTTGTAGTTTGATTGTGATTTCTTTCCCATTGCTTGGTACCCCCGTTTAAAGGGTTATGAACTTATTTTTAGTCATCAATTAATCAATTTTGAATTTATTAGAATTTATTTCTATTTTCTGCTTTCTTTCCTCGTGGATTCGAGAAGTGTCTGTGAGGAGTCCAGAGAAGCTCTGTGGATTCAAAGTAGTTATCCTCATCACGTTCATCCCTGTGTCAATTTGGTTTTAGCTCGAAATGGGTGAAAATGGTGGGAAAATGCTAGAATGATAGCTGGTTTTCAGTTCTCATTAATGAGGAAGGAGCAGGATTTTTTAAAGCCTCGCGTGGGCTATGGCAAGGGGATCCCCTCTCTATAACACTCCAAACTTTCGATACTCGGGTGTTACCATGGAAACATAGGTTAGTATAAACACGATTCAATTTATGCAAGTAATTCTAGCCTAAATCGAGCCAGTAAGAATACCTTCACCTATTCATCAAGCCATGCATCTGATTGGTTCCAAAATAATATAATGTAACGTTAGAAACGTCAACTTTAGGACTTTAACCACCCTGTTGGGCAATTGAACCACATATGTCCATCACGGGCATTAGATCAGGAGGTCCATCATTCGATCAGCTTACATCAAGTCGATAGCAATCTACTCAAAATCATGCAATTAAACCATATATCACAAGTTTCGGGACCCGACTCAATGAATCCACCATCCATCGGATCAACAACATCCGATCTAATGATTTACCACCCGACTACGGCATGCGGGCCATCAAACCACTAATTCAACCATTGGAATTCATCTAGGCAGACCCTAGGGCCCTTGTAACCATTAATTATTAGGTTGAATGTAAATTGGCCATTAGATTGGTGGGAATCCCTAACTAGACTCCCCAATCAAAATATACGGCCCACTCGAACTTTAAATTTGTCCGATCGATGATTAGAGGCCCCAGTGATGACCTCCAAGAAGAATGGGCGGAGTGGATTTTGACAATACAACGTTGTGGACCCCACAATGGGTTGGGTGTGTACTACTATGGGCATGCACCTACAGTGCATCGGCCTAAAAGCCTGGTGAAACTGCCTTGACCCGATAAGGCTCCACGAAAGGAGGGATTCTTTCCTTCTTTTGATTTCTTGCCCACGTTAGTTTCAAACACAACAAGAGTTGTGACGAGGTGAGGTCCACTATCTGGTATCAGAAGGTTGATCTGGGCCTTCTATCGTGCTTGACTAAGGATCCAACCAGGGATAAGTGTGGCCCACTTGATGATACACACGCATAGGCAATCGCACACCAGCACAAGTGGAGTGTTGTGAGCAGTAGAAATTTTTGAAAAATGGAAATCATGCCAATTTACATTGGCAGCTTGGCAATTCGCAAGCAATAGTATTCTCCAATCTCCGCCCTCCATTTGGGTGCATCCCACCGCTCCTTTAGGTGTCACGAAAGGAGAAACATTCCTCTACGCAACGAAAGGAGAAGGAATCCCTTCCTCTTTAAGTAACGCACGCCGTATCGATCTAGACCTCACGTCCGAACTCCTCAACACTATCTCAACCGCCCAAGCTAGGGCAACTCCAAAAGGAGCTGTTAGGACAACTTCCTCCCTGAGAAACTCTCCCTCCACATGAGAAGAAAGCGGTGGCAGAATATATCACGAGTCACTGCACTCGGGTGAAATGGGATAGGGAAAGTGGACTCCACACTGATCAATGGTCTCATCCGACCCATCCAAACGGTCCAAATCACCCTGACAGGCAGTCAATGAGAAATCGTCATTGGTGGCTATCTCATCCTGGTCGTCCATGGTAGCAAGAGAAAGCAGTCGGGAGAGAACCTAAGCTTATAAAAGGGGCCCTTTTGTCTCGGGATTCCCACCAACATTCCAAGAGAGAAAAGAGAGAGAATGAGTGGGAGAGAAAATCAGCGCTAACCTTGGTGCTGCACTGTACCAAGCTATTTGAGTTAGCTCGATTCGAACTGAGTCAGGGCAAGCTCAGTAGATCTGAGATCTAGGAAATCCAGGAGGGAGAAAGAGATAGAAAGAGAAAGGGAGAGAGAGCCTGCGAGTCGATTCTCTCAGCCACCAAGGGAGCTGACGAGTGTTGTTGGACTGTCGAGTCGGCTTAGCCAGTTCCTGGTTCACTCAGAGGTATCGGGGTGCTGCTCCACCTAGTTCGTAAGGTTTGGGTCCTTCACAGGAACTCGGGAGAAGCCCCGTAGTCGGGGCTTACCTGTCATCCGGCCAGACTCACCAAGGAATCGGACATAAAATCAAGTGGCTACACAAAGTGCTACTGGAAACCAAGCTGGCCAATCTCACCTCTGATCTAGGTCATGCTCAGCCAGGTAGGTATGCCTTCGACCCTCGCCTGCAGATGACAAGGTTGCAAGCCACGAAAATCGATCCGAACCACCTCGTTGGAGATGGGAAATCCACTGGGAGACCCCCCGAGTTGTGAGTAACTCTAGGGGGTGAACTCGGCTCTTAAATCACAGAGGATGGGCTGAGGCCGGATAGCTCGGACTCTATTGAGTCAGTCGAGCCTGAGGTGAGTCGAGTTGTTGAACCAACTCGGTCCTAGAGAGAAAGACTCAGTAAGTCCTGGTCGTGTGAATGTGTCTTCATCCATCTAGCACACTCTACAGGTGTTGCACATGGCATGTTCAGGTTTATTCCAACCTCAGAGGTTGTAAGATGGGAGGAGGAACCGCACTCAGACCACTTCGGTTTAAGTTGGCTCCACTTAGGTCGTCAGGTTCTTCTCATCAAATCTGTGAAGCATGAACTCGCTTGTGAATAATTACCTTACTCAAGCTAGACAGTTGACTGACGACTAGAATCGTGTCACAAGTAGGCCCGACGGGTAATCGAACAAGGTAATTTTTGCACTATAACCTTATAACCAAATCATCCTTGTCACTTGAGAAGAGACCTAATGTAGAAATTGTACATCTCATCACCTCGGATTCTAAACCTAGGGGCTAGTTGTTGAGAGACAATTAGTCAAACGTAGGTAGACTTAAACCGTACCTTGAGGAGCAATCAAGACTTGACTCAGGGCTAATAAATCTTAACCTTGCTTGAATAATAGGTGTTTGTGCCATTCTAAACTCTCAAGCACCTCCAAGACAAAAGGGTTCTCTTGCAAGGTGATGATTTCTTCCCCTTTAGCTTTCCACTTTTAAATTAGTCTAAGTAATGGTTTCTATTTAAATTACAATGGATAATTTATAATTTGAGATCACTTGTGCTAATTGTTGAAATAGTTTCCATTTGAACTACAATTGATATCTTAGAATCCATGATTTCTTGCAATAGTTATTGAATCTTGCATATTAATTTCCATATGAACGTCAACTAACAGCTTTTGCCTATGATTTGTGATCGCTTGTGATAGTTATTGAACCTCATTTTCAACATCTATCTTGCATGCAAATATATGTGTTGTATTTGTACCCTTTCTCATGCTTATAGATTGCTTATGAGTCGCTTGTAGAATTCAAATAACTATATCAATTAGTGGAAAGCTCCACTTATATAGTAAACCCATACTTAGGATGTAACAGGACGGAATGTGGTGGAAATGGACCCTCGATTGGGGATTACCTTGGGTGGCAGAATATTAACATGGGTTTACCATCCATAGGTTGTTGTGCCTACGTGGCTTTTGAAGATAACCTATTTACCACCTCGATTTACTATTGTCATACATGACCTCTTTACAACTTCCATTTAGCGTTTACCTTATGTGACCTTTTTATCATTTCGATTTGATATTTGTCCTACGTGACTTTTTAGTCACTTTAATTTGATATTTATCATGTGTGGCTTTAATAGTTCATTCCCATATAACCATGTGGTGGTAAGTCCCATGTATTAAATTATGATTAACCACTAGTCTACGGGGGTTCCATTAAATATCCTAATGTGTGAGTCTCATGAGCCGGGGATAGTAGTATAAGACACTATGCCCGAGCTGTCGGCCGAAGCTAGGTGACGAGCCCCCCATAGTAACCTTTGAGTGTTATTAAATTAGTTGGTTGTAATCGGAATAATAACGAAAGGGCTAATCATGCATTCATAGCATTTAGATCATGACAGATGGCTAATTCTGGATGTTGTAGCAAGTGCCCTTGGTGTGGTATTATTTCGTTAGCTCCCAGACCATCGACTATCAACCTACGTATGTGATGTATGATGGGTTGGTCACTATGCCTATATGTGATATACTCACGTGATGTGCTTCGCTGGTGACCGACCATATGTATGGGCTTCGCCCAAAGTCTGACTGAATGAGCATCCCCAGGTCGATGTGCACTCATGCATCCATGCATTTAAATAAGACCGCATCTTGTAATGTTTTGAATGTCTTATTGTTTTCAAACTATGCTTGACTAATATGGGGAATTCAATCTTGAGGGGAATTCAATCGTACAGAGAATGCTAGTTTGAGTGAGGGCCACCATAGAGCAGGTCCAGAAGCCGACTCTGCAGGGTTGGAGGAGGAATATTATGAGGAGAAGTCACTCCAGGAAGCAACATAATATTTCAGGCTTAACCAATGAACTGCTAGTTTACTTCCTTTCTTGCTTATCATTTGAACATTTGAATCTTTTGAATTTTGTACTTAAGGTCCCCAGCTGAGTAGACCAGAATCTTGATACTTTTGGTTATGCGATGGTTCACTAGCTTGGTTTATTTTCTCACACTCTGATTATGACAGATTGTTATTTACATGTTTAATTAACACTCGGGTTTTTAGAAAATGAGTTGTATACTCGGGTTCTAAAAACTGGGGCGTTACACTCTTGCCTAGCCTATTCATTATAGCGGTCGAGGTTCTAAGCAGAGGCATTAAGGCAACTGTGAGTGGTACTGGTCACTATCTCCCCTTCAAGGTCAGGCAGGGGTGCCCCAAGATCTCCCACCTACTTTATGCTGATGACACCATGATATTTCTTAACGGGGGAGGTACATCGCTGAGAGCTATGGGTATATTTTTGGAGGCTTACCATACGTCGTCAGGGCAGAAGATTAATTTCAGCAAAAGCAGCTTCCACTACTCGTCAAAGATGGTCTCGAACAGAGTTAGGGCGATTGTGAGAGTGGTAGGCATCTCCAAGGCAGCAGATAGAGCTATCAACCTGGGGGCACATTTGGTCAAATGGAGACCGAGGAAGGGAGTCTTTCAACCATTAGTAGACAAGATGGGTGCAAGGATAAAAGGTTGGAGTGCCAGATGTCTTTCACAGGCTGGTCAAATAACTCTGATCAACCATGTGCTGAGTGGATTTCCTCTCCACATAATGGCCATCATGCCTCTTCCTGCACAAGCGATAGCAGAGATAGAAAAAAGTTTTGCCAACTTCTTCCGGGGCTGGGCAAAGGGTAAGAGTGTAAGACCTGTATCCTAGTCCATACTGTTCTGTCGACCTCTGCAATCCTTCCCGATAAATTCCGGCGATCCGCTACCGATAATCAATGTTTGCGCTCGATCCTAAGTCATATCCTATAAATTTGAGTCGGCTTAATCTGAGACTTGTATCATTGCGAACGCACCATCGCCGCGATTCCAACGCCGCGTCTTATACACCGATCCGATACCCTGACCAGAAGATGAGGGCCGGCGTTTATTTCGAAGAAATACCGCACGTTTGCAATCCCAAGAGAATCTCTACAACATGTCCCATCAATCAATTACTCAAATCAATCAATCGAAAATCTCATGTCAAGTAAAGAGCACCCATACTTTCTTTCTCCACAAGTTAAGCAACCACCAAACTCAACCCATCACTCACCTCAACCATCACTTACCTCACATCCATCACTCCATCACCTATTACTTTCTCTCCTTACATTCTCTCTCTTTCTCTTCATAAATTCCAAGTAAGAGAAGAGGCTCACGTCCAAGCCCTTCCATGAGAGAAAAGTGAGTCTATGTGGCATATTTCCTCTCCCTAGATCTATCATCCTAGCCATTCAAACCTCATTACCCTCCATCAAAGTGAAGCATAAGGAGATCGGCTTTCCAACGGACCAAGAAGATCGAACGGTGGGTGCTTTATAGGTTAGATTTTCATATTTTTATGATGGGCCAAGTGAGGCCTACCGATCAATGGTATGGATCTCACTTTGGACCCTAAGATGTGGCCGATGACCCACTTTGATTATCAAGATCATTCCATGATTGGGCCAAACTCCATGGACCCTATCATGATATTTACTTTCTAGTTGATAAGGGTCATCTAGACCTTCCATTTTGCTGGAGAAGGAATCCCTACCGTTGATCTTTGATTTGGTGGGCCCACATGCATTGGGACCCACTTGATGTATGATTTATTGTAAGGGAGGGCTCATAGTGGCGGAGCCCTCCATCACACGTGTCCCTCTCTCTTTATCTCTCTCCCTCTCTCTTTCTTTTTCTCCTATTTTATGTGATGATGTGGCCATGTGGCCCACCTGGGTGGACCCCACCACGAAGCATGTATTTTACCCAAGCCATCTGTAGGTGGGGCCCACTTTATACATACGTTGTACCCACACCACCTAGCCATTTGGTGGCCCACCTGAGCAAGGCCCACCTTAGATATGTGTGCCCCCAAACCGTCCAGCGTCCCTAACACTGGACACTGAAATGAAAACAAAAATGTTAGTTTGATTTAGAACTTGGAGTGAACCGCTCACACAAGCCCCACCCTGATGCATTGATCCGATCCACACCATCCATCTCATTCCCTGGATCGTTTTAGGCGTTGAACCGAAAAATAAAGCTGATTCGAGTATCTGGTGAGCCATAGCACAGGAAACTGTGGTGGTTACCGTTGAAAAACCACCTGTTGTTTCTATTCACCAAAATATATTCAATATTGGGCTTGTTTGGCTTGTATTAAGACATGGGACCCAACGGTTAGGTCGGATTCACCTGATGCGGGCCCCACTAAGGAAAAACCTCAGAAATCCCAAATATATATATATATATATATATATATATATATATATATATATATAAGCGACGAGGATCTTCTTTAGCACTACGACGTCTTGAGGCATACAGGTCCCACGGCCATGGCTGTGGGCCCCACTGTGATATGTGTTGAATACCCACGCCATTCATTAGGTGGCCCCTTAGGGCAGTGGGCCCCCCTCCAAAAATTAGCCGTATACATGGCTCGGGTGGCCCACATCATAGGTAATAGTGGTGACTGAACGGCTGCCTTTGAACCCTTTTTGGGTATCACAGGAGTTTTGGATTAATATAAAATTTGTTTCACCTTTTCATCCAGGCCCATGTGACCTTATTAATGGGTCGGATTGCAAATAAACATTACGGTGGGCGCCACGTGGAACCACCATGATGTATGTGTATTATTGACACCGTCCACTGTTGTGGACGGTGTAGCGTACAGAGATGTATGTGTTATTCTCACCGTCCACAACCGTGGATGGTGGAGACCACCATGATTTATGTGTTTTATGCACACCGTCGACCCCTGGACGGTGGGGCTCACCATGATGCATGTGTTGCATCCCAACCCTCCAACCATTTTGAAAGCTCATTTAAGGTCTTGAGACTAAGAATGAGTTAGATCTAAGGTTCAAGTGGACCCCACTATCTATGTGGACAGTGACATCTACCATTCAAAACTTTTAAGGGCCACAGTAGTTTCCAGTAAGCTGATAATTATCGTCACTTCATCTATCAATATGTTAACTTATGAATGGGTTGGATTTGTGAACCACAGCTTGGTGGGCCCAACTAATGCTTATGAATGTTTTAATGGAGGTTAAACCTCTCAACTACGTACCTGGTGTGGCCCACACAAGTCACGGATTGACTTGATTTTTAAGTCTTAGGCCCCACCATGATGTGTGTATTATACCCACATGTTCATTCATTTTATTTGGGTCGTAGGTCCCATTATCTTGAGAGGCCCACCCTACGTATGTGCCCCAATCATGGGTCGCCTTAGGCAAGCCCACCATGATGCATGTGTTGGACCCACTGTCCATCTATTTTTGCCCCAATCATGGGCTGCCTTATGAGGCCCACCTTTGATGTGTTTATGGCCCGTCCATGAGGCCCATATTAATGTATTTGTGGCCCATCTATGAGGCCCACCTTGATGTATATGAGGCCCATTGTTGAGGCCCACCTTGATATGTATGAGGCCTGTTGTTAAGGCCCACCTTGAGGTGTATTAGGCCCGTTGTTGAGGCCCACCTTGATGTATTTTGTGTCCCATCTGTAAGGCCACCTTGATGTAATGTATTTGGGGGCCCATGGGTTAAGGCCCATGGTGATGTATTAGGGCCCGTGGGTTGAGGCTCATTGTGATGTATTGAAGGCCCATGAGATATGGCCCATCGCAATGTACATAAGGCCCATTGATGTATCTGAGGCCCATGGGTCGAGGCCTAATGAGATGTATATAGGACCATTGCAATGTGTAATTTTACCATGGTTTATGTAATGATATTTATGGTGGGCCGTGCCTAGGGGACAATGATGGTTTGATGTCCACATTGTAAGAATAATGTTGGTTAAATGTCCGCATTATGACTCTCCTTAAGGCCCATTGATAGGCCCATACTTGTTGAGTATAGGCCGTCTAGGCCCATTTGCATTGTAAGGATAGTTCATTACTTTATAACATACTTAGTATAATTCCATGACTCATGCAATATGCATTATATGTATGCTTGATATGAGTAGTGACTGATCATTGCATACGCCATTGGGCAAACTATTTACGGGACTCCTTATGAGACGGAGTGCCCATATTATTACGCCGTATGTGCAGGATTGCTGCATAACTAGATAGTATGACTCATGCATCTCGCATATATGTGACTTGATCATTATACGCTCTAGAGACATCAGGGTCGTGGCCTCCACAAGCACATCGTGGATGGCTAAATGGGACACCGAAAATACTTTGTTCTAGCACTGTGGGCACTTAGGATGTCCTTGGGTGAAAATCTCAGAATCTCTGAGGCCAGGAGGTACCCCAACGTCTAGACCGAGTGGAACATGAGTGCCCGAGTGCCGAATACCAGTAGGCCGCGTCTCCCACTATGTCGTGGTCGGTTGGAAGGGGGTGTGACCTTATCCACCCGAGTGAGGGGTTATAAGCTAGGCTGAGTATGACTAGCTCGTAAATGGGTCCACTATCGACGAGCCGAGTAGGTATTGGCAGACTGCTGGCTAGGAGGATAGTGAGGTCTCTTTCACTCGCGGGGCTGTGCAGCTAGGGAGGAGGCAGTCGATATAAAGTGTAATAGACCCCGATGATTTCTCCAGAGAGAAACCGTACTGATATGTGGACTTATTGAGCAGGAATTGCATATCCATCCATTCACTATCCACTCGGGCTGTTAGTGCGTAAGTATTTGTCACATATACATTCGTATGGCCAGGATTTCGGTTGGGCGCACAACTAACCTGAGATCAGGAGTTTACCACATTGAGTCAGACTATCCAAATTTAGGTATGAGACTGGTTTGGATAGAAGTCCCTTGTGGTGGACCCCGTAGCCTGCGATACTACGTACTATCATCCCGACTTCACGTTCCTGCATGGTCATTTCATTCGCACCGCATATTACATTACATCTGTAGTACTTAGCATTTTGGGTTACTATGTTTTTGCACTTATATGGCCTAGATGAGGTTGATGATATTCGTGGCTCGTTAGGATTTGCATATTACATTGCATCCTCAGCATCTGTTAGTCTTATTATATTTTGTATCGTATAGCCTTGCTACTGCTGATAACACTCATGGACTTACTAATATATTTCCGTTTACTCTGATATCATATGATTCATGATCTTGTCAGTATTTTCGCCTATTCCGATGATGTATGATTTATGGACTTTATGGTATACTTGACACTTATCTTATGCACACACTTATACCACCCTTTAAGCTTTTGTAAGCTTATGCACGATAGATGCGTGCAGGTGATGTTAGGATGCAGCCGATCTGAGGGAGGAGCATGCGGTGGAGCTTTTAGAGTTTTCTTTGATATCTTCATATTGTATATCCATTCCCGCATTGTACTTCAAGTTTTTGATATATTGGATATGTGTTAATGTTGTTTTGTGACTTGGTTATGCTTGTGGTTATGCTCCATTACAAAAAAAAAAAAAAAATCATACTGAAAATCCTCCTTGAAGGATCCCAGGATCGAAATCTGGCGTATAGGCGCTGGGAGCTGAAAATGGGGTACTACGGAGGCTGTTGGTACCGGATTCGGCGATCGAGAATTTTGTGAGCCCATTTTTCGAGTTTAGGGCGTGACAAGGAGAAAGCTTCATTGCCTGAAGCGGAGTAAAGTCGTCAGGCCAAAAAGTGTAGGCCTTGGCGTGCAAAAGCTGAAAGAAGTCTTGAAGGCCATGAGGCTCAAAATGGCCTGTTCGGCCAGATTCGGGAAGGAGGAAAGCCTCTAGAGGGAATTATATGAGAGCCAAGTATAGGGTTTGTCAGGGACTTGTCGTGGATGCATGGATCAGTGGTAAACTCTTTCCCTTTCTGGAAAAGAATCCAAAAGATGTTCTCGGTTTTGGACAGACATGCAGTAGCAGGTTGGTCAAAGAAAATGCAATCTTTGGGTCACTAACTAGACGGGGAAAGGCCCGTTGGAAAACCTGGTGGATTAGCAAATCCCAGAGAAGATGATGTTATTTCGAGTGCATCATTTCCTTGGCCCAGCGGGTGTCATTCCCTCGTCGTCGGTCTGTGATATTCTCCCTCAGGAAGTGCTAGAGACCATCAACCAGGGAGGTTTCTGTACATCTGAGGAGCCGGATTCCTGCATTTGGGCCCGCGATCCGTCAAGCAAAATCTCGATGAAGTCGGCTTGGAAAGTTAGTAGAGAAATAGGGCAGCGGAGGGGCTAGACCAAATGGGTGTGGCATGCTAAGATGCCACCTTAGATTTCAATGTTCGTTCGGAGGCTGTTAGAGGGGGCCATCTTTGTTGATGGTAGGGTTTAGAAGAGAGGAGTCCTTCTTGCGTCCTAGTGTGTCTGTTGTGAGGAAAACCCTGACCAAAGGCCTGATTCAGAGTCTATAGATCACCTATTCATTCATGAGAATATCACATACAAGGTTTGGAAGTATTTCAGCACTGTTTTGGGCTGCTCCTGCTCAAGAATCAGTTGGCATAGCAGAGAATGAACCAATGGTGGATGCTTCTTCAGTTGGGTTTCAGAAATCAGGAATTAAGATGCCTTATCCCATGCTTCATCGTGTGGAAGATATGGAAAGCTATGAACACAGTGAAATTCGAAGGTAAACTGCCCCTTGCTTCGTCAGTAGTAGAGTGGATCAAAGGGTGGCTTACGTGGGCCTGCAATTAGAGTTGGGTAGGACTTTACTCAATCCGAGGGATCCGACTCGACCCGAACCGAATGCCATGGTCAGGTTCAAATCGAGTAGATCCGAGTAGACCCATCCTGATCTAAATCCCGACTGAGTCAAGTTTGGGTTACATAGTAATCCAATCTGACCTGATCTGAAATCCGATCCGGTCAGATCCGATCGAAACCCGACTCGGACCGAAATCAAGTACTATATATGTAAAAAATAAATAAATTACCCATTCCTCTCTACCCTAACCCTAGCAACCGGCCGCCGCACGCAACCCGATCTCAACATCCCCTACTCCGGCACCTGTCCGGCTTTGAGTTCGTCCTCCTCTCTCTCCTCCACTCATCCTCATAGCAGCTAAACAGCACCCGTCCGGCTTCAAGCTCCTCCTCCTCTGCCTCTCTCTCTCTCTCTCTCCTCCTCCACTCGTCCGCACAGCAGCACCAATCCAGCCACCTAGCCCATTCTCGAGCTCAATTTTTAAGGTATTTATTTATTATTATTATTTTAATTAAAATGGATGGCTCTGATCGGCCCGGCCCGCTGTGTTGCATCCAGGCCGATCTGAATCATACCCAACACAATCCGACTCGATTTCTGTGACCGAGTCAGACTTGATTTGGGTCAGCCCAGCCAAGAATTGGTTCGGATTGAGTCAGGCCTGCTGGACTCAGTCTCAAGTCTGATCGAGTTTGGGTCAAGGTTTTCACAATACCGGATCGAGTCGAGTTGGACCTAACTCGGTCCGACTCAACTCGATGCCCACCTCTACATGCAATGGGTCACTTCCTCTAAGTACTCATCCGGTGAACTGTTCGCATACTCTTCGAGACATGGGGATCAACCCTGCTACATCGTTTCAAACGAAGTGCTGCATAGTGAAGTGGTCCAGGCCGAATGAAGGTTGAAGTACAAAATTGAACGTGGATGGTTCCGCAAGAGGCAATCTGGAGTGTCAAGAGGAGATGAAATCTGTAGAGATTCTCACAACAACCTCATCTTTGGACTGTTCGGATTAAAGGCCCATGTCACGTGTGCAAAGGTGCATAGGTGATCATCTCTCTCTCTCTCTCTCTCTCTCTCTCTCTCTCTCTCTCGTGTGTGTGTGTGTGCGTGTGGGGGGGGGGTAACGTGTGCACTGTGATCATCTCTCTCTCTCTCTCTCTCTATATATATATATATATATATATATATATATATATATATATATATGCATTAAGCTCATGGGAACTTCCCATTAGGTCAAGCTGCGTGGGCCCCACCATGATGCGTGTCGAACATCTACCCCATCAGTTAGATGCACCATTCCATGGTGGGCCTCGGGCTTAAAAATCAAGTCAATCGATGACTTTTGTGGGCCACACCACGTACAAAAGTTGAGAGGGGTTACCCTCCCATTAAAACATTCATAATCATTTGTTGGGCCCATCGAGGTGTGTTTCACAAATCCAGCCCATCCATTATGTGTATCCCATGTGGATGAGGTGTCAGACCAAGTTTCAGATGCATCCAAATTTTAGTGGGCCCCACTAAGTGCTTTTATATGTTTTAGGCATGTCTTCACATGATTTTAGATGGTATGGCCCACCTGAGTTCTGTATATGGCTGAATTTTGGAATATCCCATCATTTAAAGGGGACCCATCAAATGCACAGTGTTGATGTTCGACACGCATCATGGTGGAGCCACACAGCTCGACCTCATGGGAAGTTCCCATGAGCTAGCTCGACCGCATAGAACCATCTCCCACACACACAAATATATATATATATATATATATATATATATATATATATATATATATATATATATATATATATATATATATATATATATATATATATCCTTTGCAAATGCTAATGGCCAGGTTGAGGGACGGTGGTACCTGGTCCAAGCTGGCTTCACTGATAAGTACAGTTCCCACTTGTAATTTAGATTGGCTAGATTATTATGCCCACGTCCAAATAGAGGTGGCACACCTGATAGAAAGGGTGAATCTCATACACATAAAGTTATTCCTTCCAGGTAAGCTCATGTCAAACCCCATGTGCCTATGCTGGTTATGCCAACTTTGGGGACGTGCGTACCACTACATGGGGAGAAAAAAATTTTATGTGCATGAAATCTACCTGATCTTATCCACTAGGTGTGCCATCCCATGCATGTTTGGCCTTGTTCCCATACACAGCAGAAAATAAAATTTCTTAAAGGTTTAGATTAATTGACTAAGCCTTATGAATCACCAATATATATTATCAAGTTCTCGCAATTACTCAAAATAGATATTTTAGATCAGATCATACCTTTTGATTGTTGCTATCAAATATTGTTGGATTGCTGATGATCAATGATCGATGCCGTGTCTTTGAAGTAGAAGTAAAGGCTCTCTTCCAAAATAAGAGAAAAAGAAAACCTATATTCAAGGCACTAGAATAGAACTACCGGAGAAACGTTGGATAAACATACGTGGATGTATAATGGATGGATGAATGGGCAAGTAATGGTGTTTTTTAAGGTTGCAGAGGAATGAAATGAAAGTACTAATGCCGTGAAAATTCTGGGTATATCATGACTTCACTTTTAAGTAGCTGTGGAGAGGTAGGAAGAAAGACTATTAAGAAAAGACAAGGACAAAAGCAAAAGAAAAATTAATTAAATACAAGAAGGTGGATCCAGCACAAATGCTACTAAGAGGAGCTTATTTAATTGATGCCTAGGGCCCACCATGATGTGATGTTTTAATCACGTCCAATCATTTCATCACCTCTGGCCCCTTTATTCTCCTTGGATTCCAAAGTCCAGGACCCGAGTTGCCTAAGCCCTTGCCAAAGGAAAGTTCCTGTGGTTGGAAGCTTCATGGGGCCCACCTAGATGTCCCAAGGATTTCACCCTGATTCATTCACTTTTCAAGCTCTTGTTAGGACATGACTCCAAAAATGAGGTAGATCCAAAACTCAGGTGGACAACACTAAAAGAAAGAGTTGGAATGGAACGCCTACCTCGATACCTTTGCAGTGTCATGGAAGCCTTGGGTCAGTTCATCTCAATATTTAGAACGACTTTATGAACGGTCTGGATAGCATGTAAACAGCATGGTGGGTCCTATATATAATAATGGGCATTTCTATCCTGTTTCCAGTAGTGTGGTCCATTTAAATCTTGGATTTGCTTATTTTTGGGATCATGTGGTGACATGAGCTGGAGAAACTAATGTACCGGGTAGGGTGGTGGGGCCACGTAGCTTCCACCCAAAGCTCATTTGATCTAAAATTTAGGTGGTTTACTCCATGTAATCATGCTTCAAACCTGTAAAATCGTCTGTTGTGGCCCAACTAAGTTTCTAATGGCATGGTTTTTATTATTATTATTATTATTATTATTATGTTAGTGTTCAATGATTCTGGCCAGATGCACCTTCTGAATAGATTAGATGACCTCACATACAATCTGGAGAGATTTTACGGTAGGTGTCCCGCATCCTAATTATACGTACCGGTGGTGTGGTCCATATTAGTTTTGGATCAGCAATATTTTTGGATGCCACGAACGACATTAGGTTTCTAACGTTATGAACGGATTATATGTGATTAAAACGTCATGGTGGGCCCATGCGCCAATTTGCAGTCAAAGCTTCCGAAAAAACGATTGTATTAGATCCACCTCAACTCAAGACATAATAAAAGCAAAAGAAAATGCATTATGCAAATGAGATTGTGAAATCTGTCAGTTGTTCACATGCAACATGGAAACGGATTGGCTACTCCCCCAGCCACCAGCCAATGCCTGGTGGTCGGTGCTCTGTGGGTCCCACCATGATGTATGTTTTTCATCCATGATGTCCATTCGTTTTTATATATCATTTTATGGAATGAGACCGAAAATGAGGTATATCCCAATCTCAAGTCGACCACATTACAGGAAACATTGTTGATTGAAGATCGACCATTAAAAACTTTTTGAGGGCCATAAAATTTTTGGATCAAGATTATCTTTGTTTTATCCCTTCATTTAGGTCTTTATGACCTAATCAACAGATTGGATGTCAAATAAACAGTACAGTGGGCCTTAGGAGGATTTTAATGGTGGATATCCAATCACTATTGTTTTCCTGTGGTGTGTTCCAACTGAGATTTGTATCCCTCCCATCTTTTGGATCAAGCACTAAAATGATCTGTTAAAATGGATGAACGGCATGGATGAAACACATAGATCATAGTGGGGCCCAATGAGCACCGATCATCAGCCACTAGGCTAGTGGCAGGGGTGTTTTTACCCCTTTGAAAGGATGATGATTAATACAAAGCAGATCCAAATCTCAAATGGACTACGCTACGGGAAACAAGTGGTGATTGGACACCCGCCATGAAAAACTTCCTAATCGGGCCTTTGTTGTCCATCCAAATCATGGTTTTTGGCCAAAAATAATAAGTGTCCCATTTAGCTTTTTTTTTTTTTTTTTTTTTTTTTTTTTTTTGAAACGAAAGATTTCATTAAAACAACAGGAAATCGGAAGTTACATCCTACAGCTTCAGGATGACCCCGCAACAAAAAGGGACGGGCGCCTATTGTATACTTCCACTGTACATCAATGAAAGAAAAGGTAGCGAAAAAGACATGGTTGATGGGGGCTATGTGACGGTTCGAATCGATCCAAGCCCGACCTCGTCGAGAAAAATCAAGCCCTTAGTTTTCCTAGGGAGGGAAGAAAAATGATCATGACAGTTGTTCTCCTGCGTCTGGCTCCCTTCTCTCGCCAGGCTATCTGCCGGGCCATTACCTTCTCGGAGAATGTGCTTGAAAGCAAATGTACCAGATTGCCTCAAGTTATTGATCCTGTCTACCCATGGTTTCCAACTCCAAGGACATCTTGTTTCGCCTGCAAGAATATCGGTTGCCAACTTTGAATCCAATTCAACAATTATCCTGTTCATCCCTTTTTGAAGACATAATTCTAATCTGTCATAAATTGCACGTGATTCCGCATGATTATTCTTTCCATAACCATAACCTGCTGAGAAAGTGAAAATGAAGGAGTCATCTTCCTTTCTGCAAATACCTCTGCCTAATGAATTACCTGGGTTACCCCTCGCGGACCCATCAACATTTAATTTCACCCATCCCGGAGTGGGTTGTTTCCATTTAATCACTAAGGAAGCTGACCTGTTTTTCCTGGGAGCAGAGGATGTAGGTGGGTCCTTGTGCGAATTTGAAGATGGAGTGAGCTCGTGGAAGTTTTGGATTGTCTGGGAGGCCCACCATTTGATCCGACCTATGGACCTGTGGGCGTTCATCGTCTTGTCACCGAAGGTAGCTTCATTTCTAGCTTTCCACAATTCCCAGAGAATCATCAGAGGGAGGGAGGATCTGATTTGCTGGGAGGCGGAGCCTGGCGCTGGCGCATTTCTCCACTGATTGATTCTACTAATCACATAATTTTGAGGGATCGAGGAGACGCCATAGAGCCCCTCAAAGTCATTCCATACTTGGATCACCTGTTGACTAGAGAGGAATAAGTGGTTGATTGTCTCCGTGTTGGGTTGTGGTGAATTTCCTTGATAGTAGTAGCAACATTTAGAGGCCAAAGCAATGCCTTTAGTTTGAACTCTACTGTCAACCGGGATGGCCTTTTGGGCCAGACGCATTGATACTTTTGGTGGAACATTATTGTTTTGCCAAATCCAGTCTCCCCAGGAGACTTGTACTGTCAATCCCCTGATAAGCCTCCATGCAAACTTGAGGGTGAAATTCCTGGTCGGGTCATATGGCCACACACAATCCGCTGGTTTGTCCATGATGGCGAATCCCCTTGAGAAGATTTCATCAATGATTTGCTACGGCAGAAATTTATAAATCCTGGAAGGAGGCAACAGGCCAGATTTTCCAAGAAGATTCTTCAACTGTAACTGTTTTAATTCGTGGGGGATTGGATCTGGGAGTAATTACTGCAGCGGACCCATTCCACTCCAATTATCTGTCCAAATGTTCACTTCACCACGACCCACCGTCCAATGAGTGTTTTGTTGAATTGTAGGGAGGAAGAACCTGATTTTTTTTCCATAACGGGGATGAGGTTTGCTGCAAGGAAGCTGATGAAAAATCCTGCAAGTCTCTGGAATGTTTGGCTTGCATCAATTGTACCCAAGGCCCTCTATTTTTCCAAAATTTCACATTCCAAGCGAGCTTCATGCGAAGGGCGTTTAACATCTCCCTGAGATTTCGGATCCCTAGCCCTCTCTCCTCTTTTGGTTTGGTTGCTTTCTGCCAAGCAATCCAATGGAGTTTCTTTTTACCTTCCGCCCAGCCCTAAAAAAAATTTGCGCACTTACTGTCTAATTTTTGAATTACCTGCTCCGGAATGTGCATAGCTGCCATGATATGAATCGGATAACTTCCTAAGACATGACGAATTAGAATAGCTCTTCCCACCTGAGTGATGTG
This sequence comes from Magnolia changhungtana, assembly GCA_030180095.1. Lineage (NCBI taxonomy): Eukaryota > Viridiplantae > Streptophyta > Magnoliopsida > Magnoliales > Magnoliaceae > Magnolia > Magnolia changhungtana. The sequence goes on along the minus strand of JASAUF010000523.1, from coordinate 373,750 downwards.
CCTGGCTTCCCATCCAGAGATTTTGTTGCTAACCTTATCCTGAAGATTCTGAAAATCAGATGACTTGACTCTTCCTCTAACCAGAGGGGCCCCCAAGTATCACATACCATTCCTTGCTTGGCCGAATCCTAGCATGGTCTTCATGGTTCTGATTTTGGCCGTTGTACATTTCGAAGGGGCGATGAAAGTGCTCTTGCTGGTGTTAATTTTCTGGCCTGTTGCATCTTGGAAGATGCGCAAGAATTCCCTCATAGCGATGAGAGAGAATTTACTAGCGTTGAGGAAGACCAACATGTCATCCATGTACAGAAGGTGAGTAATGGCAGGGCTAACTTGAGGGAATTTAAATGGGATGCACCGCCCTTCAGTAAAGAGTGAATTTAAATTGGTTGAGAAAGCTTCCATGGCAATGATGAAGAGCGCCGGGGAAAGAGGGTCTCCCTGCCGGAGTCCTCTCGACGATTTGAAGAAGCATGTAGCTTCGCCATTGATGAGAATGGAAAACCAATTGTTAGCCCAGCAGGATTCAAGGAGTTGCACACTTTTTTCAGTGAAGCCGAATTTGAACAAGGAATGTTTGAGGTATGTCTAGTTCACTTTATCATATGCCTTCTTGAGGTCGAGCTTTAGGATAAGATTTCCTCCCCTGGATGTCCTGTTTAATTCTCGCATCGCTTCCTGTGCAAGTGTAATATTTTCTGCAATATACCTCCCTTGGACGAACGCTCCTTGTTCCTGCGAAATTGATTTAGGAAAAATACAGCTTAGCCAGTTAGAAAGGACCTTGGCAAAGATTTTGTACAATACATTACATAGGCTAATTGGCCTGAACTCAGAGAACTTTGCAGCCGAAGGGATCTTAGGTTTCAGATAAATCAAAGTAGTTTTTAAATCTCAAGGGAAAGGCTCCCCGAAAAACATGGCTTGTGCAGCTTTGTGAATATCGTCACCTATGGTTCCCCAATAGCTAGTGAAAAATGCAGCTGAGAATCCGTCTCACCCCGCGGCTCCATCTTTAGGGATAGACTTGATGGCGGAGAGGACTTCCTCCTTCGAGGGAGGACAAAGGAAGGAGTCGTTGTCTTGTTGTTGGAGACGCTGCGGGAGGTTTTGAACAAACTCAGCCGAGCAAACTACTTCCTCCTCCTAAAAAAGGCCTTGGAAAAATGCCGCCGCCGCCGTCTTGATTTCGTCGATGTTTGAGATTGTAGTTCCATCTTCCATGGTGATTGATTGAATAGCTGATTGGCTAATCTTTTCAGTCGCCGACATATGAAAGAATGCCGTGTTTTTATCTCCTTCCTCTAGCCATGAGTTTCTCGACTTTTGTTTCCAATAAACCTCTCCCATTAATTCCAACTGATCTAGCTTGTGTTTTATATTCAGACTTTGATTGATGAGCTCATCGGAGTTTTCATTCTGCATCCTGTTGTCAAGGATCTCAAGTTCCTCTTTTGTCTTTTGTATTTCTTTGAATATGTTCCCGAACTGCTCTTTGTTCTAGACTTTAAGCAGTTGTTTCATCTTTTTAAGCTTGAGAAAAATGTTGATGAAGGGGTCCGTTGCACATTCACCTTCCCACGCCTTTGAGATCACCGTCTGAAACGACTCATGGAGTGTCCACATTTTGAGGAACCTAAGCGGTTTCACTTTGGACTAGTTCTAAGGAGGGAAATATAGCTGAAGAGGGGCATGGTCGGACCTGATCCTGGGCAGGTGTTTCACTCAGAAACAAGGAAAATTGGTCACCCATGTACTATTCACAAGGACTCTATCGAGTCTTGCCCAAACTCGTGCATTTCCTTCTCGATTATTGCACCAGGTGTAACGATTACTCACGTAACCTGCGTTAAGAAGACCAGCAGCTTGGATTGCATCAGCAAATTCTGACGTAGACAAGTTGTCTAGGGGTCGGCTGCCCCGTTTTTCATCCATATGAATCACTGCGTTAAAATCACCTGTTATAACCCATGCCCCTTAAACGATTCTACTGAGCGAACTGAGGTCGTTCCGCAGACTTCTTCGTTGAATCTTACAGCAACAGGCATAAACAACTGAGATAGTAATCGGATTTGAAAGGGAAACCATGGTGGCTTGTAAGGTGATCATTTGGTTGGACGCAGAAATGATGGAGATATTCAGGTGGTTTTCATAGAAAATCCAAAATTTACCTCCCAAATCAGAGTTGGAGATAGAGGAATGGAATCCTATCTTCAGCCCCATTGCCACTCTCCTGTCTTCCCTGAGCATCAGTTCACTGATTGCAACTTGCCGTGGATTGAACTTTTTCACTAGCTTCTTGAGGGCTCGAGTTATGGGAACATTTCCCACCCCACGCGCATTCCAAATAATGACGTTATCCATCAGTCACATATCCCGTGTTCATTGCCCGTCTCTTCAATCTTCGAAGCCTTGAACTCCAGTCTCCTTTAGGATAAAGAATTCTGTGTCTTCTCGACTGCCTCCCAGTTCTGTCCACTGCCAGCAGTGACTTTCCCTCTTGCAGTCCTTGTTCTGTCAAAACCTGTTGTCTAAATTTCCAGTTAAAATCATGGCCCAATTCCATGTCTTGACTCTGCTCCTGTCCCTCACATTGATTGGCAGCTGGTCTTTCATAACCTTCTTCCAGATTCCCATCAGGAGCACTAACTGGTCTGATTACTGAGGAAAAATAAGGAGAGAGGTCCACCACGAGTGCAATTCTCTCCTTCTAGGTATTGTTCTGTTCCTATTTAGTAGCTGGGAATGAATGTCTGCCCTTGCTTATCACAACCCTGCTGTTGCCAAAACTACACCTTTCAGTTCTGCTGTCACCGAAATCTGCCACCACAGTCTTAGCACCTGTGAATTCAGTCCTAAATTCTGGAGGGAAATTTTCCTTTTCGCACACTTGTAACATGTCTTGCAGCTGAACCTGGGGATACAGAATGTTGCTGGTGTTCCTTGGAGATTTTTTTGATAATGCTATATTGGCATTCCGTTCTTTAAAATCATCAGGGTGTATCATATCCAAGTGGTTGACTGTGAGAACTATGCTCCGTTGAGGCTGAACATAAGGTTGCATTCCACACAGCATATCAACTTCACCTTGACTGGTCATAACATTGTCTGACTTTAGGGCACCATAAAGAGGCTGAACAACTCCCTGAGAGTCCTCCAAATGACACTCCTCACGCCAATCCCCTATTACATTTTCTTCCTGCATTGGATGGTCTTGAGATGTGGTTAGCTGATGTAACAACCCACGCCCACACTGTATGATAGTATCCGCTCTGGGCACAGCCTGCACGATTTTGTTCTCGGAATTTTCCCCAAAAGGCCTATTCAGTATAGGGTGGCAACTCCACATATAACCACCACAACTTCATACGACACTTCCGCTGTGGGACAAAGTTTCACCTTCACTATGTGCACAGTAGCCTGCTAGCCATCTCGGGGCCCGCCCACGTGTGCCCGCCCACATGTGACCATAGTGACGAGGTGTCACAACTGAGGTATAGTTTCTGGGGGACCGATCATAACTTGTTGACTTGAAATGTCTCTGCCTCCCCTTGTTCCCATACTGTTATTTGCACCCTCACCTGTAGCTACCATTCCACCCATGCAAACAATTTCACCTGTACTAGCATTTTGTTGAGTAATGACATTTTTACAAAAGCCTGTTGTCAGTGTACCCCCTTCTCTTGCAATGTCACACACTCCTGAATCAACATTTTGACTAACATCTATTGTAACAATAACCCCTACATTAGGATTGTCACCAACTCCCGTGATAACATTGATACTTTCATCCGTTTTAAGAATTCCACAAGCATCTGAATTTGCTTGAACACGATCAACTACAGTGACATTTGTACCAGCGACAAACTAGTTGCCAGATATATCCTTAGTAGTAGTTTCTGGCCTGACCGAAGCATTTCCACAAACATCTGAAGGGGGCCCTGCACTGCCATGGAATCTTCTCAGGACCCATTCCTTAGTGCCCTCTTTCATAGGTTGTCGGATAAACGAAGAGCTACCGAATGTAAACAATGATTCCATTTATGCAATAATGGGATATGCCTTCCCCAAAACCTATAATCGCAATACATCTTTGAAACTCACGCCCGGTCTGGGAATGACTTTAATCCGTGCAAACGCCTGGAAATAGCCAAATCTGGAATTGGAATCGATTTGTATGATTTTTCCGAAATAACTTACCAGATCAAGAATGACCGATTCAATCCAGGCATGGGCTGGAATTCTAAAAAGTCTGACCCAGACACCTTCACCTCCAATTACCTCTTCTGGAGACTACTTTTCTACCGATTGAAGCCCCATTTCTATATGTAATGCTTTGTTTTTACTGAAGGCGTCAATCTCAGCTGTAGTTTTGAACATAAGAAGGAATTTCATGACTAAGATCCGCACAATCTCCACATCAGAAAAGTTGATATTGGAATTCTTCAAACGCCCTGATAGTCGATCAATGCGAACATCCTGGTCCACCGCGGTTTCCACCATGGCTAGATTCAATCGATTAAGTCTGGTCTCCATTGCTCTAGGGTCTGTAATGGTAGTTACCCCCGAGCTCTCTTCCATCGAGGTTACTCCCTGTTTTGAGCTGGAAACCGTCTTCACAAACTGTCAATCCAAAACAAGCTTTTCCGGCTGGTAAGGAGGATAAGAAACCGCCTGTACCAACTGTCGATCCAAATCAGGCTTTTTCTGCTAGTAATGAGGATAAGTAGATGCTGACATTGCTACCCTAGTTCCAGGTTGGCCTTTCGCCCAAGCAACATGAGCCACCCTTCCATCAATCCTTCTCTCATGAAGACAATGGATTGCATTGAGAGCATCCTGTTCATAACAGAAGCGAATGAAGGCGAATCCACAAGATCGATTAAGGAATCGATTCCACGGAATGAATGCGTCCCTTATTTTGCCAAATCGACTGAAAATACGAAGCAGATCGTCTTCTGTGGTATCAAAAGTAAGGTTCGCAGCAAAGAGGCAGAAGTGAGATTTTGAATGGCGAGATTTTCTGGAAGAAACCCTCTTCCACAGACCCTCCAGATCTCGATCCACTTCCTGCACCCGTTCTCGCTCCCGTTCCTCCATTCTCAGCTTGATAATGGTTCCTGCACCCGTTCTCGCTCCCGTTCCTCCATTCTCAGCTTGATAATGGCAGAGCTGGTTTACTAAGCGGTCTAGTGTCCTATTTGGTTTAACCATGCTATTCTCCTAGATTTTCTAAGCACTTTTCCTGGTTGGACGCAGGTTCTAAAACTCAAAGGACGAAGAGTTATAACCAAACTAAAATTTACTATAAATAGTAAAAATGAAAATAAAATAGAAATTTGACCATTGATGTGATGAAATCTCGCAAATTCGGTGTGCACAACCTGGCGTAGGGTTGGGTGGCTAAAGTAGCTCGTCTTATCCAAAATTATATAAGTCACGTCAGATAACTCATTTCGATTTGTAAGATACACCCGTTTTGATGTCCTGATGGTCTGGATCACTTCCGCTTCAAATCGGGCCTTTGTTGTCCATCTTGGTCATGAAATTGTCAGTGACCCGCTCTACATCATTTGGGATGTAATCATACATTGTTTCCATTAACACAGACGTATATTCTTTAGTAGTGGGTGATCTTTTATATGTACAGTGAACAATAGGGCTCTCACTTGATGGACGGAGTGGGTTTCATGTACACATGGTGGGCCTTACAGAGTTTGGGTGTACGTTTAACATGAGAACGGATTGGCTACTCCCCCGCCACCGGCCAATGGCTGGTGGTCGGTGCTCTATGGGCCCCACCATGATGTATGTGTTTCATCCATGACATCCATCTATTTTTATAGATCATTTTATGGTAGGAGACCAAAAATGCGATATATCCCAAGTTCAAGTGGACCACATTACAGGAAACAATGTTGAATGAACGTAGACCATTAAAAACTTTTTTGGGGGCCATAAAAGTTTTGGATCAAGCTGATCTTTGTTTTTTCCCTTCATCTGGGCCTCTGTATGACCTAATCAACAGATTGGATGTCAAATAAACAGTACAATAGGCCTTAGGAGGATTTTAATGGTGGATATCCAATATCTATTATTTTCCTTTAGTGTGGTCCACCTGAGATTTGTGTCCCTCTAATTTTTGGATAAACCCATAAAATGATCTTTAAAAATGCATGAACGGAATGGATGAAACACATACATTATGGTGGGGCCCACAGAGAACCGAACACCAGCCACGGGGCTGGTGGCAGGGGGAGTAGCCAATCCGTTTCCATTCAACATGCTGTGTGAGAATAATTCCAATCCATTCAATCCCATGGCCCTACAAGGTCGGAACACGCGTCCTGAGTCAAAAACGCGCATGGTTCAAGGAAAAAAGCCAAAGCCAAAGCAAAAGCAAAAGATAAGAGGGAATAAAGGCAGAGCAAAAGGAAACCACGTGGAAAAACAATAGGAGCAAGTGGACCACTGATATATCTATTTTAATATATGTTAGGTATAGTTACTTATGGTGAGGAAAGCAAGTGGACGTTTTATTTTCTCTGGCAATTCAATAATAAGTCAGATTTGCAACAACGATCATCCGGGCCCTCGAAGATACCCACCATAAATCACCTTTTGTCCGTCAATTTATCAGGCAGATAATAATACACGAGTCCAAAATTCAAGCAAATCCAAAATTCAATTGCATGGGGCGACAGAACATAGTGACTAGTGAGAATGGAAACATCCACTGTTGAAACCTTACTAATGATACATCTAAATTGGGATTATAAAGTGAACTATTTGGTTTGACTTAGTTGTATGCCAAGAATGCAATTTCTTAGTAAATTCTAAGTGCCTGCATATCATCCATCACACTATTGGAGTACGAAAGTTTTTCTCTTACATGACTTGTCTAGGCCGGCTCAACCTGGTTTCCTAAACCATGCTTTGGCCACCCGACCTGGCCCACTTTATCTTAGTGGTAACATATTAATTTTAAATATAGTGTGTGGAACTTGGCCTATACAGTAATTAGTTTCCAGTTGAAATACTCTTGCTTTAGTTTTTGACACATTTTCCAGATAAGAGAACAAGTCATCAATCATATCATCTTTATGAGGAACTTGCAGGGAAATGTATGATGTGCAATGCATGTGGCAGGTAAGGCCCCACTTATGTTTTGAACTACACTAAATTTTGGATTTTTTTTTATTTTTATTTTTTCTAATGAGGCTCACTTGAGGAATGTGTTAGATGGAACCTATATACCATGGAGGACCCTGCACAACCATATGATCTCCTCTCCCTGTTGTTCCTTGTGGTGTGGGCCAACTAAGTTTGTTGGTAAGTCAAATTTTTAGCTGCTTGCCTAACAATAAGTGGTTCACTTTATGGATGGAGTAGATGTGTCATGCACAACACAGTTCAACTACGGATGCTCCCATTTTGGCTGAGACGGAACCACTGTTCAACTACGGATGCTCTACGTCCATCCACCACGCATCTAATGAGAGCACTAAGGCTTGGGTTATGAGGAGATTTCATGGTCAGGAGAGGCCGCTAGCACCTGTTTGTGAAAAGGTTACTGAAGGGGTGGAAGTTGGTCAGATAGGTAAGTCAGGACAGCGGATAGATGTTTGTTCAAATGTCAATCCGGGGGATAGTGTTAATAAGAATTTGGGCAGTAATGCTAATGTAATTATGGGTGAAACGATTAGCAGTATTAATATAAGGCCATCTCATGGTAGTCGGAGGGTGATTGAAGGAATTCATATTGATGGGGAGGCCGATCAACAACCAACTCTTGATGGAAGAGTTGGTGACTTGCAGGCTATGCCCAGCCCGCCTGACCCTCTTCTACTGATAGACATACCTGATGACAATCCAGGAATACATTCTTCCAGGTTGAAGGAGAATCAGCAACACAGATCTCTAGTTTGTTTCAATTCCAAACAACCACAACAGAAGTCAACACAGCAAAATCTCGGCGAAAAGGAAGGTGAGTGCAAGTATCTATGCCTGGCACAATTGAACCTCTTCTACTGCTAGACAGAGCAGATGACAATCCAAGAATTCTTTTCGTTCGGCTGGACGAGAATCAGCAAAGTGGCACTCAAGTCTTCTTCAAATCAAAGCAACAGGTGCTTGATATTACACAGGGATCAATTTACAATGGTGAAGATGATATGCTATGTGGATTGCAGCCATATGCAATAGACACATCGCCACATCAGGATAGGATTATAGGATTGTTTCCACAGGATAGAGGCAATCCCTTATAAAACCAGGAGGATCTTTTCGATGAAAAGTATGCGGGTGGAAAGGACACACATTCACCAGCTAGCACGTACGATTCGGCAGAAAACAAGAATGAAATGAATGTAATTGGGGGTATGAATGTCGAAGAGGGTGCAACAGACTTTCACCAGCAAGAACGAGGAAAAGATTCCTGAGGGAAGGAATGATGGTGGAAAGGAGAACCACCCACCTGATCTCAGACAAACTTCGATGACTAACGGATCGAGGTAACTAGGGGTGTAGAGAACAGGGAAGAGGCTGGCGCAGTAGGAAAGTGTAGATCGGAACTAAGATGGTGTACAAATGTAACCCAATTAGTTCCATATGAAAGGAGAAAAAAGGTAACGGACAGAGCGAGCTTGGAGGTTGATCTATCTCCTTATTTTTCAGTGGCAGAAAAAACAATTAGCAGATCTAACAGAAATCGAGATGGTGACTGTGTGAGGCTGGTGGATAGCCGGTTTGAGGAATACGAACAGGGACAGTTGATGGAACACAGAGGAGTCTTAGAGTGGGATATGCGGAATCAGGAAATGGACCATTGGAGCCAGGAGGGACAGGGGAGCTTAAGGTTGATAAAACCCCGAAAAAGACAACAAGACATAGAATTCTTTATGCTAAAGGAAACTGGGAATCCAGACTGCGAAGATTAAAGAGGAGGGCCGTAAATACTGGTTGTGTAATAGATGGATAAAATAATTGTATGGAATGTGTGTGGAATAGGCAATAACAGAACGTTGCGGACTGCTAGAAGGATACTCAAGAACCATGATCCGTGGATTGTGGCGTTTTTGGAACGAATGCTTTGTGATGAAAAACGTGTGAAAACTGGGTTGTCTTTGGGTTTTCACTCCTCTTACTCTAATTGTGATGAGGGTGGAAAGATTTGGCTGTTCTATAAGCCTTAAATTTCTTGTTCGATTGTCTTCAAATTAGATCAATGTCTTTTGATAGTGGCTTCCATGCACAATTATGATGCTCAGCTAAATATTACTTTTGTTTATGCTAGGTGTGCTCGAATTCTGAGGAGGGCTCTCTGGTCGGACCTGGCTCTCCTGTCATCCTCGATGCAGGGCCCGTGGGCTGTGTGTGGTGATTTCAATGCCGTTACGGTTGATTCAGAAAGAAGAAGTAGAAGGGCAGCGGATTCAGTTTTTTCTTTGGAATTTGCTGATGCAATCAATTCAGCGGGTCTTCTTGACGCGGGTTTTTCGGGGAATCGATTCACTTGGAGTAATAATCAGTCCAGTAATGCTCGGGTATGGGCGAGGCTTGACCGGGTTCTCTTCAACGCTACATGGTCCATGTTATTCCCCCATTTCTCTGTTTCCCATTTGCCTCGCATTAATTCGGACCATGCTCCACTTCTCCCCTCTGTCCCTCGGCCGCTGAATGGTGGTCATAAACCGTTCCGATTTCAACGTATGTGGACCCAACATGCTGATTTTTTGCAAGTGGTCAAGACAGCTTGGAACAAAGTGGAATCTTCTCATCCAATCTACAATGTGCTATCTAAACTCAAACAAGTAAAACATGATCTGAAAATTTGAAACTTTGAGGTATTTGGTAACATTTTTGAGCAGTTAAAGCTAGCGAAGAAATTGGCAGTCAAGCTGGAGGATCATCTTCAATCTTCTTCAGCTTCCAACGATTAGTCAGTCACCTTGCAACAAAAAATCAATGAAAATACAGCCAGGTTAGCCTCTTTGGAGAGCATGCAGGAAACCTTTTGGAAACAGAAATCGAGGGTGGACTGGTTGTCGGAGGGAGACAAGAACACAAGGTTTTTTCATGCCTCGATGATGGAAAGGTAAAGGAGAGTGTTTATTAGTCGGGTGGAATTGGGTTCAGGGCAAATTGTGGAAAGCCAAACAAAGTTAAAGGCAGTAGCGGTGGAGCATTTTCAGCAAATTTTTAGTGCCAATCCTTGTCAGATTGACCAGAATTTGCTGCAATGTATTCATCACTTAGTTAAGCAGGCACATAATGACTTGTTGCTGCGGATCCCATCGGTGCTGGAGGTAAGAACAGCAGTTTCCTCCATCCCAAAGGACAGTGAGGCTGGGCCAGATGGCTTCTCAGCCAGTTTTTTCCAAACCTGTTGGAACGTGGTGGGTCACGACATTCATAGGGCGATCTCCTTTTTCTTTCAAGGAGGGAATATCCCAAGGTCAGTTTACTACTATTATCATTTAATTTCAAATCACCGTGCCTAGCGGTTCTCGAATACCGTCTATCGATCGTGTACTTGTCCGTATAAAATTTTTGCCAAGATTGTAGCTTCCAGGCTTAGCCAGATTCTACCTCTGTTGATTTTGTCGGAACAGGGGGGCTTCGTTCAGGGGCATTCAATAGCAGAAAATATTGCATTATCTCAAGAGCTGTTTAGGGAATTAAACAGACCGGTACGCGGGGGAAACATTGTATTGAAATTAGATATGGACAAAGCTTATGACAGGGTAAACTGAGACTTTTTGAAGCAGGTTCTGAATAGGTTTAGTTTCAGCAGGTGTTGGATAAAGATGGTAGAAAAATGTTGGGCGAATAATTGGTTTTCCGTTCTTATAAATGGAGAGATGGCAGGTTTTTTCAAATCTTCAAGAGGTCTTAGGCAGGGAGACCCGATTTCTCTAAGCTTGTTTATTCTTTCAGCTGAGGCTCTTAGCAGAGGGCTTAAAAGCCTTTTCAATAGTTAGATATGCCGGCCATTTGCAGTGTCCAGAGGATGCCCACTGATCTCGCATCTGCTATATGCTGATGATACGTTAATTTTTACGAATGGGAGCAAATCCACTCTTCTACAACTGAAGAAATTCCTCGAATCCTTCCAGGCATCCTCGGGCCAAAGTATAAATCTCAGCAAAAGTTCATTCTTCTGTTCAAAAAAGCTACCTGGGGCAAGAATTAGAACGATTGAGACTATCCTCGGTTTCCGTAATTTGTCATCTGCGCAAACTTATCTGGGAATCCCATTGGCAGACGGAAGAATCAAAGCAAGTTCATTTAAGCCGTTGGTAGATAGAGTTGTGGGTCGTATTAATGGGTGGAAAGCCCGTATTTTATCCCAGGCAGGGAGAGTGGTTCTGGTGAAGCACGTCCTATCAGGTATTCCAGTTCACACTATGGCGGCAGTCTATATTCCTTCTCAGGTGCTGAAATTAATAGAGAGGCATATGGCGAATTTTTTCTGGGGCTGGTCAGAAGGAAAAATAAAGTGTCACTGGAAAAATTGGCACTCGCTAGCTACGCCAAAAACCGAGGGGGGCATTGGTGTTAGAAAACTTGCAGACATTATGAAAGCTTTTTGAATTAAAATGGCATGGTCAATCAAATTTGGACAGGAGAATAATGTGTGAAAATCTTACATGGTGGCCAAGTATCATTAGGATTTGTCGTCAGGGGTAATAGATCGAATAAGGCGGATGTCTTCTTCTCGGTGGAAGAGAATCAGGGAACTCATTCCTCTGGTGGAGTCCCGAGCTCAATGGCATGTAGGGGACGGAAAGTATAATTTCAAGGCAATTAATCTGACGGAGCTTATGACCTCTTGCGCAGTTGGCTGAAGTGGAGGTGCCAGAAGGCTTGCAGGATATCTAGGTGCGTCAGGTCATCGGCCCAAGTGGTCCTCTTCCCCCGTCAGCAGTATTCTTTATTCTTCCTCAGAGAGTAATTAAGCATATTTTTCAGGTAGGGTATTGTACCTCTGAGGGTGCTGACACCCCTTTCTGGCCTTTCATGTCTTCTGGAGAATTCTCAGTTAAATCAGCGTGGTCTCTGAGCAGGGACCCAGGGCCAGGTCGGAGCTAGACTAGATGGGTTTGGCATGCTACTCTACCACCAAAAATCTCCCTTCTTATATGGAAGGTTCTCCAAAATGCGGTCCCAGTTGACAGTGCGGTGCAATCCAGAGGTGTACAAATTGCTTCCAAATGTGTTTGTTGTTCCAGTCATGATTCCCAGCCCCACGACATTGAGACTCTGCTTCATCTGTTTGTCAACAGCTGCATGGCGCAGACTATGTGGAGAACTATGGGAAGATGGTTAGGAATTAATGTTATGGCAGCATTATCGGTTGAAGCCCGGCTCTTTCAGTGGTAGGGGGCAGTCTCTTCTAAGCGAAACAAATCGGTATATCAAATGCTTATTCCATGCATCGTAATTTGGGAAATTTGGAAGGCACGAAATAGTGCAGTGTATGACGGGGTACAGGTTTCCTCGAAGCGAGTCCTGGCCAAAATGAGGTGGTGGGACGCTCTTCTCTCCAGCACTCATATTGACGGTGGTGCGCCTGGACCAGGGCGGATTGAGATCTCAAGGATAAATGTTGTCTCGCCTCCGGTCTCACAAGCAGTCGGTCATGCAGTTCTGATTAGATGGGAGTGGTCATCGCCAGGATGGGTGAAAATCAATGTAGATGGCTCGTCTAGAGGCAATCCGGGTAGTGCAAGTGGTGGTGGCATATGCAGAGGGGAGGAGGGCAATTTTCTTTTCGCTTTTTCTGTAGGTTATGGGGTCGGCACTAACATGGTTGCAGAATTACGTGCAGTGCATGACGATCTTACTCTCGAAATTCACAGGGGTTACAACCAAATTATTTTAGAATCTGATTCAAATCTGGTGGTTGATTTGCTAAATGGTGAAGCAACGCCGGGCTGGAAATGGAAGATGTGGTTACATAGGATTCATCGATTGCGAAAAGAGTCCGAATCGATTGTGCATGTTATGCTTGGGAAGGAACACGCCCAGCAGATTTTATGGTCAGGTTAGGGAGTGCTTCTCAATCTTATGCTTAGTTCGATCGTCAGGCGGAGCTTCCTCAGCAGGTTAGATGCTCTATCTTTCTTGATAAGGTTGGATTAGGTTCTATTAGGATAATCTGATCCCCTTGTACACACCTTTTTGTAAGTAATACGTGCTTATCTTGGATGGGCCCCTGTTTTATGTAAAGGGGAACCTCAGATGTATAGGTGATGATTTTTAAATGAAAATTTTGAAAAAAAAATAAAATGCACAACACAGTGGGCCATGGATTTCGGGCCGCAACCACGCTGATAGGGTGTGAAGAAGCAATGGGTTGGTGAAATGATGGATTACATACTTCTTAGAATCTTCTTTTTTTTTTTTAACTTTTTTTTTTTGAAAAGGAAGATTCATTGCTCAAAGGAAAACGTACATACATTCGGGGGGATCTGAACAAAAAGACTCTGGACCCCCCATCATGTGATTCCAACCCTGTACAGAAAGGAAAAGATGGGTCGACCCCCTGGGTGCGCCCCAAACACCCAAAAAACTATCGACAAAGGAACCACCAAATAAACTCTCATCCCCAGAATTATTTGGTTTGACTTAGTTGTATGCCAAGAATGCAATTTCTTAGTAAATTCTAAGTGCCTGCATATCATCCGTCACACTATTGGAGTACGAAAGTTTTTCTCTTACATGACTTGTCTAGGCCAGCCCAACCTGGTTTCCTAAACCATGCTTTGGCCACCCGACCTGGCCCGCTTTATCTTAGTGGCAACATTAATTTAAATCTAGCGTGCATAGCTTAGTGTGGAACTTTATCCAGTAATTTGTTTTGAGCGCTTACCTTGGAGTCCTTTAAGAGCTGCTCGCAGTAAAGCAGTACACCTGTTATTTATTAGTTTCCAGTTGAAATACTCTTGCTTTGGTTTTTGACACATTTTCCAGATAAGAGAACAAGTCATCAATCATATCATCTTTATGAGGAACTTGTAGGGAATTGTATGATTTGCAATGCATGTGACAGGTAAGGCCCACCTATGTTTTGAACTACACCAAATTTTGGATTTTTAATTTTTAATTTTTCCTTTTTTCTAATGAGGCTCACTTGAGGAATGTGTTAGATGGAACCTATATACCATGAAGGACCGTGCACAACCACATGATCTCCTCTTCCTGTTGTTCCTTGTGGTGTGGGCCAACTAAGTAGTTGGTAGGTCAAATTTTTAGCTGCTTGGCCTAACAATAAGTGGTTCACTTTATGGATGGAGTAGATGTGTCATGCACAACACAGTGGGCCATAGATTTGGCAGTAACCACCCTGATAGGGTGTGAAGAAGCAATGGGTTGGTGAAATGATGGATTACATGCTTCTTAGAATCTTCATTTTCATGGTTGTCTAGATTTTTAGGTAGACTTGAGATCATTAAATTTATAATGGATAAAGTTTTTGAGATAAGTAGGTGGTTAGATGAATGTTTGAAGAAGAGGGATAGCGGTTTAATATAATATAAGTGGGCGGTTGTTGTAATACCTGTGGTCATTTCAAGCGTCAAATGTCAGAGATAAGTCCCCTATTCTATAGACTGACAAGTGGAGGAAAAGAAAAGCGCTATTTAATTCGTGTTCTGCCTGAAATAAGAACTCAACTCCTTTTTTCACCTAACCGACCAGAAACTCGCTTGACGTCTTAAGGAGGATTTACTTTGAAGTGACTATTCCCTAGGTACATATGCTGTAGTATTTCACAGTTAGATCAATTTGAAAAAGACCCAAAGTTGGAATATATATATATTTTTTGAAAGATGATTGCATTAAATGAAAAGAACCTGGAACATTGAGAGAGCAAAACAAAAGAAACAAAAAAAAAAAAAAAAAAAAAAAAAAAAAAAAAGCCGGAAAACGTACACAGGAAAAGCAAAAACTGAGGATGAAAGATCTGCTGAGAGAGCGGAACAGAACAGCTCAGCTCACGCCCCTAAAAACAGTATATCAGACCTACATGGCCCATTCTATCAGGGCCTTCTTCGCCTTCGAGGACACATACTGAGCAGTATGGGCTTCATCCCTGAAGCATCTGTTGTTACGTTCTTCCCAAACAAACCACCAGATGGCTAGGACCGCCATCCTCCAGATCTTTGTTCTCTCCTTGCCCATATGCACACCATGCCACGCTTGCAGGAAAGAGTCCACCCTCTCAGGGAAACAGGTACTGATATTGAAACTAGGAAGGAAATCGGCCCAGATGTGGTAAATAAAGGAACAGTTCACCAGTAAATGATCCAATGATCCCTCCTGACGCATACAGCATAAGCAAATGTTAGAAAGGATCATCCCTTTTTTCCGCAAATTGTCGATGGTCAGGGTCTTCCTATTCCCCGCCAGCCAACCAAAAGCCACAATTTTGAGAGGGGCAGCATATTTCCATAAAAAAGCCTCCCCTATAGGCTGATTATGGGATCTGATGGAGGAGATGTGGCTGTACAAAGAGGAAACCGAAAAGCAGCCCGTCTTACAATGCTTCCAGACCAGCCTGTCGGGAGTCGATTTGATAGGAGAGAAAGTAGATATACACTGTAGTAACTCAGCGAATTCCAGAACTTCCCAGTCTTGCAAATTACGCCTGCAAACGATACTCCATACAATGTTGCTGCCAAGTATCTCATGACAGTCCGCCACGGGAACTGATTTGTCTAGAGCAAGGGCGAAAATCTGCAGAAATCTATCTTTAAGAAGGTTGTCCCCCACCTAGTTATCTTCCCAAAACCAAATATTCGCCCAATCGCCAAGCTCGAAACTAATACCGTTGATCACCTCCCTTTTAGTTTTAAGAATATCCTTCCAGATAGTTGACGCCATGTAAGTGGAGGACTCTTTAGTACACCAGCCCCCACTCGCTTTTCCGTATTTATGCTTGATAACCTCATTCCAAAAACTGCTGTTTTCCGCCCCTAATCTCCAAATCCATTTACCTAGCAAGGCCTGATTCATAGCCTTGCGATCCCTTAATCCAGCCCCTCCATCTGCCGTACGCCTACACACATCCTTCCATTTCATCATATGAAATTTTTTCCCGATGTCATTACCGTGCCAGAGAAAGTCACGCCTGCACTTTTCGAGAGACGCCAACACTGCTCTGGGATACTTGAAGAGCGACATAAAATAAATAGGAAGATTGGAAAGGGCGGCTTTTTTAAGGGTAAGACAACCGCCAAGAGATAAGTGTTGACTCTTCCATCTCGCAAGAAGCTTCTCGAACCTAGAGGAGACTTTCTCCCACATTCTTTTGGGTGGTCTGCCGATACAAAGGGGGATCCCTACGAAAGAATAGGGGAGCGAAGCTGCGGCGCACCCAAAAATACCCGCCAGAGCCGCAAGCTCTGCACTATCCATACTGATGCCATACATATTGGATTTAGCTAGATTGACTTTTAGCCCTAAAACTGCCTCGAAACACTGAATAACAGTGTGCAAATTTTTAACCTTTTCGACCTCGGCTTCCGAAAAAAGCAAAGAATCGTTTGCATATTGTATTATTGATATCGGATTCATCAGCCCTTTAATGTTAATCCCACTTAAGACACCTTCCACCTGACCTTTGTGAAGCATTCTGGAGAGGGCTTCCATGACGATTAGAAACAAGAAAGGGGAAAGGGGGTCTTCTTGCCTAAGCCCCCTTAAGCTCTGAAAAAAACCTTTAGGAGTGCCATTCAAGAGAATAGAAAAAGAGGCTGAGCCGATGCATTCCTTGATCCAAACTCACCACTTCGACCCGAAATCCATCCGCTTCATGAGATAGAGGAGAAAATCCCAATTCACATGATCGTGCGCCTTTTCAATGTCAAGCTTACAGATCATTGACTTCTTCCTGGAAGAGGAGACTGAATCCAAACACTCGTTCGCGATGAGGGCCGCGTCCACTATCTGTCTGCCGGCAATAAACATGCACTGATTACCAGAGATGATCCTCCCAATCCCTCGACTCAAATGGGAAGCGAGCACTTTGGCTAGGATTTTATAGGGGCTTCCCAACAAACTAATCGGCCTGAATTCCTTCAAGGAGGCAGTTCCCAAAACTTTAGGGATGAGGGCAAAAAATGAAGCACCAAAGCTCTTGGAGATCCTACCATTTTCATGAAACGCAGTGAGAAATTATCAATATGTAATGCAAGGGGTGGCCTTTATAAAAGATATAGTTACTATTGATGAACTTTATCAGGATTGCATCGATTTATCATATTGGATCAATCTGAGAAGAACGATTAGGGTAATATTCTATCTCTTTACAAGCCCATAGACAAAGTGCTTTGTTTCTGATCAATTCTTCTCTGCAATAGCTATGAATCACCTCTTTAGTTAAAAGCTGTGATACGCCTTGTGGAATTCCTCCCCATGG
Source organism: Magnolia changhungtana (assembly GCA_030180095.1). Taxonomy (NCBI): domain Eukaryota; kingdom Viridiplantae; phylum Streptophyta; class Magnoliopsida; order Magnoliales; family Magnoliaceae; genus Magnolia; species Magnolia changhungtana. The sequence goes on along the minus strand of JASAUF010000523.1, from coordinate 356,325 downwards.
ACTTCCCTATACCAAAGTGAAGGATTAAGTTACTTACAGATGTATGCATGTGGTCTAGGAACACTTTGGGGGGGACACATATGTGATATAGCTTAGTATTTAGGCCGTAACATTTAGCAACAAACAAATCTTTAACCCAATGAGTGCTCTCTAGACCAAGCTAGGTAGGGAGTGGTGGCGGTGTCAGAGTTGGTCATTCGAATATTTTTCTAAGCGTGAGTTTTCTTAAAGTCTTCGTAAGAGAAGAAGGTTGATATTAATAAAATTCTCTAAGAAGAAGGTTGGTCATTTGACTATTCTCTGGTTTTTGCTTGTCTGTTATTCTTTAGGTGAGGCCCTTTTTGTAATTGCGGAGCCCGCCTGATTTCAGTGGTTTGTACTCTCGCTGTTCACATATACGAAGTAGTAGAAGTTATATATATATATATATATATATATATATATATATATATATATATATATATATATATATATATATATATATAGGAAAAGGTACAATGCGCTTGAGCTGACGATAAGCTCTCATGAGGTCGAGTTGTGTGGGCCCCACCATAATGTGTTTCGACCATTAACACCATGCATTTGATGGGTACCCTTTAAATTATGGGATACCCCAAAAATCAGCCTTATACGGAACTCAGGTGGGCCATACCATCTAAAATTATGTGAAGACACCGTTAAAACATATAAAAGCACTTGGTGGGGCCCACCTGAGTTTTGCATGCGCCTGAAACTTGGTCTAAACCCTCATTCAAGTGGGACACACATAATGGATGGGCTGGATTTGCAAACCACATCTCGGTGGGCCCTCAAAAATGGTTATGAATGTTTTAATGGTGCACAACCCCTCCTCACTTTTATATGTAGTGTGGCCCACACAAGTCACGGATTGACTTGATTTTTGAGACCTAGACCCATGATGGAATGGTGCGTCTGACTGATGGGGGGGTAGATGTTCGAAACGCATCACGGTGGGGCCCACACAGCTCGACCTCATGGGGTGTTAAAATCAGCTCGAGCGCATTGTACCTTTTCCCTATATATATATATATATATATATATATATATATATATATAAGTTCTCTCCCTCTCCACTCCATTGTTCTTGTCGGTAATACTTTTTTTTAAATTATTTTTTGCAATTTGGCTTTCAAGATCTCATTGACTCAATAATCAATTTGCGCACCCGCTCGTTAGTGGCTCTACTTATTGGGTATAAAATAAATCTGCTTTTCTTAGTTCATATGAACAAAATTACTCAATTAATACCAAGGGAATGGATTAAATATTAACCCTCGCTTCGGCATAATCCATTGAAAAGGTGAGGTCCATAGCATAGTCTTTATCAATGTGATAAAGTACGCGGTGTCTATTTTTTCTTTGATAAAGGGGTATATCCATGGGTTTACCTTGGTATTGTGTTCATACTGTTGTATTGAATGATCCTGTTTTGCTTTCTGTACATTCTTTGTTAATGACAATGCTACTGTTGGTTGTTCCGTACTTTACTAAGAAATTGCACTTACCAAACTGAACATGTACCCAATGTTTGACCTGCGAGTAAAATGATTTTTTGCCCAGTCTTTATCAGATAATCATATTGACCCAGGAGCAACTCCTGCCTAATACGGAAGTTCATATTTCTCCGCGTGCACTAAACATATCTCAATAATCGGCAAACTGCTTCTAGATGGGGCTTCCTCAGATTCTTCATGAACTGGCTTTCAACACCAACTGCAAAAACAATATCAGCCTGGTTTTGTCAATCTACCCACCAACTGAAGATACATGCTCTTATCATCCTCTTTGTCCCCAATTTCTGCTCTCAGCTTTAGATTTGCTTCTATTGGCGAAGCAGTTTATCATCCGAACTTGCTTAACAAGTCCCAAGACACAAGATGATTCCTTGTTCACATTTTTCCAATTCCAAGCCAAGTGCTTCTGCTCACCAAGCTCCATCTCGAGCTGAACAGAGAGAGATGTTCACATATTCTTTGTATCTCCCCTAAATCATCTCTCGTGGTGATGAGGTCATCCACATATAGTAGAATGATCAAGAATTTCTCGTTAGCCTGCTTCCCCTAGGGTAGCCATTGCATTTTAGGGAAATGAGGGTGGGATAAGGGTGGATGTTGTCCTAGTACCCACCATAAGTACTGATTAAAGCGGCAGGCCACTTCACAAACAGAGACACCCGTACATTATTCCTTTGTAAAACGACCAAAGGCACAACATTGGATTTTTATGAAAGAATATGCCCATTGCTATAATCGATTGTTACACTCGTGCTAGGGAAGCACTTCTTTTCAGTAGTAACAACTGAGGAGAACAGTTTACTTTGGTTACTCCCCCTTCCTAAATCCAATTTCTCTTGTTGTATTTAATATTAAAGATACACCACCCATCTTTGGTTGGTAACCACCCCTGAATTTACTAAGGATTAACAGAACTTCTGCCAAATAAGGAATAGTTTCTTGATTCAATAAGTGGCTCCTCATGTGAGAAGGGCCCATAATGCATAATGATATGGCTGTTACCCTTAAATAACAGCCGATATGTAACCGTTTTTTATACCATGGATGTGATTCAAAGATGTAACTCCACATGTTTCCACTGATAAACCAATAAAAACTTCGTAACCTTTTGTATTGGTCTAGAATGCCGAATTCAGCGATGTGTTTGCAGGTTTGATTAATTATTTACATTCTTGAAAAGGTGGGGTTGGAATCCACGATTTCATTCCTGGAAAACTGAGATCCAATCCAACCACAGCGGCTGGATTGAGGGCTACTTCGCTTTCACACCATGAGGAAGTTGGAAAGATCCTTTGTGATATGATATATGCTGGGAAGCAGGCTTTGGTTCTTTACTTGAGTCATTCCTTTTCATCTTGTACTTCTCCTATGATGGTTTGCAGTTAAGAGTGCTTGCTCAACTATAATTGCTGTCCGATCTGATCTTGTGGGCCACCTGGGGGGGGGGGGGGGGCACTTTGACACATGCTTGGTGTGAAAATGGGCCCCCTTTTGCATGCCTATGGTTTGGGAAATCTCATAAGGTTGCAGGAACAAACAAACGAATATATGTACATTTTTTTTTTTTTCCATTTTTGTATCCCATCAAAACTTTTAGGCCTGTTCGATTTTTCAAAGCTTGTGTAAACACCTTGTAAATGGGTAATTATTACCATAGGAATTCCTGCCTTGGAAACTGATTTAAAAGAGCTAGTTTAAATTTGTGGACCCTAAGGTGATGTATATTGTTTAAATTTGTGGACCCTAAGGTGATGTATATTATATATCCATTCTGTCCATCCGTTTTACCATAATATTTTGAGGCATGAGTCAAAAAATGAGGCTGATCCAACACTCAAGTGGCCCACACCAAAAGAAACACTGCCCCAAGAGGTTTTTAACTGCAAGTGTTCAATTTTTCTTTTCCCATGGTGTGGTCTACTTGAGCTTGGGATATGCTTAATTTTTGGCTCACGCATCACGGTGAGACCCACAAATATTTTGCAGTATTCTCAGCTTTTGCATCTAAAGAGTAGTTGGTCAAATCAAGCATCAGGAAGAGTAATGTAGATACCAAATGAAATAATTATTACCTATTTACTGGGTATTTACCAATGAATTGAAAATTCAAACAAGCCCGAATTGGTCATTGAGGGTGAATGGTTCTTAGCTGATGGGCGGAATGGATTTATACATAAAATACTGTGGACCTCAATGAGATCATGGTGTGCATTAACAGTCACTGCTACCAAAATCTCCAACTGTGTTCAGAATGGTTCATCGGGTGGGCTTATTTTATGTGCAGCCCACAATGCAATAGCCAGCTATAAGTCCAAAAATGGGGCAGATCCAAGACTCAAATGGGCCATATGACAGGGAGTGTTGGAGTAGGAAATGCCTTAGAGAGAGAGAGAGGAGCCGAAGGTGCCTACCATTGAAACCCTCCTAGGGTCCATTGATGTTTATATGCATTCTAAACCATTCATAAGGTCACTCCCACTGACATGAACTATATATATATATATATATATATATATATATATATATATATATATATATATATATATATATATATATATATATATATTTGCCTGATCCAAAACTTTCGTGGCTCCAATGAATGTTTGAACGGTGGGCATTCAGTCCTGTTATTTCCTATCATGGGGTCAACTTGAGTTTTGAATTTGCCTCATTTTGAGGTCATGTCCTAACATGGGCTGGCAAAATGGATGGTCCGGGTGATTTCTCACAAACATCCCTGTGGATTCTCACAAGCATCACTGTGGGTCCCACTTAGGGGGTTGAGTAAAGCCAATGGAGAACTAATTTACTCTGGGCGTGAAGGAGAGTTTTGAGTAAAGTCTATAAGGCCATGGTGATGTATGTGTTTTATCCACGCTATCCATTCATTTTCCAAGCTCATTTCACTGCATGGCCCCAAAATTGAGTATATCCAAAGATCAAGTAAACCACACTATAAGAATAAGTGGGAATTGAAAACTTCTTGGGGGCGTACACAAGTTTTGGATCAAGCTTATATTTGTGTTTTCCTTTTATTCATGTTTAGAATCCTTCCAAAACCAGCAAATAAAGGAGAGTGCGGTTATAGGAAAGAAATAGTTAGGGACAACGCAATAGCCACAAAAATGCTTATTTTCCGGTAAAAGTACAAAGAAACAAAAACCATTCCCACCAATAAAATAAAACAGATAGTGACAAAGCCTTCCAAAGCAGTAATTAATACAACAATAAGTACTTCAAAATAAATAAAGAAGACATAGTGAGCTCCTAGAAATGCTTCTACACGTTGGGACGTTACCATTGCCGGAGACTGATTGCGTACCTCCCTGGCGGGGCAATGTTCCGTGAACCCAAAATGATGTATGTATTACATCCACACTGTCTATTCGTTTCTAGAGATCATTTTAGGGCATGAGCACGAAAATGAGGTAGATCCAAAGCCCAAGTGAGTCACACCACAGAAGCAGTGGGACAATGATATCTACCATTGAAATCTTCCTAGGGTCCACCATGATATTTATTTTCCATCCAAACTTCTCATAAGGTCACACAGACCTGGATGAATGGAAAATACAGATATCAGCTTGATTGAAAACTTCTTTGGCCCCAAGAAGTTGGGTGTTCAATCTCCATTACTTCCTAATGGTGTGGTCTCACTTAATCTTTGGATCTGTCTGATGTTTTGGTTCATTCCCTGTAAGGATCTCAAAAAATAAATGGACAGTATAGATATAATACATACATCATGGTAACTCCCACAGAACTTTGCCATGTCAATAAAACCACTGAGATTGTGACACGACGCAATCCACGTCCACGATTGCTTGTAAAGGCAATAATTAATTCAGACAGTAATAACAGACCAATTTGTCATTATGGGAATATCTCGGGAGACTTTGGAGCTTCATCATCTCCTCGTGGTATTATCCAGCAAATCTCTCTGCAAGTAATTAAATAAAAAAAAAAAAGTATAATAAATAATAAATAATTTCAAACTTTTAAATGTACGAGCACACAAGAAATTTCTTTACAGTAAAAAAAATTAAAATATTCTAAGATTTTGAAAATATCACACTATTATAAAGATGGAATCCAATTATCAATTTCCCGTGTATCGAGAGCTTTAAAAAAAAAAAAAAAAAAAAAAAAAAAAAAAAAAAAAAAAGTCGTAAAGCAAAACTTGAGATAATGAAAGAAATCTCCATGACCTTTTTTGTACATCAAGGAGAGAGGAAGCTTCTTCATCTGCAAATCAGGGACCCTTATACATTCTGGTGTAGAGGGACTTGGCCTTCTCGTCTTCCCACTCTAATCCTTCCCACCATTCTCTCTCGCCTTCTATATTTCCTTTTATTTCATGGATGCTTGAGCTGAAGAGAGGGAGCTTTTTCAACATAGGACAGGAAATTACTTTCATCTCTTCCAAAGATATAAACATAAATCGCTGGCTACAAATGCTTTCTAATTCTCGTAAGTAAACCAATCTTAGGACGCGTAATTTTGGGAATGAATTATGGGGCAGCTTGTCTCCTGCTATAATCTCTTTCATTTGGAAACATTTCATTATGGTAAGCTCCTCTAACTGATGTAGTTGCTCTACCATACTAGAAGAGAAGAGACTCCTTAACTTTCCACATTCATCAACCCATAATCTTCTGAGGTTTTGCAGGCTTGTGTTCAGCGGAGGAGGCGCTCCACCATCGAATACCTTCTCCAAGTTTGGCAAACTATAGAGATCCAACCTCTGTAAACATTGGAATGCATCATCTCCAACCTCTCTCCAGTCTATAATGCATTCCACTCCACTGCATTCATCGACTCGAAGATCTCTTAACCTCTTTAAATCGACTTGGAACTTAGAAAGACTTGTTAAACCTTTGCTTTTATACAAGTCTAAAGAGAAGGCATATTTTATCAACCCCTCAATCCCGCAGGGGAATTTGTCACATTCACCAATGCTTATCTGCTTATTAGAAAGAGGCAGGCAAAATGCAGATTTAACCGTAACATGGAAACTTGTCAAGCCCGAAAACCATCGATGGAACATATCAAGTGCGATGAAGCCATTAAGATTGGACACACTGATACTTAAAGATCTCAGGCGTTTCATGTTCACAGCCTCACTGAAAGTAGCCCCGTCCACGTGTTCCTCCAAATTCGTCATGCTTACTTCCTCCAGACTAGGAAGCCCGTATATCATAGCGTAGGGAATTGTAGTGAATGAAGTCAATGATATATCCAACCTCTTGAGTTTAACCAAGCTTGCAATGCCTTGAGGGAAGTTTTTGAGGCCAGATTCTGAGAGATCAAGAATTTGGAGTTCCTTCAGTTTTCCCAATGGCGGCACCTCCACTAGATCTTTGCAGTATCTTAGACTGAGCACACGTAGATTCACCAATAGCAATAATGACATCGGGAGAGATTCAATGCCAGTAGCACTTAGATCAAGGATCTGTAGTTTTGGCATGAGCTGGAAGAAATTACTGTGAATGGTACGTAATTGACTGTTTTGATTGAGGAACAAGGAGACCAAGTTAGGACAATCAGGCGTAATTTGGAGATGTTTTATCTTGCTGCGTATCAATGAAATCCTTACAACCCCTCTCCACATTTTCTCTTCTGGTGGCTGCACTAGTCCCTCCCCAGCTTTCACAACGAATTTTGTGCCTTCAATGGACGATGACGATGGTGAAGTGATCCATATAGCCAAGTCACGGAGCAAATCATGCATCCTAACGTATTCATTTCCGCAAGACACTTTCTCCAAGAGGCATGCGTCCTTCATTCTTTGAAGGATATCATGTCCCTTGTTTGATGCTTCTTCCAAATTATTCACATTTTCTATGAATCCTTCCTCCATTGCCCAGTATCTTACTAGCACATCTATTGGTATAAGATCATCTTCCGGAAACAATGAACAATACAGGAAACATGATTTGATCTTATCATTTTCTAGGCTATCATAACTAAGTTTCAAAGGAAGAAACACTTGACGCTCCATACCTGAAACCTCAGGTGATGCTCCTTCCAATGCCCTCAATGCATTCCTCATACCTCTTTCTCATCCTTGCCACGCATGGCCCCACCCACTGTCTTAATCGCAAGTGGTAATCCGCTACACTCCTTTGCAACCTCCTCAGCTACCGGTCGAATCTCTGATAACAGAACTACATCCCCACATCTTTCACAGAACAAATTCCACGCTTCCTCAGTCGTAAGAGCTCTGACTTTAATAGACTTATCAGCCCCCATTGCATTACACACTGCGACGGATCGGGATGTTATCGCGATCTTGCATCTGTTTTGCTTGTCTGGCTTGGGAATTCCAACTTGAACCAAGCTAAATGATTCCCATAGATCATCTAAGATGAGCAGATACCTAAGATTCTTCAACCGAGCAAACAGCTTGTCAACCTTATCTTCGTTTCCGTCGAATTTCATACCCAATCTGTTTCCAATCTCCTCTTGGATTAATCCCAAGTTGAGATCCTTGGACACAGTTATCCAAATCACGACATCGAAGTCACGGGTATTGGTGCACCTATTGTTTATTTCTTTCATGAGAGTGGTTTTTCCTATTCCACCCATCCCACAAATACCTATGATTCCATTCTCTTCCTCGTTTAAGCATTGCCATATCTCCTCCAAGGTTCGCTCAAACGTGCTTTGTTGTCCTCGTGGTAGTGATGTTTGCTTTTCCAACACCCTTGGATGTCGACTGCTCTCAGCCACCTTATCGAAGACCCCTTTAGCTTTGAGTTTTTTGTTGAGCTTTTTGATGTCTTCGAGCTTTTCAACGACCCTTTTTCCCAATGTATAACGAGACGAGTGATCGGTGCATATTCTCCTTAGTGCCAGCTCCAATCTTATTGAATCAACTTGATTTTCGGTATTTCTGACTTCCGTGAGCCAATTCTCCACAAGGGCTTTCTGTCTCTTTCCAACCGGTATAGCATCATCGACTTCTGCTTGAATTTCATCATGCTTGCGTTTTAGCTTTTTCGCTTTCCCTTTCAGAGTCTCTACATTGTTGTTGAGGTCTTTGAAATAACCGATGTGCCGAGAAATAGGAGCCCAGAAGAAGAGAATGATTTCGCACAAATCCATTCTAGATGGATGGATGAATGGATGGATGGGAGATAACGGTGCTTTTGAAAGTAGCAGAGGAATGAAATGAAGGCACCGTTGAAAGTAATGCTGTGAAATCTCTGTTTATATGACTTCACTTTTAAGAAGCTGAGGAGAGGAGGGAAGAGAAACTGTCAAGAAAAGAGAGAATAAGCTGGATCGACTGGACGCGGATTAGCTACTGACACGTGGAGTAGCGAGACTCGCTACTGATGTGACGTCACCAAGTTATGTGGGCCCCACCCTGATTTATGTTTTGTATCCACATCGTTCATACATTTGTAGAGAACATTATAGCGTATGAACCAAAGAATGATGAGGATCCAAGGCTGGATTTGACCCCAGCACAGAAAACACTGGGGAGAGTGATGTCCACCGTTGAAACCTTCTGAAGGTCCACCATATTGTTTTTTTGAGATCCAACATGTTCATGTGTTAACGCATACATGAAAGAAGGGAAAACACAAATATCAGCTTCATTGGAAACTTTTGTGGCCCTTGGAACTTTTTAACGGTGGACGTTACTCTCCCCACTGTTTTCTATTGTGGGGTCCACTCAAGATTTTGATCTGAATGATTCTATGGATAGACGGTGTGGATACAAAACATATATCATAGGTGGGCCCACCGAACTTGGTGACGTCACTTCAGTCTCCTTACTCAACTCTTCAGTAGCTAATCCGCGTCCGGATCGACTGGTAATGATGTTTTATTAACGTCTAATCATGTGCTGCCCCTTCTATTCGGAAGCCAATTCCGTCGAAATCGGACTGCGTACTGAGTTACATATCTTACTTAGTAAACTCGGTTGGGCCCACATGAATGTATGTGGTTTACCCACACTGTCCATCCGTTTTTTCAGTTCATTTAAGGGGTCGGTCTCAAAATTGAAGCATATCCAAAGCTCTCAAGTTGATCATACCACAGGAAAGAGCTGGAATAATGATTTCCACCGTTGAAATCTTTTCAGGCCCCACAGTGATGTATATTTGTCATCCAACATGTTCATAAATTCATACGGACATGGATGAAGGTAAAAAGGAAATATAACCTTGAGCCAAACATTCTGTGACCCCTGAGAAATTTTCAATGGTAGAAATTCATTTAATACTGTTTCCTGTGGTGTGGTCCATCTGAGCTTTGGATAAGCTTCAATTTTTGTCAAATGAGTTGAAATTACCTGATAAAATGGATGGACAAAGTGGATAAAATTCATAAATTACAGTGAACCTCACAGAGTTTACTCAGTACGCAGTCCGCTTCGATTCCGTCCAACTCCCTCGGATAGGAAGCGGAATGTGTACCGAGTAACTCACTACAGTAAGCGTAGTGAATAAGCTCTGTGGGGTCCACCACGATTTATATATTTTTTCAACTCCTTCTATCCATTTTATCATATAATTTTAGCGCTTAAGCCCAAAAATCAAGCATATTTAACCGTCAAATGAACCACACTGTAGGAAACTGTGCAAATTGACAGTCTACCATTGAAAAATTCTTGGGAGCCACGGAAGTTTTGGATCAAGCATATATTTTTATTTTATCTTCATCCACGTCGGTTTGATCTTATGAACAGGTTAGATGACAAATAAACATCACAGTGGGGCTTAGCAGGGTTTCAACCGTGGAAATCATTCTTCCCACTTTTTCGTGTGGTACCATACACTTGAGCCTTTTATATGCTTCATTTTTGGGCCCAACCCCTTAAATGAGGTGGAAAAATGGGTGAACGGTGTGGATAGACCACGGATTATAAGTTGTCTGAGTGGACCCCACCTTGATATATCTGTGTATCCCATGCCGTTCATCCATTTTCTCAAATCATGTTAATGTATGGGCTAAAAAATGAGGCATATCCAACGTTGCAGTGGACGACACCAGAATTGACTCTTGCATTTAATGTTTTGTACATTTAATGCAACCATTTTAGCGTAGTCCACTTGAGTGTTGGATCTACATTATTTTTTAACCCATACCTTAATATGACATGAGCACAGGGATGGGCAGTGTAGATATACAAATACATCACAGTAGACCCACACAGATCTAGTCGGATGTTAAGTTGTCTTAGCGGGTTGATGGTATTTCACATAAAAAAAAAAAAAAAAAAAAAAAAATCACCCCATATAACATTTTTCTTAGCTCAATTTAGGGGGTGTGCCCTAATATGAGGCAGATCCAACACTCAAGTGGGCCACACGAATTGCAACACTGTTATTGAACACCTATTGTTGAAATAGCTCCAACACCCACTAAAAATTGTGCCATTCAATTGTGGTGTTTTTAAGAAATCCACCCAGTCCACCAATTTGCCAATTCATTTTAGTCAGTGGGCCCAAATATGATGAAGAACCAAAACTCAAGTGGGCCACACCGCTTCAAACGATGTATTGAACGTTAAAGCATATATAGAAGCTCCAAAAACTTGCGTGGTCCACTGTGATGTTTTTGAGGAATCCACCTATCAACAAATTTTGTCAGTCCATTTTAGGTAGTGGGCCCAAATTTGAGGTAGTTTCTACAACACTCCAATGGGCCACACCACTTAAAACTGCCCATCATTCAATTATCCCCAACCCACCTTTTGAAATATTCGTGGCAAACCATGAGTTTTTTTTTTTTTACAAATTCACCCTATGCATCATTTGCATCATATCATTTTACCAGGTGGATCTAAATATGAGGCAAATCCAATACACAAGTGGGCACTGGAAAGATTACAATGGTGGTTGTGCAATCTCCACTGTTTCCTTCATTGTGGCCCATTTAAGCTTCGGATCTACCTCATTTTGGGGTCCACCCACAAACATGAGTTGGAAAAATGGATGGATGGAGTGGACTTCTCAACATGCATCACGGTGGCCATAATTGGATGGCATATAAATATCTCAATGGACCCAGTTAGGTTTCACCGGTGGTCATTGCGCCCTATGTACTCATATCGTGTTGCTTACTTGAGTTTTAAATCTACCTCATTTTTTAGCCTACCCCTAACATGAGTTGTGGGCCCACATACATCAACTGGTCCACAGAGTCAGGGTTGGTATATAGCAATTCATATCGGTTAACATTATGCATGCAACAAAGCGTGGAGATTGAATGGCAGCCCTTGCAATACTCGAGCCTACTGTGATGTTTCCCACGATTCTACTCTGTCCACCATTTCAACCAGATCAGTTTAGGGGTAGGCCCAAAAATGAGGTGGATCCAAAACTCAAGTCTGCCACAAGGGTGTATATAGAACATTGACCGTTCAATCATCTTTTGATCAACCTGAGTTTCAGAATCCAACAAGAATAGGAGGGGCCACACGTGAAGGATGGATTAGATATCATTAAAACATCAGAGTAAGCCCCACACGTGAGTTTGTGGGTAGAAACGCGCGTGTGTTGGATCCGGCCTAAAACAATGAACCGATGATTGTGACTAAAGTAGATAGATGAATTTATAGAAAATGAAAATAAAATTTCTAATGACCAATGACTAGCATTCAATTCTAAAAATAAAAGGTTAGGATATTCTACCAACCTTGATTATGGACCAATATTGGTTGCTCCTGGCTAAAATATGTACAGTTCAAATCATACACCTCAGCATGTGGCCATAGGAGGGAAAATGACCTGGCACGGGGAAACAAAAGGAAAATAAACAGGAGAAAAAGAAATTAGCATTTAGCACAAAGATATAAACACCTCATAAATGTTGTCAAATGTCTTTAATCTAATTGAGGTCAAGGGCACGTAGATTCCATTAACTAACCACTCGATGCCATAAAAAAATCTTAAAAAATTCCAGTTGCTAGTTAAATGGTTTTGAAGTTGCTACTCAATGCCAGGGAAGGCGGCTTCAATGTCATCGATTTAGTCTTTAATGGCAGTCAATGCCATCAAATGTCCCATCGACGGAGCGTTTAGGATTGTGTAAGTGCGTAATTTGTTTCTAATTCCGATTGTGATAGAATATATATCGAGTGTAATCGGAATTAAGATATTCTAAGTGAATATTAAGACATTCCTAGGGTGTTTCAGAGCAAAGCTAGGGTTTTGAGAAGAGATTTTGGGGTTGTTCAAATTAGTAAGCACATTTATATCTTGTAATATCATTTCATAGTGGATAGATTGTCGCTTTGTGCCCTGGTTTTTTTCCATGAAAGTTTTTCCACATAAAAATCAAGTGATCTTTGCGTGTTTCAATTTGTGTTTGATTTTGCCTTGCTTGATTGAATTTGAGTTTGCTTCTACGCGATCCCCTAACAGGCCCACCGTGTATAGATCATCACATCGATGTATTTTGGGACCATATTGACATGTGTCGAATTCAAATTGTGCTTCATGTTAGGCCTGCCATAAATATAAGAAACCCAAAAAACTAGGTTGATTCAAAACTCAAGTGGGCATAACCGAAAGAAATAATGTAAAATTAATTCACCAACCTAATATTCCTATTTCAAGTGATTTGACCAATATGATATTCCAAAAGTCTTGAACTTGATAGAGTGCATCTTACTAATGGGCTGGATGGGTATAAACACAAGGGTGGACCAGGATACAATTGTATACTTTTCTATGGTGGGCCCTTTCCTCGATCATTCTCACTATTTTGGCACCTGAGTTTGATTTTGGGGTGAATTTTAGGTAAGAGTTAATAATGAATGGGAGCAGCTGGTGAATGAAATGTATTTCAGAAAAAAAAAAAAAAAACGACGAAATGACTACAGAGCTCTCCTTTTGTATCAGATCGACACAGCCCAGTTGCAATGACAGACAGATCAAGTACAGATCAGGTCCAAGTCGGGTCACCAGTGAATGCAACAACTCATGTCAATTGATCAAAGGTGTAAAATCATGCCTAAAATCACTAAATTCACCATGGTGTGGCCCATATGAGTCCATCTAGGTGGGGCATGTTAGATGGATGAATTGGATAGCATATTTAAACCATAATGGATACCACACACCTTTTAAAAGGTTTTTAGGTGGGCGTCTATCTGAACATTCCCACCTGATTTTCAAATCAGCTAGATTTTTGGGTTCATGTCCAAATTTGACCTTTGCTCCCATTCAAATAAGCTAGATTTTTGGTTTCATGTACAAAATTGGCCATTGTTCCCAAAAAATTAGCTAGGTTTTTAGGTTCATGTCCAAATTTGGCCTTTGCTCCTGTTATGGGGAAAATAGGCCGACCAATAATTCAAGGTCAGGTCAGACACTTGTGCACTTAATTAGGTTGGGCAACAACGAACCTAAATGGGAAATTCGTCACTCGGCTTCGGAATGAGTAGCAGCTGGGCTCAAGCTCGGTCTCTCGTCAGCAGGTCGGGAAATAGGTCGACCTACACAACACCAAAGGAAGCCCAAACACGTGACGAAAGGATCAGGTCAGGCCTTAGGTTGGCGTCACCCTAGCTCGGGTCAGCTAAGACCACATCAGCCTCCTGCTGCACACCTCCAGTGATTCCAAACAATCAAAAATCTGCTCGGGATCTTCTCCAAAGAACTCAGAAAGTATCCGCGACACACTCGGGATTCTGAGATCTTCACCAAGGATCTTGGGAAATTCTCTTACTCATTTAGGATCCGAATCCCACTACAATACGCACCTACTAGATAAGAAGATCTCCCCTACATCATTGTCTCTCCTCAACTATAATTATGAGCACTTATAATGGTAAAAGGTACGCACAATCTCTTGCCTAAAATCCCTTACTCGACTAGACCCATATTTCCTACCTGACTTAGGCATCGGAGTGTCCCCTATACTAGTCAGGGTCTCATTTGTTCGTCCCTTGTGTAGGTATACGAAGGTCGAGCGGAAAGGTAACCAGATTTTTGTATCACCAGCTCCCAAAAAATCAAGTTGATTCAATACTTATGTGCATCACTGCTAAAGTTTTTGAAAACAAAGCAGAAAATAAAATTTCTTAAAGGTTTAGATTAATTAATTAAGCTTTGTGGATCACCGTAAGATATCATCAAGCATCTACAATTAGTTAAAAATATTGAGACTTTAGATCTACTCATACCTTTTAGTCGTTGCTATTGAGTACTGTTGAATGGTCGATGCTGTATTTGGAAGGAAAAGGTTCTTTTTCAGATCTATCTCAAATGAGCCGATGAAGAAAGCCTATATACACAACCTTAGGAGAAGGGTGTGGTAGATGGATGGATGGGCAGATATAGTGTTTTTTTTTTTAGATTGCAGAGGAATGGAACAAAGGTACTGATGGAAGTGGTGCTGTGAAAAATCTATGGATGTGACTTCACTTTTAAGAAGCTGAGGAGAGGAAGGCAGAGAAACTGCTGAGAAAAGAGAGAGTAAATCACTTGAAATTAGAGCAAATCACTTTTAAGAAGCTGAGGAGAGGAAGGTAGAGAAAGTACTGCTGAGAAAAGAGAAAGTAAATCACTTGAAATTAGAGCAAAGGAGAGGAAGAAAGAGAAACTGCTGAGAAAAAGAAAAAGGTAGAGAAACTGCTGAGAAAAGAGAGAGTAAATCACTTGAAATTAGAGCAAAGGAGAGGAAGAAAGAGAAACTGCTGAGGAAAAGAGGAAGGAAATCGCTTGAAATTAGAGCTGAGGTAAGGAAGGAAGAGAAACCGGTGAGAAGAGAAAGTAAAATCACTTGAAATTAGAGCTGAGGACAGGAAGGAAGAGAAACTACAAAGAAAAGAAAGTAAATCACCCTTAATGACAATGTTTTAGTGACGGTCAAATCAACCTATCATTCGCGGCCCTCCTGTTCTCTTGGATTCCAAGTCCAGCCAGCAGGCGAGCAGTCAAGTTCACGCCGTTGGAAGCTACATGGGGCCCACTAAGATATATGTGTAAAATCTACACGGTCCATTAATTTTTCTAGCTCATGTTAGGACATGATTTGAAAAATGAAACAAATCTAAAACTCAAATACACTACACTAATATGAAATTGTTGGGATGAAATGCTCAACGTTTAACTTCATGGGGCTACAGTAGTCTTGGGAATCAGTTGCACTAGTACTCATGAGAACTTGAGAACACATCATACTTGATGTGCGTCCTTAATCTGAACAGTCCACGTGTGATGTAGCACCCCATGAAACTTTTATAGGCCCAACTTTTGATTTGATCCAAAACTTTGTTGGGCTATGTGAAAAGAAAACAATTTCCTGCCTTGTTTTGCATCTTTCTTTGCCATGGCCCACCAAAGTTTTAGAACAGGGTGAAAATTGGTCCCTGAGTTTCATGGGATGCCACATCACATGAACAAGTGCGTAAAGGTGAGCATGCCACACACACATATATATAGAATGACCTAATCAATGGTTTGAATGGCATATAAACAGTATGGTGGGCCCTAAGAGGGTTTTAGTGGTGGGCATTTCTATGCTCACTCCACAGAGTGGTCCCATTAAGTTTTGGATCAGCCTCATTTTTGGCGTGACCTACTAATATGAGCTGGATAAACTGATTGCCTGACCTTTAGTGTCCAATCATCCTAATCAGATGCATCTTTTGAATGGATTAGATGACATAAAAAAAAGTGGTAGGCCCAAATACAATATTGAAGGATTTTACCATGGGTGTCTGCATCCTAATTATAATATTTGTGGCATGGCTCACCTGAGTTTTGAGTTGGCCCTATTTTTGTATGCAACTGAGAACATTAGAGGTTGATTGGCACCACGGATTTGGGAGGGTTTGATGGTATATTTGGCCCCATATAGTAATTGGGGTTTCAAATCCCCATCCATGGTGAAAGCTTGAATTACATCTAAAATCCTTCAAAAAGTTACATGTGTAACATGTGTGTCACTAGACTGCTAATTTATTAGGCACATGACCCACTAATGATATCCTAAAACAATTAGATTATCAATTGCATTACTATAATTACTTTAATACCATGATATGCACCCTCCAGATATTGTCCATGTAAATCAACAATTAAAAATCATTGGTTAGTCACTTAGAGGTCTCATACAATGAACAAATTAAAAGTGATTACTGGCCCTAACATGCTGACTTGTAGATTAAGCTTGTCAAAAAAGTCTGTACCCGTGACAAAACAAAAGCAAAAGAAAAAGCATTAGTCAGCAAAGGCGGCGAAATTTGTCTAGCTATCCTCTAATCAAATGGAAATGCATACATACAACACATGCGCCCCTTTCTTTCCCTCTGACATGCCATTTCCCATCAGAAAAAAAAAAAAAGGCCTCAACATAAGGATCACCAAAACCAGGATAAATAGTATACTTATTTTCATTTTATAGTCGTGGCCCACCTAATAAGCATATAGGTCCAATTGTTTCCCTACAAGACATTTATGGCACAGCCTACCTTTTGAACAGCTTGGATGATCCACAAAAATGATATGATGGAAGGAAACAAATCATTATACAGAAAATTCACATAGGACTTCTTGCATGTGGACATTTCTCAACTGAGAAACAGTTGAACAAATTGGCCCTATTTCCTTCCTTGGCCTCACCACAGGGAGTAATAGGGATGTGATGCGTACGATGAAGGGCCAGCTTAGATAAGTAACTTATTTGAGATAAGTTTGATTTAAGATTACTTATAAGTAACTGTTTGAGATAAGTTTGATTTAAGATTACTTATAAGTAATAGGGATGTGATGCGTACGAGGAAAAAAAAAAAAAAAAAAAAAGTTTGATTTAAGATTACTTATAATTAAGTAACTGTTTTACTTAAAAAAATTAATTGCTTTAGCTTAATAAGTAAAAATCAAGATAAGCAACTAGAGGCATTAATAGCTTATTTTAATTAACTTACAATCCAAATACTCTCTAAAAGTCTTTCAAATTGTATTTGGGGCCAACTGTGTTTTGCATATTCCATCTAATCCATTAGGAGAATGCATCCATTAATGATAAATGAATAATTAAAAAAATCAGGCCATTCCAAAAATCAGATTGGCTACAAAATATGATTTTAGAGGTTTTAGGCATGATTTTACAAGATAAGGCCCACTGGAGTTTTGGACCAACCCAAGTTTTAGAAGCCAACAAGATTAGGTTGGGGCATCAATGAAGGATGGATTAGATGTTGCTAACATCACGATGAGCCCCACAAGTGAAATTGATATGGCCTAAAAAAAATGTTCATTTTGCTACTGGTGCAGCTTATTATAGAGTGTGTAGATGATCGGATGATTGTTATTAGCATTGTAGATGAGTTTATAACAATGGAAATAAAATTCCCCAGAACTAGCATTCAATTGTAAAAATCTAAATTTAGAATCCTCTTTAAAGCTTGCTCATTGGTGCTTGTAAGACATGGACAGCTCAAGTAGTATCACTCAGCATGTGGGCCCAAGAGGAGGCAAAATGAGCTGGCGTTGGGAAACGAAAGCGAAAGATAAAGAAAGAGATAATAAATGTTAAAGCAAAAAATCAAACAAACGGGCTGGAAACAAATGAAAAGTACACCAAATGAAAAAAATAATAAAATAATAAAATAAGGGGGTAAAGGAGGGCTCGAGATATGGACCTCCGGACGTAGATTGCCTGGCGAAGGCTTTCGCAGAAAGTTCCTTTGCTTGAAGTTTGGTGGCGCCATTAATCATGCAGTAAAAAGTAGGAAGCAGATTGGCTGGTGTACCGCACATCAGCGATCTGGCTGGTGTGGTTACGATCATGTGAAGAAGAGCACTGCCGATCATCGATCTCTAAATTGTACCTATTAAAAGGAGATTAAAGTTACGTGGGCTCTAAAATAATATAATGATATATCCAAACTGCTTATCCAATGAGATCATTTTAGAGCATGATGTAATATCTCTATAAGGTGGGCCTTACTGATCAACGGTCTAGAATCGGCTAAAGGTTAGATAATGTGATAGGGTAAACCAGTGGACCCATTGCGTTGTGATTTCGGATTATTATGCGTAAGGGGTTGGAATGTTATAGCTACGGTACACAAGTAGCTGTTTCAATACTATTAGGATTTTAATGTGTGGAGCCGTGGGAAGAGAGTTGTGATGGGTTTTAAAATCTCTTCATCCCACTACCTATATAATAAGGCTAGGTCCCCGATCCTACACCAAGTGAAAAAAATAAGCTTAATCCCATCAATTTCTTCTATTAGGGTGTGAAGGAGAGAAAGATCTTCGTATTCTATTTCTTGTATTTTGTTTCTTCGACTATGGCGTCTTAGATTAGTAAGCAATCTAAACCCTTTGATCTCTATGTCCTATGCGCAACAAGCAATCTAAACCATTTGATCTCTGTCCTATTCACAACAAGATCTTAGGGATTAACACCTAGATCCATAACTCAAGTGGTAGACTGATTGAAGATACCTTGTTTCAACAATGAGGTCTTGGTATCGATTCCTAGCAGTGTTCGAGTTGTCGGTATCGCTACAAGTTTCGCTGGCCGGAGATAAAGATATAATATCGTTATCGCCGATAACTGGAAATGCAGGAAAAAGGGAAAAATAGGGAGAAAATGGTGGAATTTTTTAGTGAAACTTCAGAACATGCCTAAATACACATATTTATATATTCAGGAATAAAATTTTTGCAAAAAGAATGCTTTAAATTAGAAGTTTCCATTTAATGGGGGCTAAAAAAGTATGCGTTGTCGTAAGAAATCACTCAAACAGTAACCAAAATTAGTTTATATAATACAAATGCAACCTTACAACAATTAAGACATACAAAAGTAAATGAATTGAAAAAAATACACATTTCTGCCCATGTTTCATCCCCGCATAGAGTGACGAGGTGGCTCGTAATCATTGTCCGGATCCTGTGGCAGTTAAGAGTAGTACTGCTACTCAATATATTGGCAGTACTGTTCCCAGGTCATCCTCTGCTCGTACCAATTGAGGAACTCTCTTATGTACCTCTGATAGTCATCCTCCCCAAATTGTACGAGTACGCCCAAACGTGGGAATTACGTGACATACATCGACGGCATTTCCTGAGCAGGGTATTGAAGGAACAGATCAAGTCCAACACCGACTCCTTGATAGTATTGCTGCTAGTCATACGAGTACCCCAGATATCCTCCTGTCAAAGGGTCATGACTCGAAGAACTATCTTCCGGCTGCCTGTACCCATGAGTAGAAGAGCGTGACTGAACGTCAGAGTTGTCATGGCCATACCCATGATATCCCCCATGAGCATAAGGTGGGACAGAGGTGGAGCTCCCCTGATCTGAACTTATGTCCATAAATGACAAGCTGCGTGTGAGAGCATCAGCCGCGGCGCGTCCGGCTTTCTTCTTCGAACGACATTCGAACATATATCTGGGCTCTGATGCTCTCGCCCTAGATGGTAGACGAGATCCATGATCCTCGTCCTGAGTGGCATGGTCAAAGCTCTGCTCCTCAGTGAACTAGCCAACGGATCGTTGACTCTGAGCCGTCTTGTACCCCCTACCACTGCCACCCCCATCCCCACTAGTACCACCTATACTAGTGCTGGTGCCTCTGTCCCCTCCCTCATCACCGTCGTCGTCGTCGTCCCCAGGACCATTGTCACGTGGGGGTTGAGTCTCATCATCATCACTCACATGACTTGATGATGAGGAGGGGGCCGTGAAGATGCTTCCTCACCCTTATTGGAACGTGCTGAACGCCTCACCAAAGGATCAAATGAGTCTGTATCTGCCTTCTGTTCCTCTACTACCTGATCGACATCGATACCCAGAGCCGCTGCTCCCTCGGCTACCTGTGGAGCAGGGCCTCCATCCGCATCATCTAAATCAGCTGATTTGACCCACTCATAAAGTGGGTCCTCATCATCATCACCTATCTGTGCCATGTTACCTATAGACAATAGGTCTAACGGGTCTTGATTTTCCTCCATGTCTCGGTCCACCCGCAACTGCCTCTCTCTTAACTTCATATTTTAATGGCAGTAAACGAGCTTTTGTAGCTTTTCATATGTTAGTCTGTTCCTCTTGCTGGTGTGTATGAGTGACCATGTGCTCCAATTCCTCTCACACGGTGAGGAGGATACAGTTTGTGCGAGAACACGGACTGCCAATAACTGCAATGCGGGCATGTCGACTCCGTACATCGCCCACCACTCACCTATATATCCATGAGGAGCTTGTTTTAGTTTGAAGTTTAAATGAAAAATGCAATTACTTAATTATGCTAACATACTTACATTGCATCATCATTTCAGTCGATGTTTTTGCTAGTGCGGATGAGAATGTACCCCTCGCATCTCTAAACCGCAACAACTGTAAACATGGATTCATAGGCGATTATTTTTAAACACCCATATTTCTAAAGGCTAAAAGGAAGAAATTTTATTACATTACCTGGTTACCGAAATCTGCTTGTGCTGTTGATTCTAGGAACAATCGTTCAAATGCCTCGTGGACAGCTAATGTCAAATCTTGATTCTTATGGAGCCGACGTTTATAATGAAATTTGGGATTCAGGTAGTATGTTGAAACTCAAATATTAGTTACTCAATTGTATTAACATGCAAACAGAAGTGATGCTTAAAGTACTTAGTTGTATCAACAAATTTACCAGCTTGGTGGAGTGGATGCTCAAGAGTCTCAGTCCATCGACGATAGATGATATTGATCACCCACTAACACGAAGTGGGGATTGCAGTCATTATCCCCTGTCTCATGATTCTCATAAGTTTATACATTGACCCCATCGAAGGCCACATCTCATTATCTACGGCTCGTAGGACCTTGTACATAGGATGCAAGAAGGAAACGACGTAGTGAACTTTATCCCAGAAGGTATCGGAAAGCACTATATTCGAACAGGTCTTTTCACCCTCAGTCTTCCTTTGATTCCACTCCATGTATCTCTCGGATCTGAACAAATTTCTGAGACCCACGCGGTGCCTGTATAAGCTGTCGAGTGCAATGAAGTTCGTGGCAAATCGTGTCGCACCTGGTCTAACGATGTCCCCTCCACAACACTCACGCATTGCAGCTAACAACCATGAGTGATTGTATATAAAGTTTGTCACTTTCCTCACATCCTTGATGGTTTTCCTGACAGAATCCTTCTGGCCTATCTCCTCGAGCATTAAATCAATGCGCAGTGTATGCACACTGCAGAGGTCCAATAGAGATTAAACTTTTTCATTAATTTCTTTCCTGCCTTAACGAACGCACTGCCATTGTCTGTCACAACTTGGACAATATTCTGGGACCCAACATCTTTAATTACTCTTTTCAGGAGAGCATATATGTATTCGTGATCTTTTATTCTAGCTGATACATCAATGGATTTGAGAAAAACCGGTTGTCCTCTACGGTACACCATGAAATTGATAATGGACAATTTCGTGGGTCCTGTCCACCCATCACATATGATTGTTACCCCATACTGCTTCCAGTTAGGCTGGAGTCCACGTACCCAAGCCTGCATCTCCTCGTGCTCCCGTTCGAGGTAAACGCCAAGAATCTCCTGTGGAGTGGGAGGCTTCACGCCGAGCCCGGCACGCTGTACCTCCTCAATCATATTTTTGAAGCGAGGACTGGCTGTTGCATTTGTTGGTACATAGCTCGAGATGAACCACCTAGATATAGCGCCACCCACTTTCTCCCTGAGCCCCTTGCTCTACACACTTTCTAATCTTTTTTTATTAACGCCTGCGATGGGTGCATCTGGGACACGAGCGCTTTGCGTGCGTTGTAGGCCATGCCTACTGCCTCCCTCAAATCGTCTGCTGCTCTCACCAGCCTCATGTTGGGATGTCCCAAATGACGGCCTACTCTCATCAATTCGTCTTCTTTACTCTCCCTCCCACTCTAAAGCTCGAGACTCACGAATCACTTGTCTAAAATCACTCCTTTCTCGAGCCGTAACATAGTCACCGGGGTACACGATCACTTCATCATTGTCATCATTGTGCTCGTCGATAGCACCTAGGCTCCGTCCAGTGCCTCGTAGCTCCTCCCTCATATCCCTCTCCCAATCCTTTTGTTGCAGCTTGCGTGACTTCGCTTCATTCATCATTCTTCTCATTTCCTCTCTCATTGACCTTGTTACACTTGGATAGTCTTTCACATTCTTGTATCCCCCTGCCAAATGTTCCTTTAGCCTAGACACTCCCCCACTCCATATCACTTTGCCACAATAGTTGCATATGGCTCCATATTTATTCCCCTTCACTGGCCGTCCATGTTTCCACCTAATGTCCCTTGCTCCTCCTTTTCCTAATCCAGACGACATTTTTCTCCCTAGTAGTATACAAATTTGCAATAATCGACAAAAAAAAGTGCATCGGCTTGTATTCAGTGTAAAAATGATAGGAATATAAATCTCGGGTGGACCACACCATAGGAAAATAATAGTGATTGGATATCCACCATTAAAATAACAGTGGTCCTAAGGACATTGTACTGTTTACTTGACATCCAATCTGTTGATTAGGTCAACACTGCTTTTAAACTAACAATAAATGCACAAATAAAAATAAATAAATAATGTGTGTGCAAGGTGTAATTTGAATGTGCCTGATTTATGGTGCAACTTACTATGACTCTAACATTTGCTTTGATTTTTTTTTTTTTAAATTTATAATTTTTCTATCTTAGTTACGTTGGCAGGAATGCCATATCAGGGAGCATCCCCAAAGAGCTGGGAAAACTTCGGAATCTAATCTCCTTGTAAGATATCAAAGCAAATGTTAGAGTCATAGTAAGTTACACCACTCATTGAAATGTGTGGGCCACTTTAGGGTGTGATGATCTAAAGTGTGTGATGATCTGAACCACTCATTCGTCTTAAGGCACCATGAATTTACCATAGACGAATAATTATAATGATAGGATGATCCTAACCATGTAAGGATGTGGTGCAAAAATCATTGATTAGATTTTAGTAATTTTTGTGCACCATTGTTTTAAAGAGGAATGCCAGTATGTAGCACGTGGCAAGATCTAAAGTTAAAGTGGATCCACTATAGAAAACTGTTGTAGTAATCACAACCACCGTTGAAATATTTATAGGGTCCACTATGATGTATTTTTGAGATCCAACCTATTCATAAGTTAATATTGAGATAAATGAAGTGAAAATAGAAATATCAGCTTGATCAGAAACTTGATGTGGCCTATAAGAAGTTTTGAAACATTTGGGCGTCACTATCCCCACTTGTTTTCTATGGTGGGGTCCACTTGAACTTTAGATCTATCTCATTCTTTTTCTCATGTCATAAAAAAATCTCTCCAAATTAATGGGTGGTATGGATATAACACATGCATCATGGTTGGGTCCACATAGGGATCAATACCATGTGTTGAAAGGAATCGGATTGCGTACTGAGTTACTCAGTACGCTCTTATCGTACTAAGTAAAATCTGTTGGGCCCACTGTGAATGTATGTTGTTCATCCACGCCATCCATCCGTTTTCTTAGCTCATTTAAGGGGTTGAAACCAAATTTGAAGCACATACAAAGCTCAAAGTGGACCATAGAAAAGGAAACAGTGGGAATAATGATTTCCACCTTTGAAACCTTGCTAGGCCCCAGAGTGATGTTTATTTATCATCCAACCTGTTTATAACATTAAAAAAAACATGGATTAAGGGAAAACACAAATATAAGCTTAATCCAAAACTTTAGTGGCCCTCAAGAAATTTACATTAGTAGATATTCAATTCACACTGTTTCCGGTGGTGTGGTCCATTTGAGCTTTTGATATGCTTCATATTTTTGGCTTAAATCATAAAATTATACGGTAATATGAATGGAAGGAATGGATAAAATATATAAATCACGGTGGACCTAATAGAGTTTACTCAGTACGGTTAGCGTACTGAGTAACTCAGTACGCAATCCGCTTCCGTGTTGAAACGGGTATCTCCACTCAGTCTGCAATTTGAGCTGTGGTTCTGGGCGTCTTTGGCTACAGCTTTTATCTGTAGCCAATCCAGAAATCAGCTTCCCTGCTGATTTCATCAATACACTCAAAGTTGGGCCCACTTTTCCCTTGCCATGTTCTGTGGGCCCCACCATGAGGTATGTATTTCATCCATGCCATCCATCTATTTTTATAAATTATTTTATGATAAGAAAAAAAAAAGGATGTATATCCCATTCTCAATTGGACCACATTAAAAGAAACAGTGTTGAATGAACTTTGACCATTAAAAACTTTTTGGGGGCCATAAAGATTTTGGAACAACCTGATCTTTGTTTTTTCCCTTCATCTGAGTCTTTATGAGCTAATTAACAGATTGGATGTCAACTAAACAATACAGTGGGCCTTAGGAGGATTTAAATGGTGTATATCCAATCACTACTGTTTTCCCGTGGTGTGGTCCACCTGAGACTTAGATCTACCTCATTTTTTGAGGAAAGCTCTAAAATAATATTTAAAAATTAATGAACAGCGTGGATACAACAGATGCATCATGGTGGGGCCTATATAGCACCTGCCTGCACCAAAGTCCAAGCCGTGGTGGGGTGGTGAGATTCCAACGGCGAAAGTGATGCAACCGCTTGCATCGTCAAAGCCCACCTGTGGGTTCACCACGATTTATGTAATTTATCCACTTCGTCCATCTATTTTAACAGATAATTTTAGGTCTTGAGCCTAAAAATTAAGTTTATCGAAGCCTCAAGTGGACCACACCATAGGAAACAGTATGAATTGAACATTTACTGTTGAAAACATCTTGGGGGCCACAGAAGTTTTGGATCAAACTTCTATTTGTTTTTTCCCTTCATCCATGTCTGTGTGATCTTATGAACAGGTTGGATGAGAAATAAACATCACCGTGGGCCCTAGAAAATTTTTAACAGTGGATTTTATTCTTCAAACTGTTTTCAATGGTGTGGTCCACTTGATCTTTTGGTACCCTTAAATTTTTGTCTCAACCCCTAAAATAATATAGAAAAACGGATGGACCGCATGGATGGACCAGATGCATTCTCGGTGGGCCCAACGGAGTGTGCTCAGTACGATAAAAGCGTACAGAGTAACCCAATACACATTCCTATTCACCCCGCGGCCCACCCGATCCCCAATTTGGGAAAAAACCCCAAATCCCTCTCCCATTTTGAAAATTTCAAAAATTCATTCCTTCCCACCGATTTCTCCGAGGTTTTCGACCGCAAATCTCTCTTCCTCATCATAAATTTTTTTTTAAAAAAACCTCTATTTTCGAAGAAATCTCGGCCCATGACGAGCGTTTTCATGACTTAGAGGGATTCTTCGACGGAAAAAAAGAATTTTTGGGGTTAAATCTTACTGAAATGCCGATCTGCACTCGACAAAGAAAATCTGCGTCTTCCTCCAAATCCGGACGAAAAAAAGCAATATATATTTTTTTTTATGATTTTCTCGCCGACAACCCCCCCTTTTATCGATAAAAGTGGGTTGTTGGCTACAGTTCCCACCCGTGGTTGGCGGGAACAGCGATATATTGGACGTATTTTGAAAATACCGATAATATCGGCGAGATTTCGGCGAAATCTGGAAATGAAACGAAATTTTGGGGTTTCGGTATCGCTGTACTGGCGACACTGAAATTATCGGCGATATTTCGATAATATCGGCGACAATTTGAACACTGATTCCTAGTGGGGGTGGCTAATAGTGGAGTGTGTACTCACAATGAGTGTGTACTAACAACCTAACTGGAATATATATATATATATATATATATATATATATATATATATATATATATATATATATATATATATATATATATAACAACTTTGATCCATAGCTCAAGTGGTAGACCGTGTGAAAGATATATTGTTTCAACACTAAGGTCTTGGCATCGATCCCTAGTGGGGGTGGCTGACAGTGGGGTGTACTAACAAGTTAATAGGAAAAAAAAAAAAAAAAGATCTTAAGGATTTCTGCATTTAGCTAATACAACAATTGGTATCAGAGCTTCTGTGCATGAGATGTGGATGATCAAATCTAGTATATTAGGGATTTTGAATTTGAAATCTAAGATTGAGAATTTTATTTTAATTCCTTAATCTAAAGATTTGGAATTTTTGAATCCCTTGATTAAAGTTTAGAGATCGAGATTTCAAATTCCCAAATCAGGTATATTGGGATTTAGAATCTCATAATCCAGATCAAAGTTTTTTTTTTTTTTTTTTTTTTTTTTTTTTTTTTTTCAGATCCAGAATTTCGCAATCCCAATAACTATGTCTTATCTTTGGGAATTTTCAGATTTATTGGGATTTTTGAAACCTTAAATCTATAATTTAGGGATTTCAGATTCAATCCCAAATCAGTATTAGGGATTTCGGAACTCAGATACCACCATTGGGGATCTCAGACTCCAAGATCCAAATACAGATAGCATATCGCTATCGAAATCTCAAATTGGACCTTTAAGGGTTTCAATACCCAATTCATGTAAATAGATTAGAGATTTTTGAATCCCCGAATCGAACAATTGGGGTTTTCAAATTCCCAAATTAGATTATTAGGATTTCAGTTCTTAGTGTTTATTCTCTCAATTTGGGCATTAGGAATTTCTATTCCCACATCAGGAATTAAATATTCAAATCCAAAATTAGGATTTCGAAAATTCCCAATCACCGACAACCTTCGCATATGTATGATCGAACCCGAGTCCCTCTGTCACTGCCTCTGTTGATTGTGATAGAGCATCAAAGCAGCCAGATCTTCAGCAACACCATTCTTTCCTCGATCTTCCCTCTCTTCCATCATCAAGGGCATCTCTTCATTGATTCCAGTAGATCGGCAACACTCCATTAGGCCCATCTGCTATTCGCATGTGACCGGAAACCTTGGAGATGTGTTGAGGGAGTATAGTCCATCCTCCTCTCTTCTTCAACGTCCAATCGCTGGTCGAGAGAGAGAGAGAGAGAGAGAGAGAGAGAGAGAGAGAGAGAGAGAGAGAGAGAGAGAGAGAGAGAGGTTGCTATTGTGATAGGGTTAGGGATTTCTTCCCCTTTTGCAGACGGATTTTTTCTTTTAACCCTCGGGTCAGCGGACCCAATTACATGAATTTCAGGTCCGCCTTCAGGAACCACAACCGTCTTCCATATTAAGGTAATGGGTCCTGATTAATTTTTTTTATAGGCCCATTGCTCTTAGTTTTGGAACAATGAAATCAATTCCACAATTGAATTTCGATCTAGGCCAAATACAACTAGGCTTTTGTATCAAGCCTCCTTTTGGGATATGCATAAGTATTGTTTATCAGATGTGGTCCATTTAATAGATCAACAGTATAGTAGGTGAGACTTTCATCTTATACATTGGACCAGTTGACCACATCCAAATCATTCAGAGTCTTGATTCAACCTAAATATGTGCCCATTACCCATCCTTAAAAGGACTTTATATAGACCATTGGATCATAGAGAGAGAAACGTATCGGTCTATTTCTCTCTAAGATTCCTCTATTTTCCAATGATCAATACTGACCATCTTATGGGCCATGTCAGACTAATTTGGATATAATTCGTTAAGGGCAATATTATAATTACAATCCTAAGTCCAAATACATGGGATTGGATCTGGTTGTGTTAGCCACCATAGTGACCTCAATCAATGAAAATTTTCACGAATTTAGACTTGTAATATTGGAATTCAGTTTAAGGATTGCATGCGGTTGCATTCATGTTTCATGCAGATGGTAACGAAAACGCAAACGATCACCGTTTGGTAGGGATATGAACGGGTGGAGTAAATGGTGCCAGTGATGTAAAGATGAAAGACTTATTTTACCCACAAGTATTGAGTGTCTCGGATTTACATAATTGGCATCGCTTAGCTTCATGTTCAGGAGGATCGCTAGCATATTGTCATAACTTCCCATAGGAAGAATGATGATGATGTAATAGATCCTCGCCAGGATGTGATGGTGGGACCGATCTTTACCCTAGATAATTCAATTAATGCCTCCCTTAGTAACTGAATTGATTAGCTTTACCTGATATTTGTTTCTTTTCATGAATTATTTTATGAAATTATAAACTAATGTGAGTAAATATATCTCTTTTATTTCAATCTTAATTTCAACTCATACGCACCACGTTCATGCCCTAAATGGATCTAATTATGCTCATTGGAATGAATCCATTAAAGTTGTCTTAGGCTGCCTGCAATTAGACCTTGCCCTGGTAAAACTAGAACTGCCAAAACCATCTGATGATGCCCCTGAATCAAAGATTAATCGTTACGAGGCATGGTTTAGATCAAATGAAACGTGCCTCAAAATCATAAAGTATTCTGTTTTTGAGTCCATGAGAAGTGTCATGCCAAAGGTAAATAAGGCCAAAGTTTTCCTGACCGAAATAGGGAACCGCTTAAAGAAATCGGATAAAGTTGAAATGGGTTTTCTTTTGAATAAATTAACCTGCTCATCCTACGATGAAAAAGGAAATTTCTGTGAACACATTATAGAGCATATCAAAGTTGTATCTAAGATTTGCTCTACAGGCCTTGTACTTACTAATGACCAACTGATTCACTTGATCATGAACAACCTACCTCTTCAATATGGTACATTCTTAGTAAACTATAGGACTCTAAAGAACATGTGGACATTGGACGAACTGATTTCTTAATGCGTCAAAGAGGAGGATAGGAAGTTAAGCAAAGTATAAAATATAAATATAGTGACCTCAGGACAAGGGCATGGGCATGGGCACAAGGGAAAAAAGAAAATAAACCAAGGTTCTAATAATGGATCCTCAGATCCTCCAGAAGAAAATCATGAGAATCAATATGGTAATGGATCAAACCACAAACAGGCTAAAAGCAATAAATGTTTCTTTTGTAACAAGTCGGGGCATCAAAAGAAAGACCGCGAAAAGTATAAGAAATGACTCATAAAGAATGGTAATAATTTTGTTCTCGTCCGTTTTGAATCAAATCTAGCTAACCGATGTGTGAGTGGATTCCTGGTGGATAGATTCAAGAACCACTATTTACATATATACTTCTACGCAGGACTTACTACAGGCCAAACCACCAACTGATGTAGAGCGCTCAATATACGTAGTCAATGGTATCAAGGTTGACGTAGAGGCAACTGGAGTCTATAAGCTTAGGTTAGAGTCTGATCATATATTTCTATAAGGCATAATATAGTTTCTATTTCTCGTTTGGATGAATTAGGATATTCATTTCAATTTGAGAATAAAGGATTCAGTATTTACTTTAATTCGATCAAAGTTGGCACCGACTCTATGGTGAACAACCTATACCAGTTAGACTTGATTGTCTCGCACGTATATAATGTTAATGCCTTGTATAGAAATAAAATAAGAGTCAAATAAAGACTAACTATGAGAATTCCTCCATGTTGTGGCATAGACGATTGTGTCATATATCTCGTGAGAGATTAGACTGACTTATAAAGAAAGAATTCTTCATTCTCTAGACTTCTCAGACTATAAAGTGTGTATTGATTTGCATAAAAGGAAAACAGACCAGATCCTAGAAAGAAATGTGCAACAATGAGTGCGGGAATCTTAAAGGTGATACATATAGACATTTATGGACCATTCCCTATAACTTCCTAAAGTGGACACAAATATTTTATTATTTTTATAGATCGCTACTCTCGTTTCTGGCACCTCTACCTTATCAGTGAAAAATCAGATACTCTGAATGCTTTTAAAATCTATAAGGCTGAAGTTGAAAATCAACTTGATAAAGGGATTAAAGTTGTCAGATCTGACCGTAGTGGCAAATACTATGGTAGATATGACGAATCAGGTCGCAATCCAGGGCCATTACTAAATTCCTACAAGATTATGACATTGTCGCCCAATACACTATACCTGATTCAAAATGCTCAACTTTGAAGAATCAGTTGTACTAGTTCTCATGAGAACTCATCATACTTGATGTGAGTCCTTAATCTGAATGGTCCACGTGATGTAGCACCCCATGAAACTTCTAGGGCCTAACTTTTGATTTGATCCAAAACTTTGGTGGATTATGTAAAAAGAAAATAGTTTCCTTCGTTGATTTGCATCTCTCTTTGTTATAGCCCATCAAAGTTTTAGATCAGGGTGAAAATTGGTCCTTAGGGTTTCGTGGGATCTCGCATCACCTGAACCGTTCGGATTAGATGCCCATGACACGTGTGCAAAGGTGCGCACGTGCACAGGTGAACATGCCCCCCCCCTCCCCCCTCGCACACACACACACACATAGAATGACCTAATTATCAATGGTTTGAATGGCATATAAAGGGTATGGTGGGCCCTAAGAGGGCTTTAGTGGTGGGCATTTCCATCCACACTCTTTCCCACATAGTGGTCCCATTAAGTTTTGGATCTGTCTCAAATGGCCTGACTTTTAGTATCCAATAATCCTAATATAACGTCTCGAAAAAATCCGTATAAAGACCCAAGTACCACCTCAGGCAGAAATCACTAAGGACCAAATCCTTTAGAAATTAGACGAAATTAACTCAGTGTTAAACTAGATTAGCTGAGAAATTCGCTTGGACCACTTTAAATACAAACTGCAAGACCCAAAACTTGCAGAATCATCGACGCTACATTACCCTATAATCTAAGATCAATCTCATTACCCAGTTGCTCTCGGGAGCATCACGAAACTCCGTATCGGACCTGAACCGCAGGTCGAAAGTATGATTACCGCGAAACTAAATGATTATGACTACCTTGCTGGGCTTGACAACCATCTCGGAAATCAAGTCCTAACTGTGTTCAGAGATGCACAACTTGAGCCCGGAGCGAAGTGTGTGAGAAACGTGAATATTTTTTAAAATAAAATTCAAACTTAAGTAAACTGACACGTGTCGCTTGCGGGCCAAATATAAGGATTCAGACCGTCAAATCTGACCCAAATACACCCTCGGATCAGGAGAAATTTTTCACACATGTCAGTACACTTGTGGTCCTGATCGAGTACCGATGATCGTTGACCTGAAACTGGTCCGCCAGGGTCGTTCTGTAAATCCGATCGGACCAAAAACTTAACTCAACCTAGATCCAATGTCAGGGAGCTTAAGTCTGACCGCACGCAGAAAGGGGCCCTCTAGAAGTGCTCCGTTGAGCAGAAACAGATGGGTTTTCGCTATAACCTAAGTATACCATGGCCCTGGGGCCATTCCCATCAGTTTTTGGCCTATATAAGGGCCTTAAACTCTCTCTCATTCATTCCATATAAATTTGGAAAAAACCCTAGGAGAGAGAAGAGAGTAAAGAGAGATAAAGTAAGAAAGAAGTTGGTGCTGATTCCTAAGATTTTTCCTTGTTAATCCATCTGCTGAAACACCGCTCCTGTGTAGTTCTTCCGGTGTTTCCAACGTCGTACTTGGGTAAGAAAGCCTAACCCTAATCCGTTCTAAGGTTTCAAATAGTTTAAGTGATGAAATAGCTAACCTATTGCATGCTATAGGTGACCCTCGTGTTGTAGACAACGACTTGGCTTACAAACTGAGTTCAATACGCGTTTACCGTCGTAAGGTGCAGACTATAGACGTATAGGTTATGGTTTTCAAAGCTTTCAATGTCGGTTAATGATAGATTCCTTACGTGGATGCTATTTCACATGCAAAACGCGATGTCTGTTTTACGTTTCAGTTATATATGAACTATGTAGAGTTTAGCGTATTCTTTGTATTTGTAGAAAGTACCGTATATGTATAAAATTTGAACGAGTATTTGCCATGATTAATTGTCATGTGTATATACTAGTTATGCGTGTAACAACTCCTTGGCGAAAGGATTCGCCCTAATATATGTTTGGGCCAACTTACGTTATGTAGGCTAATAAGCGTAGTCTAGATGTTTGTGAAAATGCTTGTATAAGTAAGTACTTAGGAGATAGTGCTTTAGGTGGGCGTTGAGATAGGATTCTCAACTACCTTAGAGATGTGTATGATTTCCTCCATGTAAGTTGTTTAGTTTCTTTGCTTTACTTACGAAATGCATGTGTATGGATTCTTGTTTATGTTGCGTCTTATAACATACTCGATAATATGATTGGACTACTTGGTTACTCCTGTTCTGACTACTTCACATGCTTATTGGTTAAGGCTGAATATGTATAGGGCTATGTTATGGTCCAGGCAATCGGTAACAGGCTTGAGTTCGTGACTGAGATTTCTTCGCCACGTAGGACGTGTTTGACAAACCCGAGTTGTACTAGAGTTGTCGGCAGTGGTTAGGCCACACGGAGTGTTTACGCACTTCATGTCGATCAACTTAAGGTGCGCTCGAAATAGTCTAGCTCATCAAGTAACCCAATTGACCCGATGTATGTTCACCATGTATGGACGCTCTTGCTTGAACGTAAGGTACCAAACTCACCATTGAAAAACCCTAGTAACCATGGTACCTCGATCCGCTAAGACTCATGAGCCAGACATGGTGGTATGAGACACCGTGGTCTAACTGTCTGCCTACGCTGGGGCAATGAGCCTCCCCATAGTGACCAGTGAGCAACCCAAACTCGTGAGCTGAATACAGTGGTATGAGACACCGTATTCGACTTGTCGGCCTACACTGATCAGGTGACGAGCCCTTTGTAGTGACCTCGAGCATACTCTGAGTCTACGTGGAGGCGACGAGCCTTTCCGTAGCAACTAGAGTATAAACTAGGCTTACACTGATCAGGCAACGAGCCCTTTGTAGTGACCTAGAACCGTAACATCGTATGAGATTTACTAGGACTGACGACCCTAGAATGGATCATTATTTGGAAAATGATATAAGGGAGGTACCTTAGTTTCTCAATCCTTCTCTATGAATAAACCCAAGTAAGAACTTAGCTAATCACGTGCATGCACCGCATTGCATGTGCTTTGGTGTGGAAGAGCACTTTCGGGTGGTTGCCATGCGCGTTGTAAGATGAAGACGCTGAGGGAGTGTAGGCAAGGGCATGCATCATTCTTACATATCATTTTACATTAATCAAGAGTATTTAGGATATGATTGTTGTACTGCTTTATCATTACTGCTTGATTGAATTGATAACATGTTAATATTTGTTTTATTGTTCCACTGAGTTGATCACTCACTCCCACGTTACGGGACAGAGTTTTAAACACCAACCAAACTCTGTCTTGATTGCAGATGACGACGCGACTCCTGAGGCGGAGCCTGACTTTTGTATATTCAGTATTCAGGCGGGTTCATGTGATCCGTGTCCTGATCGATGGGGATTTCTGGGATGCTGATTAGTTGATATTACACCTTTTGTATATTTTAGAATTTTAAATGTAATTATTGACCTAGCAACGCATACATACCTTGGGGACCTATACTGATTTATAAGTTATACTTGTTCATTTCAGTCTTCCGCTTGCGTATTACAACTGTCCCTGGATTATGTCTTTCTGATTTGGCTTAATCTCACTCATGTTTAATGCACTAATACAGGCAACATTTAATCATCATTATCTATGTTGCATAAGTGATGCGTTGAAACTCGAGAGTTGAGTTTATGCTCGACCCCCGATTTTCAGGGCGTTACACCTAATCAGATGCATCTTTTGAATGGATTAGATGACATATATAAAATGTAGTAGGCCCACATACAATCTGGAAGGATTTTACCATGGGTGTCCACTCCCAATTATAATATTTCTGGCATGGCTCACCTGAGTTTTGAGTTGGCCATATTTTTGTATGCAACTGAGAACATTAGGGGTCGTTTGGCACCATGGATTTGAGAGGGTTTGATGGTATATTTGGCCCCATATAGTAATTGGGGTTTCAAATCCCCATCCATGGTGAAAGCTTGGATTACATCTAAAATCCTTCAAAGAGTTACATATGTAATATGTGTGTCACTATACTAATTTATTGGGCACATGGTCCACCGATGATATCCCAAAACAATTAGATTATCAATTGCATCACTATAATTACTTTAATATGATGATCTGCACCCTTCAAACATTGTCCATGTAAATCAACAACTAAAAACTGTCGGTTGGTCACTTGAATGTGATCATGTGCCATGTAGCCCATCCGAGATATGAAATTTCATCATTTTCAAAAAATATATATATTTCAAAAGGCTTATTACAACTATTGTGTCAAACATTACATATGTAAACTAATTAGAGATATTAAAGTTGATTTAATAATTAAATTCAAACCCTTATAAATATATCATACACAACTACTTTTGGATTACATGATATTATGAATCTAAGATGCCAAATACAATACGAGGATTTCAAATATAAGGGGTTCAAAATCCACGCTCCCAACCGGGCTTTTAGAGGTCTCATGCGATGAACAAATTAAAAGTGATTAGTGGGCTAACATGCTGACTTGTAGGTTAAACTTGTCAAAAATGTTTGTACCCGTGACAGAACAAAAGCAAAAGAAAGAGCATTGGTCAGCAAAGGCTGCGATATTTGTGTCTTGCTGTCCTCCAATCAAATGGAAATGCATACATACAACACATGCACCCCTTTCTTTCCACCTGACATGTCATTTTCCATCAGGAAAAAAGGGGGGGGGGGGTGTCAACCTAATGATCACCTAAACCAGGATAAA
Organism: Magnolia changhungtana; assembly: GCA_030180095.1. Classification (NCBI taxonomy): domain Eukaryota; kingdom Viridiplantae; phylum Streptophyta; class Magnoliopsida; order Magnoliales; family Magnoliaceae; genus Magnolia; species Magnolia changhungtana. The sequence goes on along the minus strand of JASAUF010000523.1, from coordinate 321,222 downwards.
TAGTATACTTATTCTCATTTTATGGTCATGGCCCACCTAATGAGCATTCCAAAAATCAGATGAGCCACAAAATGTGATTTTAGAGGTTTTAGGCATGATTTTACAAGATAAGGCCCATTGGAGTTTTGGACCAACCTAAGTTTAAGAAGCCAAAAAGATTAAGTTGGGGCATCAACGAAGGATGGATGAGATGTCCCTAAAACATCAAGATGAGCCCCACAAGTGGATTTAATCTGTCCTAAAAAAATAAAAAAATAATTAAAAAAATAAAAAAAAATTATTTTGCTACTGGTGCAGCTTATTATAAAGTGTATAGATGATCTGGTGATTTTTAGCAGCACTCTATGTAGATGAGTTTATAACAATGGAAATAAACTTCCCACGAAATAGCATTCAATTGTAAATCGAAAATTAGAATCCCCTTTAAAGTATGCTTATGGACCAATAATTCATTGGCCCTGGCAAGACATGGACAGCTCAAACCGTATCAATCAGCACGTGGGCCGCTGGAGGAGCCAAAATGAGCTGGCATTGGGAAACGAAAGCCATAGATAAAGAAAGAGGACGCGGATTGCGTCCTACCCCCGCCCGGACGGCAATCCATCCGGGCAGGGCTCTGTGGAGCCCACCCTGATGTAACTGTTTTATCCCACCATCCAACGATTTTTACAGAAAATTTTAATATGTGAACCAAAAAATGAGGCAGGTCCAAGGCTTGAGTGGACCACACCAAAGGAACTTGCACTGATATGACACCCACCGTTGAAACCTTTCTAAGGGCTCACGTGATGTTTTTTTTATCATGAAACCTATTCATAAGGTTACGTGGACGTGGATGAAGTGAAAACACAAATATCAGCTTGATCTGAAACTTCTCTGGCTCCAAAGAGGCTTTTAATGGTGGACGTTCAATCCCCCACTTTGTGGTCCACTCAAGCCTTAGACCTGCCTCATTTTCTGGTTCATATATTAAAATTCTCTGTAAAAATCGTTAGACGGCAGGATAAAACAATTACATCAAGGTGGGCTCCACAGAGCCCTGCCCGGACGGATTACGGTTCGGGCGGGGGTAGGACGAAAAGAGGGACGGCGATTTCCTGCCAAAGCGTTTGGCAGGAGCTCCTGCGCTGGAACCCATTTGTGGCCACCGGATGTTTATGAGAAATCCACCCGTTCATCCTTTTTTAGTGTTAATTTTAGGATATCAGGGAGAAAAATGAACTGGATCCATTGCTTAAGTGGGCCTGACTGAGAATTGATCGTCCACAGTTGCAATAGTCGGGGGGCCACAGAAGTTGCGAATCATGTTAATATTTGTGTTTTCAGTTAATCCCAGTAGTAATGAGGTTATGAACGGTATGGATGGCATGTAAACATCACTGTCGACCTCAAGAAGGTTTCAACTGTAGAAATTTTTCTAGCCACCTTCTCTTTAGTGCGGCGCACTTGAGTCTTGAATCCTGATCAATTTTGGTTTGATATTCAAAAATGAGCTCAGAAAACGGATGTATAGAGTGGATTCCTTATAAACATCACTGTGGGCTCCACTACAATTTCCAGCATAGGAATTTCCTGCGAAAGGAATAAAGGGAAGCGGATTGGCTGGTGTACCTCACACCAGCTACATGATGTCAGCAAGTTCTATATGTCTGGTCATGTGGTACGTGTTATATCTAGTCTTAAGGGTTGAGACGAAAAATAAGATAGATTTAACCACCAAGTGGACAACGTTGCAAAAAGCTGTGGGGGATTGAACATCTATCATTGAAACTTTTTTTGAGGTTAAAGAAGTTCTGTATAAATATGAAATTTGTTTTTTCCCTTCATTCGGGTCTTTATGGCCTTATGAACCGATTGGATGGAAAGTAAATGTTATAATTTAATGGTGAAAATTATTATCTCAACTGCTAATTGTGGTGTGGTCCACATGATCTTTGAATTATCTCAACTGCTAATTATGGTGTGGTCCACATGATCTTTGAATTATCTCAACTGCTAATTATGGTGTGGTTCACATGATCTTTGAATTTGATTATTTTTTGAATAATGCTTTGAAATAATCTAAAAATAGATGAATGGTGTAAATATAATAAATATATTACTGTGAGGCCCACGTAACTTTGATCTCCTTTTTGAACGGTTCGTACAACTCTGAGGTCGAGGAGCGTCGATGCTTGTCTTCGTACGATATGTACACACAGCAGCTATATAGCTGGTGTGTGGTACATCAGCTAGCCAATCCGCTTCTTAATAAAGGTAAAGCCAATAAATAATATAATTTTTTTAAAAAAAATAAGGAGAGCTCGTGACATGGATCTCCGGATGTTGATTGCCTGCCGAATGCTTTCGCAGAAAGTTCCTTTGCGAAGTTCGGTGGCGCCATTAATCATGCAATAAAAAGTAAAAAGCAGATGGCTGGTGTACCGCACAACAGTGATCTAGCGGGTGGGTAACGATCGTGCGAAGACGAGCGCTGTCGATCATCAATCTCTAAATTGTACCTGTTTAAAGGGCATAAAAGTGATGGGGGCTCTAAAATGATGTATTTATTATATCCAAACCGTTCATTCAATGATAACATTTTAGAGCATGATACCAAGAATAATTCATATCCGATGCTTAAGTGGATCACACAAGAAATAGCAGTGGGACAATGATTCTCGCCTTTAAAATATACGTAGGGCCACCACAGCGTTTATTTTCCATCCAATCTGTTCATTAGGTCACACATACCTGGATGAAGTTTTAAAACAAATATCATAATTCAAAACTTCCGTGACCTCGAAAAGGGTTTCAATGGTAGACGTTCAATCACCCACAACTTTTTGCAGTGTGGTCCGCTTGATTTTTGGATCTGTCTTATATTTAGATTCAAGATTTAGGGCGAGCTCGTCAAATGAAAGGATGGTTGAGATATAATACATACCTCATGATGGGAACCACAGAACTTGGTGACACTAGCAAGATTGGTGGTGTGTGGTACAACCTCCAATCGGCTTCCTAAAAAATAAGCTAGATCTATGTCCTTACATGTATCAGAAAAATATACGAATAGCGTGAATTTATCACGAACATCGCAGTGAGCACCACCTAACTTCCCAGCCATTCACAGGCAATCAGCCTCTTACATCTTCTTCAATTTTGGATTCTTCACGGAAAATCAGCCTCCTGGATCTGCTTCATTTTTGTATTCATGTGCAAAACAGAGCTGGAGAAACGGATGGACAGTGTGGATATAAGACACATACATTACAGTGGGCCCCACAGTCAGGGATCTAACCAAGCCATGTGGGAATTTTACCTTGCCACTGCTAAAATCGCTTGGCATGGAATTAATTAGCCAATTCACTCATCAAGTGGGACACTCAATTAGAACATCTAGCTCAACATGCATGTTGTTTTTCTGCCGGTCATAACAGATACAGTAGATAGCAACTAAAACCCTGATCAACGGATGATATTGAAATGAAGCAGGTTACTCTTTTTTTTTTTTTTTCCTTTTTTTTCTTCCACTCTCTTTTCTTTTCTCAATCACAAAAAGAGTATATTATGAGTTTCTCACACACCCAATTAAGTCAGATCAAGCATAGCCATTGTCAAACAATCAAATAGTATCACTTAAATGAAAAAGAATGTATATTTTGTAGCCCCCCTAACATTTTTAATGATAGCCATTCAATCACCATATGCCATGTAGTGTGGTCCACCTGAGATTTGGATCTGCCTCATTTTTGGGATCATGCCTTGAAATGAGTTGGCAAAATGGATGAAAGGTGGGGATAAAACAAATACATCATGGTGGAGGCACACACAGCTTTTCCAGCACCGATGTCTGCACATGGGGTCACTGCCAAATTTGAGTTCGAGAAACTCGAACTGATGACGGGTCTGCGAGGTAACTCGGTTAACGTATTTGGTCATCTAACAAATTTGTTAAGTGATCGAACTCAGTAACCCAAACAATGTTCTGAGCTACTCATCATAAAGTTCACCGTAGCCAAGAGATTGGCTTACACCATGAAATCATGCTTATAAGCTCTAAAGTCTATCACAATTGGACCATCTATACCTATTTGATCAACGGTTGGATCCAGAGCAACAATGGTCTTGATCACCAACCCATGGACCATTTATCAAAACTGAAAATCCACGGTAAGGGAAAAGGCATCCCCACGTATCATACCAAGGAAAGTCGGTTCCTATGCGTCAGCACTGATGTGATCACATAGAGATGGGTCCCTCTTTCCGAAAAAAAAAAGTGCATATGGTAGATCCATCTCTCCACAACACGTGACAGTTTATATGCAATCGGGACTGTCCATCTAGTTCACTTTCTTACTGGATGGAAGAAGATTTAAAAAAAAAAAAAAGAAAAAAAAAAAGACATTCATCAGATCATTATATCCATTTGATCAGTGGCTATAAACAATCATTTTACGATCACCTTTCGTTGCAGTTAAGTGAATTAAATCAGATAGAATCGTAAATTATATATAGATAGTTTCTAGAAAAGAGAACATGCAACATGATCATTACTAGATAGACGGATTTAATTCATTTGTTATATTGCCACGTGTACCATCAAGAGAAGGATCCAAAATGTTCCTGGATCCACTGTATCATCTCCCAGACCGTCAACGTTTGATTCCCATGCAAGAGAGAACCAACCAACCACACGGAAACGCCAGTGCACCTTCACAGGGGACGCGGATTGCCTCCCAACCCCGAAGCTAGGTGGGAAACGGATTGGCTACTCCCCTGCCACCAGCCAATGGCGGGTGGTCGGTGCTCTGTGGGCCCTACCATGATGTATGTGTTTCATCCATGTTGTCCCTCTATTTTTATAGATCATTTTATGTTATGAGAGAAAAATTGAGGTATATCGAAATCTCAAGTGGACCACATTACAGGAAACAGTGTTGAAAGAACGTGGACCATTAAAAACGTTTTGGGGGCCATAAAAGTTTTCGATCAAGCTTATGTTTATTTTTTCCTTTCATCTGGGTCTTTATGACGTAATCAACAGATTGGATTTCAAATAAACAGTACAGTGGGCCTCAGGAGGATTTTAATGGTGGATCATAAAATCGGCATTCTAAATCAATACAAAAGGTTACGAGGTACAGTGGGCCGACGTCGATTTCCATCTGCGGCCTGCGGCCTATACCTCCTGTCCGGATAGTAAGCTTCTGATTACTTTCGTTGTTGCAGTTGAAAACATTGGGGATTGAACGCGTACAGTTGAAAACCTCTAGAGGCCACTGAAGTTTGGCACAAGGATCCTTCCTCAGAATCATGTGGGATTGAGATGTATTTCTTCTCTTTACGACTCCATTCTAATGCTTTGTCAATGGCCAAAAACAAAAGATAGTACATTACTTTATTTGCTGTGCTCGGGAAGTATGAGAGATTTGACTCCATGTGAGGTTCGAATACAAAAGGCACAGCATCGACATCTTCTAATTGAACATCTTTATTATTATCTGGTGCTGCTGATAGTGACATTCAGCTCCTGCTATTAAATGGCGCAAATTTATAACCTTCATGCTGCCTTGGCACTTTTCTCATCCAACCCTGTTCTCTCGTCTTTCAGCCACATAATTCATACGAATACCATTGCTCTAAGCATGTTGCCAGTTCAAATCTAGAAAAAAAAAAATCTAATTCAATGCAAGTGACAGAGATTTATTTGAGGCTAGAAAGTGCCCTAACAACTTGTAAAGCAAAAGGGAATCAAAGAATCAAAAGATCCATTGTTAGTCACAGCAACCACAACTCCTACTTCTTAATGGAACCATAAGATTCAGGCAATAACATAAGATGATTTAGTGAATATTGTAAGCTCCACCAGAAAAAATCATAAGATTCAATCGTGATTCTACTCCACCAGAAAAAATCATAAGATTTAATCGTGATTCTATGGGAATGAGTCCAATCTAAGATTCAATTGTCTTCCATAAGATTTGACTGGAATCATAAATCATGAGATTTTTACTCAAAATAAAAGGCACCCATAAAAGCATCAAATTGCATTTCTAGGTGAAATTTTCTTTTACGTTCTATAAATTGTCTAAAATATGAAGAAAATACCTTGTAAAAAGGTTCCAATTTGATTGGATTTGAATCCCATTTTTCAATAAATCAGGAGAAGTGTTGAATATCTTTTCCATATCAGCTTCTCAACTCTTGTCCTTTTTTTCTTTTTTTCAGCTTCCGACATCCATTTAGAGACAAACCACAACAACCAGAAATAGAATGCAAACCGAGCTAGTATTAAATCTTACCAGAGAATTCGAAAGGAAAACAGGGGAATCAAGCAATGTTGTTGGACTAAGACCCGGAGAAATTGTCAAGTAAGGAGACTGAACTTCTGGGGACGAATAAGATAACAAATTAACTGATCTAATCCTTGCGGTATTCAGCTTAGGAGCATTGAACCCAGCTCTTAGGAGTAAAATCATAGCAATGAGGTTATCTGTGAAATGATTGTAGACAACAGTTTTTGAAACTGTAACAGCTTTCCCTTGAGGTCCAAAGCATGCTTATTAAGAGTAAAATTTATATAAAGCAAAAACATTCATTTGAGTGTAGAAGCCAAGCATTGCATTGGAAAGTTTGAAAATTAAACATCACTATATGAACTACCCTGGCCCCCAAGAATCAATATAGAAGGTTATGCATATCAAAAAGGCATGCCACAATAATTGAAAAAAAAAAAAAAAAAAAAACAAAACCCAACAATCTAGCACTGTGCTATGGGTATAAAGATGAAAAGTAGGCTTACAGATAGCAGCTCAAATCGCTTCTTGCACATTCCAAACAGAAAGCATACTCGCAAGGGCTCTGCAAGAACATAATATTGTCAATTGAAAAGGAAAAATGAATGGCATGTGTCAGAAGCCCAAATGCACATCAAAATCATTACAAAAATTCATCATCTGATATGTCGCTACTAAGAAGAAGGTTAACATCCGGCAAGCACCAAAAATTCCAAAGAGGGAAAGAGGCAAACTGGCCTTGCTCATTGAACAGGATGGACGTGAAGGTGATACAAAAAGATATATGCCAATCGACCAAAATCATGTCACGAAGTAATGATATCGCAAACTCAGCCATTAATGGTAGTTACAACAAAGGATCCTTTACATGCAGTTAAAAATTGCAGAACGTGAAAGTGGCATCATTCTCTAATGGAAAGCAGTTATTGGAACAAAAATGCAGTTAATGAAAATACAACTATTGCATGCGCTTTTTTAAGCAAGAGGCACACAGTTACTGGAACAAGCCATACGGTCGCAGGCAAAATAGATTTCAGTCAAATACGTGACTCCCACCAGATGAGTGGACCAAGTCAAAATTTAGGCCAGGCATGTTAACAGTTGTATCCGCATGATCAGTGGCTGGGATCTCACACATGTGGGGTGGAGCCCCTTCTTTGCATAGGAAAAAACAATGAGAAAACGGAATAATGTAGATGAAAGGAAAACTAGAATAGATCCTCGGAAGGGGTGGCAGCATCCAGACAGGCTAGATTCAGGCCAAAATTGAAAGAAAAGAAAGAAAATACCAAGTTAATCTACTAAAAATGATAACCTTGGTTGGGAGGTAAGCATGTTCATGCCATGAATTCTGTTATATGTATACAAACATGCAACTCGTTATTCTTGAGATGTCTAACGCAACAGAATTCAAGAATAACGAGTTGCATCTCACCTCTCCTATTGTAAGAATGGATAGATCTTCCAAGTTTGCTCCTGTCTTCTCCAAAACAAGGATCTTTGATGGCACAAAGCTACAGTTACAACTAACTTGGTAATATAGAATGAAGAAAAAAAATTGCATCACGTGTGATCTAAATTCATTACAGTATGCCAAGATATATAACATGAAAAAAAAAAAAAAAAAAAAAAAAAAAAAAAAAAAAAAAGTTTGATTTCTCCAAGTCTGTTTATCATTTCAACCGAGGTTCTCAGTAGGGGAATTAAAAGTTTGATTTCTCATCAAATCAGCCTTCCTTTTGCGCTCGGCCGAGGGTGCCCTATCATTTCTCATTTGCTATATGCCGACGACACATTATTGTTCACGAATGGCAGCAAACGTTCTCTGCAGCAGCTCAAGAGATTTCTTGATTCCTACCAAGCCTCCTCGGGCCAAAAAATAGATCAGCAAAAATGTTCATTTTATTGTTCTAAAAAGTTGAAGCGGTCTCGACTCAGATCAATTGAAGGAGTGCTCGGTTTTAGGAAATCGCCGTCCATTTTAAAGTATCTAGGGGTTCCTATCACAGAAGGGAGGCTCAAAGCAACCAAGTTTAAGCCTTTGGTAGATAAGGTTGTGGGGCGTATCAGTGGGTGGAAGGGTCGTATTTTATCCCAGGCAGGACGCGTGGTTCTCATCAAGAATGTTTTATCTTCAATTCCTGTCCATTCCATGGCGGCGGTCCATATTCATGCTCAGGTGCTTAAATCAATTGAAAAACATATGGCCAATTTCTTTTGGGGCTGGGCAGAGGGGAATCTAAAATGCCACTGGAAGTCTTGGAATTTGTTATCTACGCCAAAGGAGGAGGGTGGCATTGGATTCAGGAAATTGTTGGATATTATGAGGGCATTCCGTCTTAAAATGGCTTGGTCTATTAAATTTGGGAAAGAGGAGAATGTTTGAAAGATGTTCATGACGGCGAAGTACCTTCGAGATGGGTCTGCAGGCGGGTCCAGTACGGCAAGCCGGCAATCTTCTCCCCTGTGGAAACGTATAAGGGAGCTGATTCCATCGGTGGATTCCCATGTTCAATGGCAGATCGGTGCAGGGCATTGCAATTTCTGGACGGTAAATTGGACAGGCTTGGGCCCTCTCCACCTGTTAGCTGAAACTGAAGTGCCTATTGGTTTGCAGGATACCCAAGTTTGTCGGGTGATCGGTCCGACTGGTCCTTTTCCCCCCTCTGCAGCGCTGCTTCTTCTTCCTCAACCCGTCATTGACCACGTGTTCCAGACAGGATTTTGTACCACAGACGATGTTGATCAGCCTTTTTGGCCATTCACTCCATCCGGGGTTTTTTCTATTAAATCTGCATGGTCGCTGTCCAGGGTATCAAATCCGAGTCGTATCTGGTCGCAATGGGTATGGCATACGAAACTTTCTCCCAAAATCTCTCTCCTCGTCTGGAAGGTGATTCAAAATGCAGTTCCGGTGGACAGTGCGGTGCAATCCCGGGGAGTTCATCTTGCGTCAAAGTGTGTCTGCTGCGACACCCTTTCCTCTGACATCGAATCTACGTTGCATCTCTTCCTTAACAGCAGGTTGGCGCAGACTGTTTGGCTGGCCATGGGCAGTTGGATTGGTATCAACGTCATGCCAGCCAATTCGATTGAAGCGAGGCTTGGACAATGGTGGGCAGCTGTTACCGCCATGCATAGACGATCGGTAAGTGTCATGTTACTGCCATGTTTAATTATCTGGGAATTGTGGAAAGCGCGCAATGCAGCTTTTTTTGAGGGTCGATCAGTGTCCCCTGATAGAGTAGTTGCTAAGATCAGATGGTGGGAGGCCATGCTCAACGCTTCTCAGAACGGTGGTGGGACACAAGGGTTGCGGTGGCCCCAAAATTTCTTCCCCACATCTCAATCCTGGCAGTAGACTGGAGGTGGTACGGTGGAACCGACCAAAGCCTGGTTGGGTCAAAATTAACGTGGATGGCTCGCCGAGAGGAATCCGGAAATTCTGGTGGAGGTGGAATATGTAGAGGGGAGAGGGGTGATTTCATTTTCGCTTTTTCAGATGGTTATGGTTTTGGGACTAACACGGTTGCTGCCGAGCTACGAGCGGTGCATGATGGCCTTATTAGTGGTATTCGGAGGGGATTCGAGAATATCATTATTGAGTCGGATTCGAGGCTAGTAGTTGACCTGATTAATGGGCTAGCGCTGCCAGGCTAGAAATGGAGGTCATGGTTGTTTAGAATTGGTCTGTTGAGGCGGCAGGGTACAGTTCGGGTGGTGCACATCCAGAGGGAAGGGAATTTGCCGGCAGATTCCTTGGCTCGTTTGGGTAGTGCTGCTCAGTCTCAGGTTTATTTCGAGAATTTTTCAGACCTTCCTCGTCAGGTTCAAGGTAACATTTTTCTTGACAAAGTGGGTTTGGGTACGATTAAAATGGCCTGATCCATTGGGGTTTTTTTGTTGTTTTCCTCTGTCTCAGGCTGGGGCTCCCCTTTTTTTCTTATAAGGAGTTCCCTGTTGTATAGGTTTTTTTTTTTTGGGTGGATTAATGACATACAAAGATTATAATTTTAAAAAAAAAAAAAAAAAAAGATATATAACATGAACACCTCTACATTCTGAAATTTGCACACCTTTGAATTCTATGGATTGAACAACTTTCCAATCATGAGATCCAAATTATACTCACTAAGAAAGCACAAAGCTCAGCTGGGTCACATAATTATCAATCAGGCTGCCTGGTTGGTCCACCTCTGCAAGTAGCTTCATTTCCTGATATAATACAACCATGTTAATGTAAGTATCAAATGACTCCATAATTAGTTGGCTGAGCAATTGCTTCCTACTCTTTACTAAACAGGGCTTTCCCATCATGGGTCCCATTAATGCAAACCCCTCCAATCATGTAGCATATGCCGGATGGCATAAATCTAAAGGAAGATCTATTAACAGATATTAGAAGCAAATATAAAAATCGATAACCCGCATGTAAATGGGAGCGATCAAATTCAATTGTGGCTAAATACAATTTAGTAAGATCATTGGGCTCTGATTGTTGACGAATGGAAGCTTTATTTAAATTACAAACATTGGGAGCTTTAGCTTGCAAAATAGTAATTCATCCAAGCCTTATCTAAACTAAACAAATATAAAGGTAAAGCAATAGTGAAGTTCAGTGGTCAAGTTGCATGCTAGGGAAGATAAGAGCAACATATCCTAACTAACTAGCCATAGAAAGCACTTACATGCTGGATTTGGGTGGATTTGAAATGTTTCAAGAACATGGGCTTCAGCAAAATGAAACAACAAGAAGGTGCAAATTGATTAAAAATAAGGATTACTTTGTTGCTTAGATGAACTTTCAGCATACCCAATCCACATATCCAAATGCAATGCTGAAAGAAACTTTCTGGTAAATCCAGTATTAGAGGATAATCCCCAGCTACCTCAATACCATGAAAAAGAAAACTCAAAGTCTGGAATCAACTACTTTGTGTGTTTTTTTTTTTTTTTTTTTTTGGACTTGGAGGGGTCAATCAACTACTAAGGAAATATAAAATGTTTGATGGAATATATGCATGGCCTGATAAAGCTGTGCATGAGAGGCCAACCTTTTACAAAAATTAATTGTATCAACCATAATTAATTGATCCAATACAACTGTCAGAAAATCAAACAAGATAAGGAAAACTCTATTACATACTTCCAAGCATAAGAAGTATTGTGTCTGAAGAATCCTACACTTGCAGCATGCTAATATTTGTTTTTCCAAATCATCTTATGACATGAGCCCAAAAATGAAATAGATCCAAATCTCAAGTGGACCGCAAGCCACAAAAGTTTTTAATTAAGCTGATATTTGTACCGCAAGCCACTAAAGTTTTATTATGATATTTATTTTTCCCCTTCATCTAAGTTTGCGTGACCTTATCAACAGCGTGGATAGAAAATAATCACACTGTTTTATTTTTTAAGATCAGCCAACCTCACCTTAGTCGGGGCGCAACTGGAATTGCGTATCATTTCAATTATTTCAGGTCAAAACTGTGGACAACAGAGTAATCCAAAAACAGTTGCATCAAAAGGTAAAATAGAAGAACTATTATTATTTATTGCAAATGCATCTAAAGCTAACTTGATAGAGGGAATCAAATACACCAACAACCAGTTGTAACACCTGGCTTCCATTTTGGTAAATCAGATCTGTGATTATGAAGGATTGCAGGAGACAGTTGCTTCCTTAAGACAACAGCTTTCTGCAACACTGGAATCAAGGGATTCCAAATCGAATTGCCTTGTTAGATGCTTCACAAGCCACCTTTTTTTTTTATTTTTTATTTTTTATTTTTGTAATTTTAGTAACAAGTTTCCCTCCTTTCCACAAAGCAAAAGAAAACAGGAAGCCACGTAATGAGATGGGATTAGGCCATCTCATAAATAGTAATGAGATGGGATTAGGCCATCATTTCAGAAAGCCATGTAAATCTCTTGATACTGATTAAATCAAAGGTGTGGCTATGACTTTCTCAACAAATTGATGAATTCTAGTCTAATTGCTATTTCTAGCAATCAAAAAATCATAACACCCCAATTCCTTAGATTAATTTTCAGAACTAGCATATCTATAGAAACAGAGACATGTAATCAGCACTCCAAAAGAATCATTCAAGCATGGCATTTCTTCTTAGAAATGAGACTAGAGAGACAGTGGATAGGGATGTGGCAGAAGATGCGGAGCTTTACCATAAGGACGATCGACACGACAATAATGACAATGATGAGAATCACGAGGCAAGGGCAGAGAGCTACCGTAACGAAAGCGCATTTGCTGTCGGCGAAATCCTCTTTCTCGGCATATTGGTCTCGGATCTCGAGAGCGTATGAAGGAGGAGGCAGAGCAGACGCGGAAGCCATTGAGATTGGAAGAGATCTCGATCTAAGAGGATTAGAAATGGCAGGGATTGATTGGGTTCTTCCACACTCAGACATTCGACCGCGATTAAAACCTCTGAGAGAGAGAGAGAGAGAGAGAGAGAGAGAGAGAGAGAGAGAGAGAGAACAGTTTAGATCTGCCGACGCCGATCTCCATTTGAGAGAGAGAGAGAGAGAGACGCGAGAAGAGATTGGAGAAAAGGGGGAGTGAGAGAGAGAGAGAGAAACGCAAGACGAGATTGAAGACAAGGGGGAGTAAAGAGCCCTAATAAGGTGGAAGCATGTCCACTCCCTGGTTTCAAGTTATGCCTACACTTAAAAACGGTGTAGAACCGTGTGCAATCAGGAACGGCTTAAAATTGTTCTTGAACCAAAGCCCTGGCCATTCCTGATAAACGATTTTGGTGTTGTGCGAAAGATGCTCTAAAAATCTTACTTGAAGCTCCTGTGTAATCTCTCGATGGTTGCCCTACAAAAGACAGGAAAATAAAACATCAATTGCCGAGGAAAAGAGATTGCAAAAGATTGGATGGCAAGGAACTTGCAATTAGATTTACTTGGTTATAACAAATGGCAGGCAAACTTACCCACAACTTATGCTTGGTCCAAGAATCAGGTTGGATGAGCAACTTGGTCATGCATATGTGTAAACTCTCTCATCAATCGCCTGAAACGTGCAAGCATCATCACCTATAAAATCTAGAGAGTACAAATTAAATCTCTGGTTAAAGCCTAAAAATGATGTGCAATTATTCATAGTAAAGTAATTCATCAGCAAAATAGAAATACATAAATGCAAAATCTTCATATTGCCAGAACCTTCACTACCGTATGAGGAAACAGAATGTGAGAAGCAGAGTATATATAACTAATCGACTCCGAATCCAGCAATGAGAATGAGAATCTGAGATAGAACTACATAATAACAATAACTAGTCATGTGCGAGGCTGCCTCTTTAAATTACTATATTTTAAATGTTAAAGATACATACTTTTGTCATTGTAGATTCTTTTCATTGACTAATAGTCGGGTACAAAATGCAACTTCTATAGTTTTCTTTTATTTATTTATTTATATGCACGTTGGTTTTATGGAAGTTGAAATCTTGAAAATGTTGGTATAGCTGTTGCAGGAAAAAACCTTGAAAAGTTAATAATGATTTTGAGGCTTCATTGTTGTGTAGTCTATGATCAAAATTTGAACCATTAACTAATAGAAATGTTGCTTTTTGTTTTTATGTGCTGGCTCATGTAGTGTCGATTCCCTAATTGTGGATTATAGATTAAAAAAAAAAACTGAAAATCCCTAATTAGGGATTCAAAATTCAAAACTCTTAATTAGAAATTTTTTAAGGGGATATATTGGGCCATTGGATGTTCTTGCAACTAAGATTTTACATTTGCAGGATGGAACTTCTGGAGAAGATTTCAACAATGACTCAATTGATCATGAAGAAAGGCGGCTCACAGGGCTTTGGAGGTTTTGTTTTGTTTTTTTTTTTTCCTTTTTCTTTTCTTCAGGAGAAATGGTCACGCAGCGGCTGGATGTGAACTATATCAGACAACCATTTCTTACTAACCAACTTTTCATGTGTAGAATATCCTATCCGGGACAAAATGATGATTACTTGGTTTGAACTTTAGACCAATCCACTTACCATGTCGGCGGGACAATTACATTTAGTCATGTGATTAGCTCGATGTCCATTAGCTGGCCATTTATTTTGACTTATAGCCTGCCCAATGAGTAGATTGGCTCAATTTCTATAACAGGTTTCATGGTATGTTACTCACCTTTTGCATGTATTGAATATTTTGCAAACGCAACTCTGGTGGGGAAAAATGCAGAATGTGAAAGTTCATATACAGTTGCTGTATTAATGACTTACAAACCCTCTCCACATTTTCTCTTCTGGTGGCTCCACTAGTCCCTCCCCAGCTTTCACAAGGAATTTTGAGCCATCCATGGATGATGATGGTGAAGTGATCCATATAGCCAAGTCACGGAGCAAATCATGCATCCTAACGTATACAGACCTTTTCTCCAAGAGGCATTCGTCCTTGATTCTTTCAAGGATGTCATGATCCTTGTTTAATGATTCTTCCAAGTTATTCACATTTTCTATGACTCCTTCCTCCATCGCCCAGTAGCTTACTAGCTGATCTATTGGTATAAGATAATCTTCCGGAAACAATGAACAATACAGGAAACATGATTTGATCTTATCATTTTTTAGGCTATATTATAACTAAGTTTTAAAGGAAGAAACACTTCACGCTCCATACCTGGAGCCTCAGGTGATGCTCCTTCCAATGCCCTCAATGCATTCCTCCATATCTCTTTTTTATCCTTGCCACGCATGGCCCCTCCCACTGTCTTAATTGCAATTGGTAATCCGCTGCACTCAGCTGCGACCTTCTCTGCTACCGGTTGAATCTCTGATAACAGAACCACATTCCCACATCTTTCACAGAACAAATTCCACGCTTCCTTAGTCGTAAGAGCTCTGACTTTAATAGACTTATCAGCCCCCATTCCATTACACACTGCAACGGATCAGGATGTTATGGCGATCTTGCATCTGTTTTGCTTGTCTGGCTTGGGAATTCCAACTTGAACCAAGCTAAACGATTCCCATAGATCATCTAAGATGAGCAGATACCTAAGATTCTTCAACCGTGTAAACAGCTTGTCCCCTTTATCTTCGTTTCCGTCGAATATAATAACCAATCTGTTTCCAATCTCCTCTTGGATTAATCCCAAGTTGAGATCCTTGGACACAGTTATCCAAATCACGACATCGAAGTCACGGGTTTTGGTGCACCTATTGTTTATTTCTTTCATGAGAGTGGTTTTTCCTATTCCACCCATCCCACAAATACCTATGATTCCATTCTCTTCCTCATGTAAGCATTGCCATATCTCCTCCAAGGTTCGCTCAGACGTGCTTTGTTGCCCTCGTGGTAGTGATGTTTGCTTTTCCAACACCCTTGGATGTCGACTGCTCTCAGCCACCTCATGGAAGACCCCTTTAGCTTTGAGCTTTTTGTTGAGCTTTTTGATGTCTTCGAGCTTTTCAACGACCCTTTTTCCCAATGTATAACGAGATGAGTGATGGATGCATATTCTCCTTAGTGTCAGCTCCTATCTTATTGAATCAACTTGGTTTTCGGTATTTCTGACTTCCGTGAGCCAATTCTCCACGAGGGCTTTCTGTCTCTTTCTGACTGGTATAGCATCGTCGACTTCTGCTTGAATTTCATCATGCATGCGTTTTAGCTTTTTCGTTTTCCTTTTCAGAGTCTCTACATTGTTGTTGAGGTCTTCGAAATAACCGAGAGAATGATTTCCCACAAGTCCATTCTATATAGATGGATGGATGAATGGATGGATGGGAGATAATGGTGCTTTTGAAAGAGAAAAGTGACTGATGTGCGTTGCTTTCGGTGCGTTGCCAAATAATGGCTACAGTACTAGCTGAGGTGGGAGATTCCTACAGTAATTGTGACAATTTCAAATTTCCAAAGTGATCTTTTAAATCAAGAATTATTACTACCATAGATTGTAGATCAGTTAAGTATATTTTGAAAAAAATGTTAAAAATTTAGTACATAAACAAAATTTTGCTTAATGACAAGTTATTTCATCAAGTTTTGATTTCAAAATTAAATTTATAAAGGGTGGGGCTAATTCATTACCCGATTTCCTTCCAAGGCAAACATGGTTGACAAGCCAAAACCCACATCCAAATTAGATTATGCCCTAACTCCTCCAACAATCAGATCACCAATGCCACAACTAGCTTCATCAGCAAAAGGCAAACAACTTATTATTAGCCCATTAGCAGGACCCTTAGGTGCAACAATAACTCATAGACTTAGACCATAAATTTCTCTCAATCCGAATGTAAGACCCGTATCCTAATCCGTACTGTTCCTTCGAATCCCGTGATCTTTCCCGTCAAGTCCGGCAACCTGCGACGTATAATCAACGTTTTTGATCGACCCTAAGTTGTATCCTGTAGAATTGAGTCGGTTTAATCCAAGACTTGTATCATTATGACCGCACCGTCACCGCGGTTCCAACAACGCGTCTTACGCACCAATCGGATACCGTGGCCGAGAGATGTGCGCCAGCGTCTATTTCGAAGAAAACGCTGCGCATTTGCAATTCCAAGAGAATCTCTACAATATGTCTCATCAATCGATCAATCAATCAATCACTTCATTTCAAGTATACATCACCTTTCACCCCATCCCCAAGCAACCACCAAGTCAACTCTTTCTCACCCTCTCTCTTACACAACCATACGTGTCAAGTACACATCACACATCACTCACCTTTTCACCCATCACACCCATCCCTCACTTCTCTTACAACCCCCTCTCTCTCTCATTTCCCAACACAATTTCAAGAACAAAAAAAAACCCGCGTCCAAGCATTTCATGTGAGAGAGAAAAGTGAGTTTGTGTATGGCCCACTTTCCCATCCCAAATTCATCATCCTAACCATTCAAACCTCATCTTCTACCATCAAAGCGAGACACAAGGAGACCGACGTTCCAACGGACCAAGAAGATCGAACGGTGGGTGCTTCTATAGGCTAGATTTTCATATATTTTTTTGATGGGCCAAATGAGGCCTATCGATCAATGGTATGAATCTCTCTTTAGACCCTAAGATGTGGCCGATGGACCACCTTGATCCTCATGATCATTCCATGATGGGGCCATTCTCCATGGACCCCATCATGATGTTTATTTTCTAATCTAAAAAGGGGTCATCTAGACCTTACATCTTGGTGGAGAAGAGATCTCCACCGTTGATCTTTGATTTGGTGGGCCCACATGCAATGAGACCCACTTGATGTATGATTGGATGCTCGAAACGAAGGGCCTATAGTGTCGGGGTCCCTCCATCACGCGTGTCCCTCTATCTCTCTCTCTCTCTCTCTCTCTCTCTCTCTCTCTCTCTCTCCCTCTCTTTTTATTTATTTATTTATTCGTTTTGTGTGTGATGAGGTGGCCATGTGGCCCACTTTGGATGGATCACACCTTAATGTTGTTTTATCCATACCATTCATCCATTTGGTGGCCCACCAGAGCAAGGCCCACCTTATGGATGTGTTACGCCAAGACCGTCCAGCGTCCAGGGACGCTGGACGTGGAAAGAAAACAAAAATACTAGGTTGGTTCTACAAGCTTTTGGGGTGAACCAGTTGTGTAGGCCCTACCTTGATGTATAAATCTCATCCAAGCCGTCCATCCCATTCCCTAGATCATTTTAGGCGTTGAGCCGAAAAAATGAGGTTGATCCGAGTATCTGGTGGGCCATAGCATTGAAAACAGTGTGTCTACCGTTCAAATCCACCCCGATGTTCCGATACCCCAAAATATATTAAATATTGGGCTTGTTTGGCTTGTCTTGAGCTATGGGGACCAATGGTGGGGTCAGATTCCACTGATGCGGGCCCCACACACGAAAAACCGCGTTATTTCGCGATTTCAAATTTTTTTTTATTTCAGAGATGCAGGCAGCGCCTGCTGCTGGAGGGAGGGCGGACGACATGATGTGTGTTTCGTCTATCCACACCGTCCGTTTTGTAAGACCTTAGGGTAGTGGGCTGCCCTCCAAAATCAGCCACATCCAAGGCTCAGTTGGCCCACATCATAGGAAACAGTGAGATTGAATGGCTACCCTTGAAACCCATTTTTGGGTCCACAAAAGTTTTGGATCAGGGTGAAATTTATTTTTTTCCTTTTCACCCAGGTACGTGTGACCTTATGAACGGATTGGATAGCATATAAGCACTATGGTGGGCCTCACGTGGAACCCACCGTGAGGTATGTGTTTTATCCACGCCCCCCCCCCCAAGACTCGGGTGCGGCAGCAGTAGACCCACCTTGATGTCTGTATTATATTGATTTCTGTGTTATATCCAACCATCCTTCCATCTGGTGGGTCACACGTGTAGACCCCACCATGAAATATGTGACCCCCACCATGATGCATGTGCTGCATCCAAACCGTTCATCCATTTCTAAAGCTCATTTGAGCTAAAGAATGAGTCAGATCCATAGTTCAAGTGGACCCCACCACTTTAAGTAGTGGACAATGGCATCCACTGTTCAAAATTTCTGAGGGCCATAGTAGTTCCCTATTAAGCTGATATTTGTTTCCACTTCATCTATCACTATGTTAATTATGAACAGGTTGGATGGGAAACATATGTTATAGTGGGCCTTAGGAACTTTAATGGTGGAAATCATTATCACCACTCTTATTTGGTTGTGGCCCATTTGATGTACATATGGGGGCCCAATTGGTGTGACCCATCTGATATACATAAGGCCCATGTGATTAGGCCCATTCGATGTATTTATGACCCGTTGTTGAGACCCACTTTGATATATATGAGACCGATGTTATAAGGCCCATTGTGATGCTTTTAAAGGCCCATGGGATATGGCCCATTGCAATGTACATAAGGCCCATTGATGCGGCCCACTTGATTTATATAAGGCCCATATGAGGCGGCCCATTTGATGTATCTGAGGACTATAGGTCGAGGCCCAATGAGATGTATATAGGTTCATTGCAATGTGTGATTCCCCATGGTTTGTGTAATGATATTTTATGGCGAGCCATGCCTTGGGAGCAATGTTGATTTGACGTCCACATTGTAAGAATAATGTTGGTTTAATGTCCGCATTATAAATCTCCCTAGGGCCCATTGATAGGCCCATACTGGTTATGTGTAGGTTGTCTAGGCTCATCTTCGGTGTAAGGATAGTTCATTACTTTATAACATGCTTAGTGCACTTCCATGATTCATGCATGCACATACGCATCATATGTATGCTTGATATGAGGAATGTTTGATCATAGCATAAGCCGTTGGGCTGAGACATTTACGGGACTCCTTATGAGACAGAGTACCCCACATGAGCGCGTGGTACGCACGAGATTGCTGCATTACTGGCGGTGTGACTCATGCATTTCGTATTGTGTTTCATGATTCACTGCACGCCCTAACGACATCGGGGCCGTGACCTCCACAGGCACATCGTGGATGGTCGTATCGGATACTGAAAATATTAGTTTTAGCATTGTGGGCACTTAGGATGTCCTTGGGTGAAAATCCCAGAACCTTTTTGGTACCAGGGGATGCTCCAACATCTAGACCGAGTAGATACATGAGCGCCAGAGTGCCGAATAGCAGTAGGCCACGTCTCCCACTATGTCGTGGTCGGTTGGAAGGGGATGTGGCCTTATCCGCCCAAGTGAGGTGGCTATAAGCTAGGCTGAGTTTGACCAGCTTGCAAATAGGTCCGCTATCGACGAACTGGGTAGGTATTAACAGACTACTGGTCAGGCGGATAGTGTAGTCACTTTCACTTACTTGACTGTACAGCTAGATAGGGAGGAGGCAGTCAGTGTGAGGTTTATTAGACCCTGGTGATATCCAGAGAGGAACTGTACTGATATGTGTACTTGATGAGTACTGGCACGCTTGCTTTGCATCTCGCATATGACATTTGGCTACATAGGCCTCGCATCACATGGCCTTGGTATGGCCGATAGTATTCATGCCTTGCATCACATAGCTTTGGTATAGCTGATAACATTCATTGACTTACCGCATATTTTCGCATTACTCTAATATTGTACACTTGACACTCGCCTTACACACACTTTCACCACCCTCTAAGCTTTTTATAAGCTTATGTATGATAGATGCATACAGGTGGCAGCAGCGTTGAGCTTGGAGTGTGCATCCGAGCTTCTGGAGTTTCTGTTACTTTCATTATATTGTATTTCCCTTTCATACGCACTGTACTTAAAGTTTTTAATATAGTGGATATGTGGTGATGTTGTTTTATGACTTGGTTATGCTTGTGGTTATGCTCCATTAAAAAAAAAAATTCATACTGAAAATCCTCCTTGTAGGATCCCAGGATCGGAATCTGGCGTATGGGCGTTGGGAGCCGAGAATGGGGTACTAAGGAAGCTGTCGGCATCGAATTCAGCGATCGAAAATTTTGTGAGCCCATTTTCTGAGTTTGGGGCGTGACACCGAACCCTTTCAGTCCATTACAATCACCATCTCCCTAAAAGCTCCAAACTTATGCTAGTAAGCTAGTAGAAACTATTCCTGGCCTCACAGAACAACTAACTTTCCAATTATTTCCTCAGACTCCATCACCTCCATCATCACACTCTCAAAGTATACTCAATCTAGAACATCCTTATGTCTATAAAACTGATATCATGCCAATCCTACCCATCAAACCTGAATTCCAAAAATGCATATCAGTCAAATACTCCAAAATAGTTTCCTTAAAGAATGGCGCCGGCTAGCCACTATAAGATCAAAGATTCGAAAATATTATGAATTTATTTTAATAGATACCGAATCTGCTTAGTTTACCCACCATAAAAACCCAACAAACCCTTCTCAATATGCATATTCCAAATGCCAAATTATTAAAGTTGTTTTTAAAAAAGAATGGGGTAATCCCAATCATTGAAAGGATTTTCCCAACCATTCCAACCTTAGTATTATACATATTATGATTATCACGATGCATGGTTAAAAACTTTTTTCCCGCATAACCAATATGGCAATCATTCATGTTTTTTCTATTTTTCTCAAAAGGCAAAATTAGATTTTTCCATTTTGGTTTTATAAGTTTTGGAAAAATTTTAGCCCCGATTTAAAAATCCTTCCTCCAACAACACATGAAGGTTACTCTTATTTTTTAGAAAATTTCAAATCTAGTTCAAAACAAGAACAATTTTTAAAATTATTAGCATTCTTTTCACAATTTGCATTAGCATGGATTTCAACATGGGAATACTAGGTAGAATCAATACCATTAGCACCAATCCCAGACTTGGTAAGGCGATTTAAGAGTAGATAGTGGAAGCTATTTAAATTCAATCGCATTATCAGACTCGCTCTCCAACAATTCTTCGATACTCATTCACATCTCTCCATAAAAGACAAATCACCAGTTAGAGCTCAAGAATTTTTAGTCCAAAAGTCATCATTTCAAGCCAAGCTAGCAGCAGCAGGCACTAAAGAAAAAATGGTTAAAATTACTTCGTGAAGCATCATCACAACTAATCTCATTAGAAGCATCAGACGAAGTCTCCTCCACCCATTATCTACAAGCTAATGAAGAAACAAACTACTATGTAGAATACTATCCACACCAACAGTAGCCACCAGCAACAAAAAACCAACATCAACAGTCTACAAGCCATCTTACGTTGGTCATGACGTCATACGACAATTATCAGAATTACCATAGGAATCTCCCACCTCAGCTAGTACCATAGCCATTATTTGGCAACACATCGAAAGCAACGTACATCAATCGCTTTTCTCTTTTAAATATTTCGCTAGCTGCCTTGTATCATCCTCATCAACAATAGCGCCCAGACTCCAAATCAAAATTTCAAGTTTGTTATCAGCACTTCATCTATAAATAGTCATTACATTTCTTCTCCAAGCTAAGCAGATTTTAGTATCTCAAATAGCCTCTTCAAAACCCCTTCTTATAAAAACCTCGATTAAATGTTTGTAAATATTTTATCTTTAAGTTTTAATAAAATTATCTTTTCATTAGGTTGATGCCTTCCTATGACATTGCTGCTATTCTTGGTTGTGGAGTCATTTCTTGGTTGTGGAGTCCTTGGAACACGGTGTAAACATCTAAGTTTGTGGAGCCAACATAATTTAATTGTAAAATCCAATCCGTTCATTAGGTTCTATGATTGATTGTGACTCTTGGGGTAAGAAATCAGCTAGATGCACAGCTCGGATGAGCCACACCACATGGGAAAATCGGAATAGGATGCCGACCATACATTTGTTGTGTGGACCGCCATGTTCTATATCCTTCATCAAAACCGTTAATCAGGTCTAACCCACCAGCATATAAAGTACAAGTAATCCCGATAAAAAAAACCTCAGGTGGGCCACACTGTGTGAACTACAGTTTGGAAAGCATTTTTACATTGTTCCTATTGGTGTGATCCATGTGAGTTTTTAATTATCTAATATTTTGTATGTACCGTTAAAATAATGGTATTAACCTGATGGACGGAGTGGATTTTTCATTTACAACATTTGTGGACGCCACAGAGCATCGACCTCGGGCAAGGTTAAACAACCCGAGCCCGACCCACTCAAACGTACCGTCTCAGGTTTGGTCGGGTTCGTGGGTTGAGAAATCCACGCTGTAATGCCAGTGTTGAGCGGTTCGATGATCTGAACCGTATATGTTATTTGGAATCTACGCCATAAGGCCCACTGTACGAAACCTATACCGAAGGATGACTATGACCATAACAATCTGTAGATGAATGTCTAATGATGAAAAATGATATTTTCTGTGGCTCGCATTCAACTCAAAAAATCAGACGGTAGAATCATCATGAATAAAAATCGATTATGCGGTGATAGCTTATTTACAGTAGTATCAACAAGATGGATGGTTCAAAATCATTGGACGATTTCATCATGTGGCCCCCAATTGGCGTCTAAGGTCCTTCCATCATAAATTGCGACGGAGGCAGGAACATGAGCCCGTATGGAGCTGCAAGGGCTACGAGGTTTTGTGTAATAGGGAGTTCATGTAACACAAAGCTCGTTGGGCCCACAGAATTTGTGTGACATCCACTCTCTACGTCTTTTCTCGGGTTCATAGTATAATTAAGCCCTAGTAAAAACCCCCACCATTGAGACTTGCTTGGGGCCTACCATGACGTCTATATGCTATTCAACACGTTCATAAGGTTGAGGGAAAACACCAACGGCCTGATCCAAACCTTCCGTGGGTTCCAAAATAGTTCTAATGTGTATGTTTTTTCTCCGCAATTATTCTTGTGATGCGGCCCACTTGAGTCTTGGGTCTGCCTTATTTTTGTGCTCTGATTCTAAAATAATCTTGTAGATGGTGGATAACATAGATGTTTGACATACATCATGGTGGATCCCACAAAGCTTTGTCTTAATGTAACTCTCCGTGACTGGGAGAAAAGTAAACGAATTTGTAATCAAAGACAAGTAATCCTGATTTTATTGTATTTTTCTTATTGATTTGACAGTTTGGGAATGTAAAAATATTATCACTACACTTTTACTACAACCATCTAAAGACAAGTAATCCTGATCAAATACATGCCTAGGTATCATGTATTGTAATTTATAATTATTATACATTTACAATTTATTACAAGCACAGTGGGATTAGAGGGTATGGAATTGTATTAGACGGAATTAACATCATTATTGCACAATAATTGTATGTCTAGAAATACCATGGTATTTGGGCTATCTAATTTCATGTTTGGTATAAAATTCGTGCCATGGGAAAAACACTAGATTAAGCAAAATCCAGTTTGGTGGACATTGGAATTATAATCAACGAACCAATTAGTTCACAACGGATGTCAGCCACTTATACACATATATGACTAGAATGTCACATGTAAATGCTGTATATGGATGGATAACATGGATAAAACACATGCATTAATGTGGGTCCTATAAGTGATGGATTTTAAAATTCACTGAAAATCTCGCATGGGACCAAATGCAAATCTATCGCACTTAACCCCAATCTTTCCCGTCCTCCCCAAACATTGGATGAAATTTACATGGGTCCAAATGCAATTCCATCCCACCTAATTCCATCTAAGCCCACGTACCAAACATGCCATAAGGAAAGTTGTTCGATACACCAATTGTACTTTGATATGCAGGCACTTATAGGTCTTGGTATGGATTCCCTGGTGGGGGTGACTAACAATGATGTGTGAACTGACAGTGGTGTTGTGTACTAACAAGCTAACAAAATAATAATAATAATAATAATAATAATAATAATAATAATAATAATAATAATAATAATAAAATGCAGGCACTTACAAATTGTACAATAGTCATACATTATCCCATCTTAAACCCATTTTATGGGACACACCTATTGCAAAATATTAATTTTTAATAAAATATATAAAAAGTTGTTTTGAAAAAGCACCGTTTTGCGGGTTTTTTGGGAATAGTCCAACATGGGAAAGGGAAGAGAAAAATCTTTGGTTTAAATGATAATAGTGGAGTATTATAATATTTACCTACCTAGTCCATGGACTATGGACCTTGCGTGTTCCAATACGTAGCACTGGAACACCCCCGTGCGCGCTCGCGCTTGGGCTCGGGCTCGGGCTCGGTCTCGGTCTCGGTCTCGGGCATGGGCTTGGTGTGAGGGCGTGGGCATGTGAGGCAGTGTGACTGTAGAAGCGCTAGTGGCGCACGTGCGCATCGTATCGCAGAGGGTCACTCCCTTCGCGAACCGGAGCGAGACGTGTGCGAGTCGCGGTGCGACTAGTGGCTAAGGCAGATGATTGGCTGGACGAAAATCTAAAGGACTGAATGAGAGTCCCTCTGATTATATAGAGAGCTGGAAAATAGAGTTGTTGCAGCAGATCTGTAACAGCTGTGCTATTAGTGTAGGGTCCAGTATGTAATCTTTGCATGGCTAGCCTAACATGACTAGAAAACGGCTATTGTTGTCTCTAACAATCGACATGCAAACAACTTAATGGCCCATGCACTGTGATCGAGAAAACGGCCATAAAACGGCTAGTTTTCTCCAAAAGCTAGAAAACGGTCATGGTATTTATTTCCCTGGACCATAACCCCCAGCCATTATAGCCTATAAAAGGAGGACCTAGATGGGTTTTCAATCCATCTCAAAACCCACTCCAGCAGACCCATACGAACTGAGACAGCCTACTACTCTTCTATACTCCAATAGTTTCAGCAAGATAGTAAGGGTTAAACCTTTACTAGAAGAATAGACCAACGGTGTGGTCTAGAAGCAGTTCAAGCCGAACCGATGGTGAAATCTTGACTGAGGTCGATGGTCTTAATCCAAAGAACCTTTTTTCCTCTTTCTTTTTCTTTCTTTTGGGATTTTTCTCTATGTTGTAATACTGCCAGAAATTGTGTAACTGAGTTCCAATAGGTGGGCCTTCATGTTTGCTGAACGCAGACCCACACCAGGCTCGTCATATCCTAGAAGCTATTTGCCTGTAACCTATCGGCATACTCAATTTACTTGAGTAGGGACAAATAACGCTTTAAGGACAGCGTTTTCAGACGTGCTTTAGCCTGTCCTTATTTTTTATTATCATAATTTTTCAGTTTTCATATTATACAGAAAATACATCAATCTGTATAATTTTCAACAATCTTAAAGCGTTATTTTGGTAATGGAAGCCGATAGTATTTCATCCATCAAGTTGATGAATCAGGACTTGATACGTCTTGATCAGTTCGATGGAACCAATTTTACAAGATGGCAAGATAAGCTGAAATTTCTCCTAACGACGTTGAAGATCTACTACATATTAGATCCAAATCTGCAAGCACTACTTGAAGCAACCGATGACGACACACCTGAACAGGTGGCAGCATGCACCAAACGAGCCGAAGACGAACTCTTGTGTCGAGGACATATTCTGAACACTCTCTTCGACCGTTTGTACGATCTGTACCAACAGACGTCATTAGCAAAGGAGATCTGGGCCACTCTGCAGTTCAAATACAAGGCTGAAGAAGAAGGTACCAACAAGTTTCTCATCGCCAGGTATTTTGACTTCAACATGGTAGATAATAAACCGCTGCTACCCCAAATCTAAGAATTGCAGCTAATAGTAAACAAAATCAAAGCGATAAAGATAGATATTCCTGAATCATTCCAAGTCGAGGCTATATCACCAAACTGCCACCGATGTGGAAAGACTATACAAAGAAGTTGCTGCATAAAACTGAGGACTACACACTGGAACAAATCCAGAAACACCTTAGAATTGAGGAAGAATCCCGTAACCGTGATAAAAAAAATGATAACGGGAATACTTCGTCCAAGGTACATACAGTAAAGAACTCTAATAACAAACATCCTGAAAAGGACAATTCCCTGAAACCCAGTAAAGGAAAATTTAAGAAAAATACCCAAAAGAAGAACAGAAAGTTCAAAGGCCCATGCCATGTTTGTGGGAAAACCGGGCACTATGCTCGAGTATGCCGATATCGCAAATCTAAACAAGAGGCATGTGCAGTAGAAGAAGGCGATATTGTGGTCATGATCACTGAGGTGAATGCCATCCAAGGCAAAGTTCCAGGTTGGTGGTATGATACTGCCGCTATAATACATGTGTGCTACAACAAATCAGCATTCAAAACCTATGAGGAATTGATCGATGGTCAAGAAGTCCAAATGGGTAATGAAGTCCGATCGAAGGTCGTCGGCAAAGGAACTGTCGAACTAATATTCACCTCTGGGAAGAAAGTGATTCTGACTAATGTACTGCACGTTCCAGACATGAGGCGGAACTTAGTTTCTGGGGATCTTCTGGGAAAACCAGGTATAAGGGTGGTGTACGAGTTAGGTAAACTGATTCTGTCTAAAAATGGAAATTTTGTTGGAAAGGGATATGCTTGTAACGGGATGGTCAAGTTTTCTCTGAATGAAAGTAGCACTTCTGCGTATATGATTGAAAGGGATATATGGTTCTCAAATAATGATCACCAAAATCGGCATGGAAACCGATTGTCTGGTGCACCACACATTACCGAAATGGCTGGTGTGTTGACGTAACCAAGTTATGTAGATTATATTATGATATATGTGTTATATCCAAACTGTCAGTCCATTTGGCGAGCTAGTATGAGGCTTAAGACAAAAAATAGGACAGTTCTAAAGATCAAGTGGACCACACTTTTTTTTTTCAGAAAAAAAAAGGTGGACCACACTTCAAAAGGCAATGGGGGACTGAATGTCTATCATTGAAATCTTTTATGGGGTCGGAAGTTTTGGATCAATATGATATTTATTTTTACTCTTCATCTAGGTTTGTATGACCTTATGAATATATTGGATGGAAAATAAATGTTATGGTGGGCACACGAATGTCTTAAAGGTGACAATTATTGTCCTACTGTGATTTGTGGTGTGGTTGACTTGAGCTTTGGATATGACTCGTTTTTGGGTTCGTGCTCTAAAATGATCTGGCCAAATGGAAGAATGGTATGGATATAATAGATATATAATTGTGAGGCCCATGTAACTTTGATCTCCTTTAAACTGTTTGTATAACTCACAGCCAGAGGAGCGTCAACGCTCGCTCTCACCCACACCAGCCAAATCGGAGGTCTTATCCGCTTCCGATCAACATAGTCTACTCACACTACGTGAAAAATGGAAAAAAATGACGGATTTAGAGACGGTTCTGGACTGTCTCTAAAATTGCTTGGTTTAAAGACGCTTTAGAGACGGCCGTAAACCATCTCTAAAATTAGGGACGGCTTCTGACCGTCCCTAATATTGTCTTTAAATGTTCTGCGTCCGCAAATAATTTAAGACGGTCTTTAACTGTCTTATATAGGTCATTTGAGATGGTCAAAGACCGTCCGTATTAGAGACGGTCTTCGACCGTCTTATATGCGGTCATCTGAGACGGCCACTGGCTGTTCGTATTAGAGACGATCATTGGCCGTCTTTTACTTGTAATCTGAGACTAACAAAGACCGTCTCTATTAGAGATGGTCCTTAGCCGTCTTATTGCCTTGTCAAAGACCGTCTCTATTAGAGACTGTCATAGACCGTCTCTATTAGAGACTGTCATAGACTATCTCTATTAAAGACTGTTACTGACCGTCTCTATTAGAGACGGTCCTTAGCCGTCTTTTAAAAAAAAAACTGTGATTTTATAAAATTCTACATTTTGAAAAAAAAAATTAAGAACTTTGAATAATGTTGATAACTTTGAAAAAAAAAAGATTTCAATAAAAAAAATGATATTTTGAAAAAGAAAATATAAAAAAATAAACAAAATTGTGAAAAAATTGACAAATTGTAAAAAATATATATTTTTTTAAAAAGAAAACTAGATTTTGTATTTTGACAAAAAAAATTAAAAAGTTATATAACAAGATTTCGATAAAAAAATGATATTTTGAAAAAGAAAATTTAAAAAATTAAACAAAATTGTGAAAAATTTGACAAATTGAAAAAAAAAATAATTTTTAAAAAAGAAAACTAGATTTTACATTTTGACAAGAAAAATTGAAAAGTTATATAACAAAAGTGATATTAAAAAAAATGATATTTTGAAAAAGAAAATTTAAGAAATTAAACAAAATTGTGAAAAAATTGACAAATTGTAAAAAAAAATATATTTTAAAAAAGAAAACTAGATTTTTTTATTTTGACAAGAAAAAATGAAAAGTTAGATAACAAAAGTGAGATTTTGATGATGTGTTGTATATCCTTACCGCCCCTATGTTTTTCCAACCCATTTTTGGGCTGGGTATAAAAAATTGTGTAGATTTAAATCTTAAGTGGACCACACCACTAGAAAGAATGATAATATAGTACCTCGCCATTAAAAATTATAAAGAGCCCATCGTAAGGTTTTATTAATGTTTATTTGCAATCCAACTTGTTGATAATGTAAAGAATATCTAGATGAAGGTAAACTGCAAAGATCAAATTGATCCAAAACTTTTGTGGCCTTCAAAAGGTTTTTAATAGTTATTCATCATTGTTTTGATCGATATGGCCCACCTGAGATTATTGAGTTCTTGTGATTTGAAATCACATCCTAAAATATGATGGAAAAATATATGGATGGTGTCGATATACATAAAATATATCAAGGTGGGCCCTACACGGTTAAAGTAACACTCATGAAGGAGTTACCTAAATAGTGAAATGGTACTATAAGGTCACCTCATGGGAACTTCCCATGAGGTTAATCTGTGTGTGCCCCACCATGATGTGTGTAGAACATCAGCACCATGCATTTGATGTGTCCCCTTTAAGTCCAAAAATCAGTCATATAAGAAACTCAGGTGGGCCATAGCATCTAAAACTATGTGAAGACATCCATAAAACATATAAAAGCATTTGGTGGGGCCCACATGAGTTTTGGATGTGTATGAAACTTGGTCTGACTCCTCATCCAAGTGGGACACACATAATGAATGGGCTAGATCTATGAACCACATCTAGGTGGGCTCAATAAATGATTATGAATGTTTTAATGGGAGGGTAGCCCTCTCAACTATAGTATGTGGTGTGGCCCACCCAAATCATGGATTGACTTTATTTTTAAGCTCCTGGCCCACCATGGAATGGTGCATCTGATTACGGGGCAAATCCAAAGTTCAAGTGGACCCACCATAGAAAAGAGTGGGATAGTGACACCCACTATTGAAACCTTCTTAGGGCTCATCGCGATGTTTATTTGAGATCCAATCTGTTTATAAGTTAATATAGACATGGATGCGGTTGAAACTTGGTCTGATTCCTCATCCAAGTGGGACACACATAATGAGTGGGTTGGATATGTGAATCACATTTACGTAGGCCCAATATATGATTATGAATGTTTTAAGGAAACCCTTCTCCATTACATTTAAGTGAGTTACTCGTTACCCTTACCAGAGTAAACTCTATGGGGTCCACTGTTATTTATTTATTTTATCCACTCCATTCATCCATGTTAACAGATAATTTGAGGTCTAAAGAACAAAAAGGAAGCATATCCAAAGCTCAAGTGGACCACACCACAGGAAATAGTGTGATTGAACCTCTACCATTTAAAATTTCTTGGAGGCCATAGAAGTTTTGGTTCAAGCTGATGTTTGTGTTTTCTATTCATTCATATATTTTTGATATTATGAACAACCTTTAACCGTTTTTGGATAATCTGATCAGTCCAGATTGAAGAGTAATAACTTCAGATGTTTAAATCAAAATTCACTCAAATTGTTGATCAATCTTGTTTGCCCAATATCTTTCTCATATGTAGCATGATTGGGGCGAGTAACCGTTTTTGGATGTTGGTCGGTGCTCTATGGGTCCCACCATGATGTATGTGTTTCATCCATGCCGTCCATCCATTTTTACAAATCATATTAGGCCTTGATACCAAAAATGAGAGGGATATAAATCTCATGTGGACCACACCACATGAAAACAATAGTGATTGGATATCCACCATTAAAACCCTCCTAAGGCCTACTGTACTTTTTATATGACATCCTATCTGTTGATTAGGTCATACAGGCCCAGATGAAGGGAAAAAAACTATGTGAGACATCCATAAAACATATAAAAGCATTTGGTGGGGCCCACATGAGTTTTGGATGTGTATGAAACTTGGTCTGACTCCTCATCCAAGTGGGACACACATAATGAATGGGCTGGATCTATGAACCACATCTAGGTGGGCCCAATAAATGATTATGAATGTTTTAATGGGAGGGTAACCCTCTTAACTATAGTATGTGGTGTGGCCCACCCAAGTCATGGATTGATTTTATTTTTAAGCTCGTGGCCCACCATGGAATGGTGCATCTGACTGACGGGGCAGATCCAAAGTTCAAGTGGACCCACCATAGAAAAGAGTGGGATAGTGACACCCACTATTAAAACCTTCTTAGGGCCCGCCGCGATGTTTATTTGAGATCCAACCTGTTTATAAGTTAATACAGACATGGATGCAGTTGAAAATTGGTCTGACCCCTCATCCAAGTGAGACACACATAATGAGTGAGTTGGATATGTGAATCACATTTAGGCAGACCCAATATGTGATTATGAATGTTTTACCGAAAATTTGGGATTAACACACACCGTTCATCCATTTTTCGAGATCATTTTATAGAAATATATAAAAAATGAATCATATTCAAAGATTAAATGGACCACACCACAAATAAGGGGAACAGATTGGCTACTCCCCCTACACCATCAAATGGCTGGTGGTTGGTGCTGTGTGGGCCCCACCATGATTTATGGCCCCACGACCATTTTTTATTTTTTTTAACTTTTAAACTAGTTGGATTTCAAATAAACATTACGATGGGCCTTAGGATAGTTTCAACGGTGGGAATCACCCTCCCGTTGTTTTCTGTGGTGGGGTCCACTACAGATTTTTATCTGTCTCATTCTTTGGCTTGTGATATCTCAAAATGGATGGACGGTGTGGATATAACGAATACATCATAAGTTTTTATATTTTTAAAATTATATATATATATATATATATGGAAAAGGTTCTATATGTCAAGCTCATGAGAACTCCCCATGAGGTCTAGCTGTGTGGGCCCCGCCATGACTTAGTGTCGTAAATCAACACCGTGCATTTGATGGGTCCCCTTTAAATTATGGGATATCCCAAAAATCAGCCGTATACAGAACTCTGGTGGGCCATACCATCTAAAATCATGTGAAGACATGCCTAAAACATATAAAAGCACTTGGTGGGGCCCCACTTGAAATTTGGATGCGTCTAAAACTTGGTATGACCCCTCATCCAGGTGGCACATACATAATGGATGGGCTAGATTTGTGAACCACATCTCTGTCTCAAGTGGATGATAAAAAAAATGAATTATATCTCAATCTCAAGTGGACCACGTTACAGGAAATAGTGTCGAATGAATTTTGACCATTAAAAATGTTTTGGGGGCCATAAAAGTTTTGGATCACGCTGATATTTATTTTTTCTCTTCATTTGGGTCTTTATGACCAAATCAACAGATTGGATGTCAAATAAACAGTACAGTGGGCCTTAGGAGGATTTTAATTGTGAATATCCATTCATTATTTTTGTCCTGTGGTGTGGCCCACCTAGGATTTATATCCCTATCATTTTTTGTATCAAGCACTAAAATTATCTGTAAAAATGGATGAAACATGTACATCATGGTGGGGCCCACAGAGCACCGACCACCAGCCACCGTCCTGCCCAAATTTGGGCGCGACTCTGTTTGAGCGCCCCCAAAATTGGTGGACGTGGGTCGGTGCTCTATGGGTCCCACCATGATGTATGTGTTTTATCCATGCCGTCCATCCATTTTAAAAAATCATATTAGGGATTGACACCAAAAATGAGAGGGATATAAATCTCAGGTGGACCACACCACATGAAAACAATAGTGATTGGATATTCACCATTAAAACCCTCCTAAGATCCACTGTACTTTTTATTTGACATCCAATCCGTTGATTAGGTCATAAGGCCCAGATGAAGGGAAAAAAGTTATCCGATTGATCCAAAACTTTATGTGGCCCCCAAAAGGTTTTTAATGGTCGACGCTCATTCAACACTGTTTCCTATAATGTGGTCCAGTTGAGATTGGGATATACCTCATTTTTTGTCTCATATCATAAAATGAAATGGAAAAATAGATGGACTGCAGGGATGAAACACATACATTATGGTGGGGCCCACAGAGCACCGACCACGTGACACCGCGAGAGAGACTTAAGTCTCACTCTCTCACTCTCTCGCCGTCCTCTCTCTCTCTCTCTCGGCCCTCTCTCTCTCTCTCTCTCGCTCTGTCCTCTCTCTCTCGGCTCTCTCCACCGAGCCCTCTCTCTGTCTCTCTGTCTCTCTCAAATTTAGCTCTCTCTCTCCACTGGCCTCTCTCCACCGCGCCCTCTCTCCAACTCAAACAGGTATCTCTCTCTCTCTCTCTCAATCTCTCTCAATCTCAAAACCGATTGAAACGATTTGGGGATTTAGGGATTTAAGGATTTGGGGATTTGGGGATTTAGGGATTTAGGGATTTGGGGATTTAGGGATTTGGGGATTTAGGGATTTAGGGTTTAAGGTGGGCCCTACTGAGCTTACTCAACCTGTAGTTAATAGACTAGATGAGGAGAGCGATACAAAATGATTGTAAATGGGTTATGCATACATTTAATCAATTGTTTCTAGTTCAGGTGTTATTTGTACATTTTGTTGTTTTTGATGTCTAATTTCAACTATCTATGGATAGTTTACTTGCTGTTCAAGCCCTTTTAACATCAGTCCTTTGTAAAAACCTTAGTTTGCATGAAATTTCAATGCCTTATAACTAGGTTTTGTGACTTCAACTGAGAACAGGATATCTGACCATTCGATTAATACATGGATACACATTATTTGTTTGTTCTAGGGATTAAGTAATCACACCTTTTATTTCATGCCATACTCTCATTTCTCCTTTTATTTTGAGGTTACCTATAAAAAATAAAAGAAATTCCTGCATTTTAATTAGCACCCCATGGGAATTGACACAATTCAACTTGATTCCATTTAGTTTACGTGAATCATACGATTTGGTTGGTTGTACTAAATTTCATGAATTTTGCACCAAAATAGACTGATTAATCATGAAATTTCATGATATTCGGTGCAACTAAATGCAACCTTAATCAATATATAATAATTCATGATTGTTAATGACTTTTCATTTCATGATTTTCTTTTAGGTTGTGGTTGATTTAGGGATATCAAATATTAATATTGATTGAGGTTTATAATACTAATCTTCAATCTTTTACATTGGCAAAAGGTGGTTTTGAAAAATTTTAATTATTTGTATTTTTTTTCTAAAAAATCTGTTTAATAAGAATAAGATAGGTTGAGTTTTTAATCTGTTTAATAAGAATAAGATAGGTTGTCACGCATGCTTATGACAAGTACTTTGCGAAGGAGCACATTGACTACTGGGCATTAAATTG
This sequence comes from Magnolia changhungtana, assembly GCA_030180095.1. Classification (NCBI taxonomy): domain Eukaryota; kingdom Viridiplantae; phylum Streptophyta; class Magnoliopsida; order Magnoliales; family Magnoliaceae; genus Magnolia; species Magnolia changhungtana. Next base: position 286,967 of record JASAUF010000523.1, on the reverse strand, counting down.
TTCGTCACCTGCCTCACGACACTGGTGGTCATCATATTGCTGAGATTCACCAGGTGATGATGTGGTTATTTCAAACACATGGCTTTGTGTAATGTCAGCTATTTCATTTACTTTGGGTTGGCATTTGTAGAGTCTATATAGGGATTTGGGCTGCACAATGAATTTTTGGGGTTATTTTTTCACTGTATCCATATTCTCCTGGCATTCTTCACTATTGTATTTAGAAAAGATAAATTCCGATGGTTGATGCTCCCAGGGAAGTTGTTGGTGCGGTTTTGAAGTATATGGGTGCCTCATACAACACAAAGGACGTTGAGTCACAAGTTGGTGGTGGAAGGAATGCTACCATGCAGAACTTGGCAATGCTTCAAAGCAGTATTGAGATGAAAATGTTTTTCACTTGTTGCTTGTCATGCTACTTTGATCGACTCTTTGATCTCTTATAAAGTTTTCATTTTTACTAAAAATCATCTTGCATCTTTGTTACTAAGATTGAGTTTGGTTTGAGAGTTGTACATGCACTCCCTATTCATAATTCTTGTTGATTCTGATTCCATAGTATGGGGTACATGGGGATCGAAATTGGATTTGACTCATCTTTTGGCTCATGCTATGAACTGAAATGGAAAAATGGATGGACATTGTGGATATAAATTAGATACATCATGATGGGATTGGGGTCTTTTGGCTCATGCTATAGACTTAGCCGGAAAATTGGATGGACATTGTGAATATAAATTAGATACATCATGATGGAATTGGGGTCTTTTGGCCCATGCTATAAAATTAGCTGGAAAAATGGATGGACGTGTGCAATATGCAAGTAACTAATTCCTCAACCAAGCCATGGATGGAAATGAGTGAGTTATGACTGATTTACAAAATGGTTGTTACTTGTTAGGGATGTTTCACTATCAATTATTTTATTAAAATAGATGGCTATAATTAGAATTAATGAATGAGTAGGATTAGTTCTTTTTCATTGGAAAAGGTGTGAGGGATTTTCCTAGGAGCGCAACAATCCTTTGCTCAAAGTGATCCTTCTAGATTGAGGAGAGATTCCAAATCCATCCTTTTTTTCTTCTTTTCTCTTTCCATCCCCAATTCTTCAACCAACAAATCACTCTTCATTTTACAGCTTTTAGACATCTATCCTGCATCCTTCCTGACCTGTCTAATGTGCATGTGGCATGCATGTAGATCAATCCAACAATCCTAACAAATAAATGGTTAGAAAGAAAAAAGGACAAGGGAGTACACTTTTTTTTTCAAAAAGACAAATAGAGGGAAAGAGTTTGCCTCTGATGTGATGTTTCAAATGGCAATTTTGGAGGGAAAAAGATTTCCCTTTGTGGGATTGCAATCCAAACAGTTGCAAATGCATATAATAAATTTTTTTTTTTTTAAAAGCATTTTCCGAGACTTCTTCTTAGCAAAACAAACAGGTGCAAAGGATTTACTTACCCTAGCACTGGTGTCAGTTTACCTCCCACTTATGTTTATGTTTTTTCTTTCACTTGCATTCCCCTAGTTTACCTTCAATTGAAACAGGCCCTAAAGAGATGGTGAAAAATGGGTGTAGTAGTCTAAACTTTCTCCTTTTCTTTTCATTTTTTTCTTCTTTTTTTCTTTTTACATTTTTATTAACAACAAGGAGACTAGTCAAGTACAAAATAAAACCAGCTACAAAGGATCAAATGACATATAAAAATGAAAATAAATAAATCCTACCCCATTTTGAGCTCCTTCATATCCATACGATATTAACTAGCACTTTTTTTCTGTTGCCCCCTTTTCTTCTTTTGCTGCTCATACCTATATTTGCTGTAAAAATAGGAATTGAGTGTTTAGATACTCCACTTCTATCGACATAACCAAATGGCAAACTAGGCTGAGAAAGAACTATATTAAACTTCTAAGACAGCAAATCATAATTCATGAACAGTATTTGATAGTCCGGTAATGTGTGACTGAAGATGTTCTCTTCACACATTGTTGATGCATGACTGATGACCTGCTTTACGTATTACCAAACAAGTATTTTGCAATATCGTATTCACATCAAAATTCGAAACTTTCGTGTATTAAAATACGTAGAAAGTGCTTGTGCAACAAATCCTTGAACAACTATGTAGCATGTAGCTTACGCTATGTAGTGTAGCTTAGCCTTATCGCTACGTAGCTCATGAAAATAGCTTGAGTTGTGTAGCCTACGCAACATGATAATTTGCATATATATGCTATTCGCTATAAAGACTAGGCTACATGCTATGTAGCTTACATTACAAATTATTTTTCACTACATTAAAATCAATAAATGTTTTCAATGATTTATTACATTTTTCTATTTTCAATCAAAATTAGTTAATCTTTTCAATGCTTTTAGTAAAATAATACAAGTAACTAATTCATGGCTTAGTTTTATTTTCAATTCTCCTTGGCAATATGCAAGTAACTAATTCCTCAACCATCTCATGGCCAACATCAATTTGAGTCGGCATAAACCTTTGGATCCTCTTTTTGAAAGGTATATTCACTCTAATCCAACTCCCAAGCTCGCAAATAAATTCAACCCACAAATGTATTTCTTACAATATTTCAAAATCTGAATGATATTTGTTACATTGCTAACAGTAACATTGTTTTCTAATATGTGCCACCAAAAAATTTGTTTATATAAAAAAAATTTCCATTTGATTTTTTTTTGTATGGATGCATCATGCATGGTTTTATGATAAAACACATGTATGTATAAAAAAATTTATTTATTCCAAACAGGACATTTATGATAAAACAAATTATTTGTTCCAAACAGGACATTTATCAAAGGAGCACTATCAGGTGATATTTAAGATTTTCATTATAAATAGATTAAGAGCCAATGATAATTATAAGTAGACTTGCAGCAAAAAATAAAGAATTTAATTTTTTTCAAAACAAGGAAAGACTAATCATCCTACTTCTTGTAACTTCACCATCGCTTCAAATGGAGGGATCACACAAAGATTTGGTTAGGAGACTATGATGGTGAACTAGCAAACTGAACAAATATGAGAGCTACAAAGGTGAAAAGAAACATAAGGCGGTCGGTAAGATAAGATAGATTGACAGTACTTGTTTCAATTTTCTTGGACGGATGATGAATGTATTTGGGAATGTAAATGAAAATAAAAAACTTATAATATATATATATATATATATATGTTATCAATGGAGGATACCTTGTTTAGGGGGACATGAAATTCTTGTAGCTTATGGTATGGTGCCCCAATATTGGTTGTATGTTACTAGTATGTAGTAGATAATACTAAGTTCAATAGTAGATAATACTAGAGAATCCCTAAACTTAAACCTACACCTAATCCTAATCTACTCCTTAACCTAAACCTAAACTTGAAAACCCAAACCTAAATCCATACACAAACCCAAACCCGAACCCGATTTCCTAAACCTAAACCTTTACCTATTCTCAATTCCTAAAACCGTAACCTATAACCTATACTTATAACTTAAACCTAAACCTATAACCTCAACCTGTAACCTGTAACCTTAACCTAAACATAAAACTTAAACGTAAACCCAAACCCAATCCCGAACCCAAATCTGAATCCCTAAACCCTTAGCCTAAACCTAAAACCCAAACGTAAACACGATCTTGAACCCGAACATGATTTCCTATACCTAAACCTTAACGTATTCTCAAATCCCTAAACTTAAACCTACACCAAATCCTAATCTCAACTCCCTAAAATAAACCTAGACATAAACTTGAAAACCCAAACCTAAACCCGATCCCAAACCCGAATCGAATTCCTAAACGCTTAGCCCAAACTTAAAACCCAAACGTAAACCCGATCTCGAACACGAACCCAATTTCCTATACCTAAACCTTAACGTATTCTCAAATCCCTAAACCTAAACCTACACCTAATCCTAATCTCAACTCCTAAGCTAAACCTAAACCTAAACTTGAAAACCCAAAACTAAACCCGATCCAGAACCCGAACCCGATTTCCTAAACCTAAACCTTAACCTATTCTCAATTCCCTAAACCTTAACCTATAACCTAAACCTAAACCTATAACCTACACTTATAACCTAAACCTAAGACCTAAAACCTAAATGTATTCTCAAATCCCTAAACCTAAACCTACACCTAATCCTAATCTCAACTCCTAAATCTAAATCTAAACTTGAAAACCCAAACCTAAACCCAATCCAGGGCCCGAACCCGATTCCTAAACCTAAACCTTAACCTATTCTCAATTCCTTAAACCTATAGCTTATAACCTAAACCTAAACCTAAACTTAAACCAAAACCTATGACCTAAAACCTAAATGTATTCTCAAATCTCTAAACCTAAACCTACACCTAATCCTAATCTCAACTCCCTAACCTAAACTTAAACCTAAACTTGAAAACCCAAACCTAAAACTTGATCCAGAACCCGAACCCGAACCCGATTTCCTAAACCTAAACTTTAACCTATTCTCAAATCCCTAAACCTACACCTACACCTAATCCTAATCTAAACTCCCTAACCTAAACCTAAACCTAAACTTGAAAACCCAAACCCGAATTCCTAAACCTAAACCTTAACCTATTTTCAAATCCCTAAACCTAAACCTACACCTAATCCTAATCTCAACTCCCTAACTTGAAAACCCAAACATAAAACCCTATCCCGAACCCGAACCTCGATTTCCTAAACCTAAACCTTAACCTATTCTCAATACCCTAAACCTAAACCTACACCTAATCCTAATCTAAACTCCCTAACCTAAACCTAAACCTAAACTTGAAAACACAAACCTAAACCCAATCCCCGAACCAACCTAAATTCTTAAAACTAAACCTTAACCTATTTTCAAATCCTTAAACCTAAACCTAAACCTACACCTAATCCTAATCTCAACTCCCTAACCTAAACTTAAACCTAAACCCGATCCCGAACTCAACCCGATTTTCTAAAACCTATTCTCGATTCCCTAAACCTAAACCTTAACCTTAACCTTAACCTAAGCTTAAACCTGAACCTATAACCTAAATATATTCTCAAATCCCTAAACTTACACCTAAACCTACACCTAATCCTAATCTCAACTCCCTAACCTAAACCTAAACCTAAACTTGAAAACCCAAACCTAAACCCGATCCCGAACCCGAACCCGATTTCTTAAACCTAAACCTTAACCTATTCTCAATTCCCTAAACCTATAGCTTATAACTTAAACCTTAACCTATTCTCAAATTCCTAAACCTACACCTACAACTAATCCTCATCTAAACTCCCTAACCTAAACCTAAACCTAAACTTGAAAACCCAAACCTAAACTCCGATCCTAACCCGAACCCAATTTCCTAAACCTAAACCTTAACCTATTCTCAAATCCCTAAACCTTAACCTACACCTAATCCTAATCTCAACTCCCTAACCTAAACCTAAACCTAAACTTGAAAACCCAAACCTAAACCCAATCCCGAACCCGAACCCTAATTCTTAAACCTTAACCTTAACCTATTTTCAAGTCCCTAAACCTAAACCTACACCTAATCCTAATCTCAACTCTCTAACCTAAACTTAAACCTAAACTTGAAAACCCAAACCTAAACCCGATCCCGAACCCGAACCGATTTCCTAAACCTAAACCTTAACCTATTCTCACTTCCCTAAACCTATAGCTTATAACCTAAAACTAAACCTTAACCTTAACCTAAACCTAAACCTAAACCTATAACTTATAACCTAAATATATTCTCAAATCCCTAAACCTACACCTACACCTAATCCTAATCTCAACTCCCTAACCTAAACCTAAGCCTAAACTTGAAAACCCAAACCTAAAGCTTCTAACCCGATTTCCTAAAAACCTTAACATATCCTCAATTCCCTAAACCTATAGCTTATAACCTAAACCTTAACCTAAACCTTAACCAATTCTCAAATTCCTAAACCTACACCTACAACTAATCCTAATCTAAACTCCGTAACCTAAACCTAAACCTAAACTTGAAAACCCAAACCTAAACTCGAACTCGAACCCGAACCCGATTTCCTAAACCTAAACCTTGACCTATTCTGAAATCCCTAAACCTTAACCTACACCTAATCCTAATCTAAACTCCCTAACCTAAACCTAAACCTAAACTTGAAAACCCAAACCTAAACCCAATCCCGAACCCGAACCCGAATTCTTAAACCTTAACCTTGACCTATTTTCAAATCCCTAAACCTAAACCTACACCTAATCCTAATCTCAACTCCCTAACCTAAACCTAAACCTAAACTTGAAAACCCAAAACTAAACCCGAACCCGAACCCGATCCCGATTTCCTAAACCTAAATTTATGACCTTAACCTAAACTATTCTCAAATCCCAAAACACCAGTAACCTAAACCTAAACCTATAACCTATAACCTAAACCAAAACCTATAACCAAAACCAAAACCTATAACCTAAACTAGAACCCATTCTCAAATCCCATAACCTATAACCTAAACTTAAACCTTAACCTAAACCAAAACTAAAACCAAAACCAAAACCTATAACCTAAACCCGAAGCTAAACCCAAACCCAAATCCGAACCCGAATTCCTAAACCTTAACCTAAACATATAACCTATAGCCTATAACTTAAGCCTATACCTAAACCTAAAACCTTACTTATAACCTAAAACTATTCTCAAATCCTTAAACCTTAACCTATAACCTAACCGAAACCTATACTTATAACCTAAAACTATTCTCAAATCCCAAAACCTATAACCTAAACCCGAACCCGAACCCGAATTCCTAAACCTTAACCTAAACATATAACCTATAACCTATAACTTAAGCCTATACCTAAACCTAAAACCTTACTTATAACCTAAAACTATTCTCAAATACCAAAACCTATAACCTAAACCCGAACCCGAACCCGAACCCGAATTCCTAAACCTTAACCAAAACATATAACCTATAACCTATAACCTAAGCTATAACTTAAACCAAAAGCTAAACCTATAACCTAATCCTAAACCTATAACCCAAATCGAAATCCCTAAACCTAAACCGACAACTAATTCTAATCTCAACTCCCTATCCTAAACCTAAACCTAAAATTGAAAACCCAAACCTAAACGTGATCTCGAACCCGAACCCAATTTCCTAAACCTATACCTTAACCTATTCTCAATTCCCTAAACCTATAGCTTATAACCTAAACCTAAACCTAAACCTAAAACCTAAACCTAAACCTAAACCTAAAACCTAAATGTATTCTCAAATCTTTAAACCTAAACCTACACCTAATCCTAATCTCAACTCCCTAACCTAAACCTAAACCTAAACTTGAAAACTCAAACCTAAAACCCGATCCCGAACCCGATTTCCTAAACCTAAACCTTAACCTATTCTCATATCCCTAAACCTAAACCTACACCTAATCCTAATCTAAACTCCCAAACCTAAACCTAAATCTAAACATGAAAACCCAAACCTAAACCCAATCCCGAACCCGAACCCAAATTCCTAAACCTTAACCTTAACCTATTTTCAAATCCCTAAACTAAACCTACACCTAAACCCGAACCCGATTCCCTAAATCTAAACCTTAACCTATTCTCAATTAAGCTAAACCTATAGCTTATAACCTAAACCTAAACCTAAACCTAAACCTTAACCTATAACCTTAACCTAAACCAAAACCTATGACCTAAAACCTAAATGTATTCTCAAATTTCTAAACCTAAACCTACACCTAATCCTAATCTCAACTCCCTAACCTAAACCTAAACCTAAACTTGAAAACCCAAACCTAAAGCCGATTCGAACCCGAACCCGATTTCTAAACCTAAATCTTACCTATTCTCAAATCCCTAAACTTAAACCTACACCTAATCCTAATCTAAACTCCCTAACCTAAACCTAAACCTAAACTTGAAAACCCAAACCTAAACCCAATCCCGAACCCGAACCCGAATTCTTAAACATAAACCTTAACCTATTTTCAAATCCCTAAACCTAAACCTACACCTAATCCTAATCTCAACTCCCTAACCTAAACCTAAACCTAAACTTGAAAACCCAAACCTAAACCCGATCTCGAACCCGAACACGATTTCCTAAACGTAAACCTTAACCTATTCTCAATTGCCTAAACCTATAGCTTATAACCTAAAACTAAACCTTAACCTTAACCTAAACCTAAACCTAAACCTATAACTTATAACCTAAATATATTCTCAAATCCCTAAACCTACACCTACACCTAATCCTAATCTCGAACTCCCTAACCTAAACCTAAGCCTAAACTTGAAAACCCAAACCTAAAGCCGAACCCGATTTCTAAAAACCTTAACATATCCTCAATTCCCTAAACCTATAGCTTATAACCTAAACCTTAACCTAAACCTTAACCAATTCTCAAATTCTAAACCTACACCTACAACTAATCCTAATCTAAACTCCGTAACCTAAACCTAAACCTAAACTTGAAAACCCAAACCTAAACTCGAACTCGAACCCGAACCCGATTTCTAAACCTAAACCTTGACCTATTCTCGAAATCCCTAAACCTTAACCTACACCTAATCCTAATCTAAACTCCCTAACCTAAACCTAAACCTAAACTTGAAAACCCAAACCTAAACCCAATCCCGAACCCGAACCCGAATTCTTAAACCTTAACCTTGACCTATTTTCAAATCCTAAACCTAAACCTACACCTAATCCTAATCTCAACTCCTAACCTAAACCTAAACCTAAACTTGAAAACCCAAAACTAAACCCGAACCCGAACCCGATCCCGATTTCTAAGCCTAAATTTATGACCTTAACCTAAACCTATTCTCAAATCCCAAAACACTGTAACCTAAACCTAAACCTATAACCTATAACCTAAACCAAAACCTATAACCAAAACCAAAACCTATAACCTAAACCAACCCATTCTCAAATCCCATAACCTATAACCTAAACTTAAACCTTAACCTAAACCAAAACTAAAACCAAAACCAAAACCTATAACCTAAACCCGAAGCTAAACCCAAACCCAAATCCGAACCCGAATTCCTAAACCTTAACCTAAACATATAACCTATAGCCTATAACTTAAGCCTATACCTAAACCTAAACCTTACTTATAACCTTTAAAACTATTCTCAAATCCTTAAACCTTAACCTATAACCTAACCGAAACCTATACTTATAACCTAAAACTATTCTCAAATCCCAAAACCTATAACCTAAACCCGAACCCGAACACAATTCCTAAACCTTAACCTAAACATATAACCTATAACCTATAACTTAAGCCTATACCTAAACCTAAACCTTACTTATAACCTAAAACTATTCTCAAATACCAAAACCTATAACCTAAACCCGAACCCGAACCCGAACCCGAATTCCTAAACCTTAACCAAAACATATAACCTATAACCTATAACCTAAGCCTATAACTTAAACCAAAAGCTAAACCTATAACCTAATCCTAAACCTATAACCCAAACTGAAATCCCTAAACCTAAACCTACACTAATTCTAATCTCAACTCCCTATCCTAAACCTAAACCTAAAATTGAAAACCCAAATCTAAACGTGATCTCGAACCCGAACCCAATTTCCTAAACCTATACCTTAACCTATTCTCAATTCCCTAAACCTATAGCTTATAACCTAAACCTAAACCTAAACCTAAAACCTAAACCTAAACCTAAACCTAAACCTAAATGTATTCTCAAATCTTTAAACCTAAACCTACACCTAATCCTAATCTCAACTCCCTAACCTAAACCTAAACCTAAACTTGAAAACTCAAACCTAAAACCCGATCCCGAACCCGATTTCCTAAACCTAAACCTTAACCTATTCTCATATCCCTAAACCTAAACCTACACCTAATCCTAATCTAAACTCCCAAACCTAAACCTAAATCTAAACATGAAAACCCAAACCTAAACCCAATCCCGAACCCGAACCCGAATTCCTAAACCTTAACCTTAACCTATTTTCAAATCCCTAAACTAAACCTACACCTAAACCCGAACCCGATTCCTAAATCTAAACCTTAACCTATTCTCAATTCGCTAAACCTATAGCTTATAACCTAAACCTAAACCTAAACCTAAACCTTAACCTATAACCTTAACCTAAACCAAAACCTATGACCTAAAACCTAAATGTATTCTCAAATTTCTAAACCTAAACCTACACCTAATCCTAATCTCAACTCCCTAACCTAAACCTAAACCTAAACTTGAAAACCCAAACCTAAAGCTGATTCGAACCCGAACCCGATTTCTAAACCTAAATCTTACCTATTCTCAAATCCCTAAACTTAAACCTACACCTAATCCTAATCTAAACTCCCTAACCTAAACCTAAACCTAAACTTGAAAACCCAAACCTAAACCCAATCCCGAACCCGAACCCGAATTCTTAAACATAAACCTTAACCTATTTTCAAATCCCTAAACCTAAACCTACACCTAATCCTAATCTCAACTCCCTAACCTAAACCTAAACCTAAACTTGAAAACCCAAACCTAAACCCGATCTCGAACCCGAACACGATTTCCTAAACGTAAACCTTAACCTATTCTCAATTGCTAAACCTATAGCTTATAACCTAAACCTAAACCTTAACCTTAACTAAGCTAAACTTTGAACCTATAACCTATAACCTAAACCTAAAACCTAAATATATTAACAAATCCTAAAACCTACACCAACACCTAATCCTAATCTCAACTCCCTAACCTAAACCTAAACTTAAACTCGAAAAACCCAAACCTAAACCCAATCCCAACCCGATTTCCTAAACCTAAACCTTAACCTATTCTCAATTCCCTAAACCTATAGCTTATAACCTAAACCTAAACCTTACCTATTCTCAAATTCTAAACCTAAACCAACACATAATCCTAATCTCAACTCCCTAGCCTAAACCTAAACCTAACTCGAAAACCAAAACCTAAACCCGATCCCGAACCCGAACACGATTTCCTAAACCTAAACCTTAACCTATTCTCAATTCCTAAACCTTAACCTATAACCTAAACCTAAACCTATAACCTACACTTATAACTAAACCTAAGACCTAAAACCTAAATGTATTCTCAAATCCCTAAACCTAAACCTACACCTAATCCTAATCTCAACTCCCTAATCTAAACCTAAACTTGAAAACCCAAACCTAAACCCGATCCCGAACCCGAACCCGATTCCCTAAACCTAAACCTTAACCTATTCTCAATTCCTTAAACCTATAGCTTATAACCTAAACCTAAACCTAAACCTAAACCAAAACCTATGACCTAAAACCTAAATGTATTCTCAAATCTCTAAACCTAAACCTACACCTAATCCTAATCTCAACTCCCTAACCTAAACCTAAACCTAAACTTGAAAACCCAAACCTAAAACTTGATCCCGATCCCGAACCCGATTTCCTAAACCTAAACCTTAACCTATTCTCAAATCCCTAAACCTACACCTACACCAAATCCTAATCAAAACTCCTAACCTAAACCTAAACCTAAACTTGAAAACCCAAACCTAAACCCAAACCCGAATTCCTAAACCTAAACCTTAACCTATTTTTAAATCCCTAAACCTAAACCTACACCTAATCCTAATCTAAACTCCCTAACTTGAAAACCCAAACATAAAACCCTATCCCGAACCCGAACTCCGATTTCCTAAACCTAAACCTTAACCTATTCTCAATTCCCTAAACCTAAACCTACACCTAATCCTAATCTAAACTCCTAACCTAAACCTAAACCTAAACTTGAAAACCCAAACCTAAACCCAATCCCGAACCAGAACTGAATTCTTAAACCTAAACCATAACCTATTTTCAAATCCTTAAACCTAAACCTAAACCTACACCTAATCCTAATCTCAACTCCCTAACCTAAACTTAAACCTAAACTTGAAAACCCAAACCTAAACCCAATCCAGAACCCGAACCAGATTTTCTAAAACCTATTCTAGATTCCCTAAACCTAAACCTTAACCTTAACCTAAGCTTAAACTCGAACCTATAACCTAAATATATTCTCAAATCCCTAAACCTACACCTATACCTACACCTAATCCTAATCTCAACTCCCTAACCTAAACCTAAACCTAAACTTGAAAACCCAAACCTAAACCCGATCCCGAACCCGAACCCGAACCCGATTTCTAAACCTAAACCTTAACCTATTCTTAATTCCCTAAACCTATAGCTTATAACTTAAACCTTAACCTATTCTCAAATTCCTAAACCTACACCTACAACTAATCCTCATCTAAACTCCCTAACCTAAACCTAAACCTAAACTTGAAAACCCAAACCTAAACTGATCCCGAACCCAAACCCGATTTCCTAAACCTAAACCTTAACCTATTCTCAAATCCCTAAACCTTAACCTACACCTAATCCTAATCTCAACTCCCTAACCTAAACCTAAACCTAAACCTAAACTTGAAAACCCAAACCTAAACCCAATCCCAAACCCGAACCTAATAATCTTAAACCTTAACCTTAACCTATTTTCAAGTCCCTAAACCTAAACCTACACCTAATCCTAATCTCAACTCCCTAACCTAAACTTAAACCTAAACTTGAAAACCCAAACCTAAACCCGATCCCGAACCCGATTTCCTAAACCTAAACCTTAACTTATTCTCAATTTCCTAAACCTATAGCTTATAACCTAAACCTAAACCTTAACCTTAAGCTAAACCTAAACTCGAACCTATAACTTATAACCTAAATATATTCTCAAATCCGTAAACCTACACCTATACCTAATCCTAATCTCAACTCCCTAACCTAAACCTAAACCTAAACTTGAAAACCCAAACCTAAACTCGAACCCGATTTCATAAAAACCTTAACATATTCTCAATTCCCTAAACCTATAGCTTATAACCTAAACCTTAACATAAACCTAAACCTAAACCTTAACCAATTCTCAAATTCCTAAACCTACACCTACAACTAATCATAATCTAAACTCTCTAACCTAAACCTAAACCTAAACTTGAAAACCCAAACCTAAACTTGAACTCGAACCCGAACCCGATTTCTAAACCGATCCTTAACCTATTCTCAAATCCCTAAACCTTAACCTACACCTAATCCTAATCTAAACTCCTAACCTAAACCTAAACCTAAACTTGAAAACCCAAACCTAAACCCAATCCCGAACCCAAACCCGAATTCTTAAACCTTAACCTTGACCTATTTTCAAATCCCTAAACCTAAACCTACACCTAATCCTAATCTCAACTCCCTAACCTAAACCTAAACCTAAACTTGAAAACCCAAAACTAAACCCGAACCCGAACCCGATCCCGATTTTCTAAACCTAAATTTATGACCTTAACCTAAACCTATTCTCAAATCCCAAAACCTCAGAACCTAAACCTAAACCTATAACCTATAACCTAAACCAAAACCTATAACCTAAACCCGAACCCATTCTCAAATCCCATAACCTATAACCTAAACCTAAACCTTAACTCGAACCAAAACCAAAACCAAAACCAAAACCAAAACCAAAACCTAAAACCTAAACCCAAACCTAAACCCAAACCCAAACCCGAACCCGAATTCTAAACCTTAACCTAAACATATAACCTATAGCCAATAACTTAAGCCAATACCTAAGCTTTAAAACCTTACTTATAACCTAAAACTATTCTCAAATCCTTAAACCTTCACCTATAACCTAACCGAAACCTATACTTATAACCTAAAACTATTCTCAAATCCCAAAACCTATAACCTAAACCCGAACCTCGAACCCAATTCCTAAACCTTAACCTAAACATATAACCTATAACCTATAACTTAAGCTTATACCTAAACCTAAAACCTTACTTATAACCTAAAACTATTCTCAATTACCAAAACCTATAACCTAAACCCGAACCCGAACCCGATTCCTAAACCTTAACCAAAACATATAACCTATAACCTATAACCTAAGCTTATAACTTAAACCAAAAGCTAAACCTATAACCTAATCCTAAACCTATAACCTAAACTCAAATCCCTAAACCTAAACCTAAACCTAATTCTAATCTCAACTCCCTATCCTAAACCTAAACCTAAAATTGAAAACCCAAACCTAAACGCGATCCCGAACCCGAACCCAATTTCCTAAACCTATACCTTAACCTATTCTCAATTCCCTAAACCTATAGCTTATAACCTAAACCTAAACCTAAACCTAAAACCTAAACCTAAACCTAAACCTAAAACTTAAATTTATTGTCAAATCCCTAAACCTAAACCTACACCTAATCCGAATCTCAACTCCCTAACCTAAACCTAAACCTAAAATTGAAAACCCAAACCTAAACGCGATCCCGAACCCGAACCCAATTTCCTAAACCTATACCTTAACCTATTCCCAATTCCCTAAACCTATAGCTTATAACCTAAACCTAAACCTAAACCTAAACCTAAAAGTTAAATGTATTGTCAAATCCTAAACCTAAACCTACACCTAATCCTAATCTCAACTCCTAACCTAAACCTAAACCTAAACTTGAAAACCGAAACCTAAAACCCGATCCCGAACCCGATTTCCTAAACCTAAACCTTAACCTATTCTCATATCCCTAAACCCAAACCTACACCTAATCCTAATCTAAACTACCAAACCTAAACCTAAATCTAAACATGAAAACCCAAACCTAAACCCAATCCTGAACCCGAACCCAAATTCCTTAACCTAAACCTTAACCTATTTTCAAATCCCTAAACTAAACCTACACCTAAACCCGAACCCGATTCCCTAAATCTAAACCTTAACCTATTCTCAATTCCTAAACCTATAGCTTATAACCTAAACCTAAACCTAAACCTAAACCTTAACCTATAACCTAAACCTAAACCAAAACCTATTACCTAAAACCTAAATGTATCCTCAAATCTCTAAACCTAAACCAACACCTAATCCTAATCTCAACTCCCTAACCTAAACCTAAACCTAAACTTGAAAACCCAAACCAAAAACCCGATCCGGACAACCCGAACCCAATTTCTAAACCTAAATCTTAACCTATTCTCAAATCCCTAAACTTAATCCTACACCTAATCCTAATCTAAACTCCCTAACCTAAACCTAAACCTAAACTTGAAAACCCAAACCTAAACTCAACCCGATTTCATTAAAACCTTAACATATTCTCAATTCCCTAAACCTATAGCTTATAACCTAAACCTTAACCTAAACCTAAACCTAAACCTTAACCAATTCTCAAATTCCTAAACCTACGCCTACAACTAATCATAATCTAAACTCTCTAACCTAAACCTAAACCTAAACTTGAAAACCCAAACCTAAACTTGAACTCAACCCGAACCCGATTTCCTAAACCGAATCCTTAACCTATTCTCAAATCCCTAAACCTTAACCTACACCTAATCCTAATCTAAACTCCCTACCCTAAACCTAAACCTAAACTTGAAAACCCAAACCTAAACCCAATCCCGAACCCAAACCCGAATTCTTAAACCTTAACCTTGACCTATTTTCAAATCCCTAAACCTAAACCTACACCTAATCCTAATCTCAACTCCCTAACCTAAATCTAAACCTAAACTTGAAAACCCAAAACTAAACCCGAACCCGAACCCGATCCCGATTTTCTAAACCTAAATTTATGACCTTAACCTAAACCTATTCTCAAATCCCAAAACCTGTAACCTAAACCTAAACCTATAACCTATAACCTAAACCAAAACCTATAACCTAAACCCGAACCCATTCTCAAATCCCATAACCTATAACCTAAACCTAAACCTTAACTCCGAACCAAAACCAAAACCAAAACCAAAACCAAAACCAAAACCAAAACCTAAAACCTAAACCCAAACCTAAACCCAAACCCAAACCCGAACCCGAATTCCTAAACCTTAACCTAAACATATAACCTATAGCCTATAACTTAAGCCAATACCTAAGCCTAAAACCTTACTTATAACCTAAAACTATTCTCAAATCCTTAAACCTTAACCTATAACCTAACTGAAACCTATACTTATAACCTAAAACTATTCTCAAATCCCAAAACCTATAACCTAAACTCGAACACGAACGCAGAATTCCTAAACCTTAACCTAAACATATAACCTATAACCTATAACTTAAGCCTATACCTAAACCTAAACCTTACTTATAACCTAAAACTATTCTCAATTACCAAAACCTATAACCTAAACCCGAACCCGAACCCGAATTCCTAAACCTTAACCAAAACATATAACCTATAACCTATAACCTAAGCCTATAACTTAAACCAAAAGCTAAACCTATAACCTAATCCTAAACCTATAACCTAAACTCAAATCCCTAAACCTAAACCTAAACCTAATTCTAATCTCAACTCCCTATCCTAAACCTAAACCTAAAATTGAAAACCCAAACCTAAACGCGATCCCGAACCCGAACCCAATTTCTAAACCTATACCTTAACCTATTCTCAATTCCCTAAACCTATAACTTATAACCTAAACCTAAACCTAAACCTAAAACCTAAACCTAAACCTAAACCTAAAACTTAAATTTATTGTCAAATCCCTAAACCTAAACCTACACCTAATCCTAATCTCAACTCCCTAACCTAAACCTAAACCTAAAATTGAAAACCCAAACCTAAACGCGATCCCGAACTCGAACCCAATTTCCTAAACCTATACCTTAACCTATTCCCAATTCCCTAAACCTATAGCTTATAACCTAAACCTAAACCTAAACCTAAACCTAAAAGTTAAATGTATTGTCAAATCCCTAAACCTAAACCTACACCTAATCCTAATCTCAACTCCCTAACCTAAACCTAAACCTAAACTTGAAAACCCAAACCTAAAACCCGATCCCAACCCGATTTCCTAAACCTAAACCTTAACCTATTCTCATATCCCTAAACCCAAACCTACACCTAATCCTAATCTAAACTACCAAACCTAAACCTAAATCTAAACATGAAAACCCAAACCTAAACCCAATCCCGAACCCGAACCCAAATTCCTTAACCTAAACCTTAACCTATTTTCAAATCCCTAAACTAAACCTACACCTAAACCCGAACCCGATTCCCTAAATCTAAACCTTAACCTATTCTCAATTCCCTAAACCTATAGCTTATAACCTAAACCTAAACCTAAGCCTAAACCTTAACCTATAACCTAAACCTAAACCAAAACCTATTACCTAAAACCTAAATGTATCCTCAAATCTCTAAACCTAAACCAACACCTAATCCTAATCTCAACTCCCTAACCTAAACCTAAACCTAAACTTGAAAACCCAAACCTAAAACCCGATCCGGAACCCGAACCCAATTTCCTAAACCTAAATCTTAACCTATTCTCAAATCCCTAAACTTAATCCTACACCTAATCTAATCTAAACTCCCTAACCTAAACCTAAACCTAAACTTGAAAACCCAAACCTAAACCCAATCCCGAACCCGAACCCGAATTCTTAAACCTAAACCTTAACCTATTTTCAAATCCCTAAACCTAAACCTACACCTAATCCTAATCTCAACTCCCTAACCTAACTCTAAACCTAAACTTGAAAACCCAAACCTAAACCCAATCACGAACCCGAACCCGATTTCCTAAACCTAAACCTTAACCTATTCTCAATTGCCTAAACCTATAGCATATAACCTAAACCTAAACCTTAACCTTAACTAAACCTAAACCCGAACCTATAACCTATAACCTAAACCTAAAACCTAAATATATTCACAAATCCTTAAACCTACACCTACACCTAATCCTAATCTCAACTCCCCTAACATAAACCTAAACTTAAACTCGAAAATCCAAACCTAACCCAATCCCGAACTTGATTTCCTAAACCTAAACCTTAACCTATTCTCAATTCCTTAAACCTATAGCTTATAACCTAAACCTAAACCTTACCTATTCTCAAATTCCTAAACCTAAACCAACACATAATCCTAATCTCAACTCCCTAGCCTAAACCTAAACCTAACTCGAAAACCAAAACCTAAACCCGATCCCGAACCCGAACTCGATTTCCTAAACCTAAACCTTAACCTCTTCTCAATTCCCTAAATCTTAACCTATAACCTAAACCTAAACCTATAACCTACACTTATAACCAAAACCTAAGACCTAAAACCTAAATGTATTCTCAAATCTCTAAACCTAAACCTACACCTAATCCTAATCTCAACTCCCTAATCTAAATCTAAACTTGAAAACCCAAACCTAAACCCAATCCCGAACCCGAACCCGATTCCCTAAACCTAAACCTTAACCTATTCTCAATTCCTTAAACCTATAACTTATAACCTAAACCTAAACCTAAACCTAAACCTAAACCAAAACCTATGACCTAAAACCTAAATGTATTCTCAAATCTCTAAACCTAAACCTACACCTAATCCTAATCTCAACTCTCTAACCTAAACCTAAACCTAAACTTGAAAACCCAAACCTAAAACTTGATCCCGATCCCGAACGATTTCCTAAACCTAAACCTTAACCTATTCTCAAATCCTTAAACCTACACCTACACCTAATCCTAATCTAAACTCCCTAACCTAAACCTAAACCTAAACTTGAAAACCCAAACCTAAACCCAAACCCGAATTCCTAAACCTAAACCTTAACCTATTTTCAAATCCCTAAACCTAAACCTACACCTAATCCTAATCTCAACTCCCTAACTTGAAAACCCAAACATAAAACCCTATCCCGAACCCGAACCGATTTCCTAAACCTAAACCTTAACCTATTCTCAATTCCCTAAACCTAAACCTACACCTAATCCTAATCTAAACTCCCTAACCTAAACCTAAACCTAAACTTGAAAACCCAAACCTAAACCCAATCCCAAACCGAACCGAGAATTCTTAAACCTAAACCTTAACTTATTTTCAAATCCTTAAACCTAAACCTAAACCTACACCTAATCCTAATCTCAACTCCCTAACCTAAACTTAAACCTAAACTTGAAAACCCAAACCTAAACCCGATCCCGAACCCGAACCCGATTTTCTAAAACCTATTCTCGATTTCCTAAACCTAAACCTTAACCTTAACCTAAGCCTAAACCTGAACCTATAACCTAAATATATTCTCAAATCCCTAAACCTACACCTACACCTACACCTAATCCTAATCTCAACTCCTAACCTAAACCTAAACCTAAACTTGAAAACCCAAACCTAAACCCGATCCCGAACCCGAACCCGATTTCTTAAACCTAAACCTTAACCTATTCTCAATTCCCTAAACCTATAGCTTATAACTTAAACCTTAACCTATTCTCAAATTCCTAAACCTACACCTACAACTAATCCTCATCTAAACTCCTAACCTAAACCTAAACCTAAACTTGAAAACCCAAACCTAAACCCGATCCCGAACCCGAACCCGATTTCCTAAACCTAAACCTTAACCTATTCTCAAATCCCTAAACCTTAACCTACACCTAATCCTAATCTAAACTCCCTAACCTAAACCTAAACCTAAACTTGAAAACCCAAACCTAAACCCGAACCCGAACCCGAACCCGATTTCTTAACCCTAAACCTTAACCTATTCTCAAATCCCTAAACCTTAACCTACACTTAATCCTAATCTAAACTCCCTAACATAAACCTAAACCTAAACTTGAAAACCCAAACCTAAACCCAATCCCGAATCCGAACCCGAATTCTTTAACCTTAACCTTGACTGTTTTCAAATCCCTAAACCTAAACCTACACCTAATCCTAATCTCAACTCCCTAACCTAAACCTAAACCTAAACCTAAACTTGAAAACCTAAACCTAAACCCGATCCCGAACTGAACCCGATTTCCTAAACCTAAACCTTAACCTATTCTCAATTCCCCTAAACCTATAGCTTATAACCTAAACCTAAACCCCTAACCTTAACTTAAACCTAAACTCGAACCTATAACTTATAACCTAAATATATTCTCAAATCCCTAAACCTACACCTACACCTAATCCTAATCTCAACTCCCTAACCTAAACCCAAACCTAAACTTGAAAACCCAAACCTAAACCCGATCTCAAACCCGAACCCGATTTCCTAAACCTAAACCTTAACCTATTCTTAATTCCCTAAACCTATTCTTATAACCTAAACCTTAACCTAAACCTAAACCTTAACATATTCTCAAATTCCTAAACCTACACCTACACCTAATCCTAATTTAAACTCCCTAACCTAAACCTAAACCTAAACTTGAAAACCCAAACGTAAACCCGATCCCGAACCCAAACCCGATTTCCTAAACCTAAACCTAATCCTAATCTAAACTCCCTAACCTAAACCTAAACCTAAACTTAAACTTGAAAACCCAAACCTAAACCCAATCCCGAACCCGAATTCTTAAACCTAAACCTTAACCTATTCTCAAATCCCTAAACCTACACCTACACCTAATCCTAATCTCAACTCCCTAACCTAAACCTAAACCTAAACTTGAAAACCCAAACCTAAACCCGATCCCGAACCCCAACTCGGTTTCCTAAACCTAAACCTTAACCTATTCTCAATTCCCTAAACCTATAGTTTATAACCTAACCTAAACCTAAACTTATTTATATGTATATTGCGTGGATGAATGTAATGTGAATAAGATTGTTTGTGTTTGGATGGATATAGTTTATGTTTGGATGGATTTATGTAATTCGGGTTTAGATGGATGTGAATGTGATGAAATGTGGATAAAATTGTTTTTTTACTTATGAAGTTAAACTTATATGTATTATGCGTGGATGAATGTAATGTGGATAAGATTGTTTGTTTGGATGGATTTACGTAGTTTGGGTTTAGATGGATGTGAATGTGAATGTGATGAAATATATTGTATAACAGGTGTATATCAGGAAGATTGTGTTTGGATGGATTTACATAGTTTGGGTTTAGATGGATGTGAATGTGATGAAATATATTTAACAGGTGTATATCAGGAAGATTGTGTGAGTTTGGGTTTAGATGGATGTGAATGTGAATGTGATGAAATATATTGTATAACAGGTGTATATCAGGATGTGAATGTGAATGTGATGAAATATATTGTATAACAGGTGTATATCAGGATGTGAATGTGAATGTGATGAAATATATTGTATAACAGGTGTATATCAGGATGTGAATGTGAATGTGAATGTGACGAAATATATTGTATGACAGGTGTATATCAGGATGTGAATGTGAATGTGATGAAATATATTGTATAACAGGTGTATATCAGGATGTGAATGTGATGAAATATATTATATAACAGGTGTATATCAGGATGTGAATGTGAATGTGAATGTGATGAAATATATTGTATAACAGGTGTATATCAGGATGTGAATGTGATGAAATTTATTGTATAACAGGTGTATATCAGGATGTGAATGTGAATGTGAATGTGATGAAATATATTGTATAACAGGTGTATATCAGGAAGAAGATTGTAACAGGTCAAATTTGAAATGTCCTTTAAGGGTGATAAGAGACGGCCCATAGCAGTCCTTTTAAAGGACGGTCTATAACCGTCCTTTGAAGGCCCATAAGAGACAGTTCATGACAGTCTTTTTTAAGGACGGTCCATGACAGTCCTTTTAAAGGACGGTCCATGGCCGTCCTTGTTGGGCTCATAAGAGACGGTTTATAACAGTCCATTTTAAGGACGGTCTATGACCGTCCTTTTTTATAACGGTCCATGACCGTCTTTTTTTCATCATTAAGAATGACGGTTTTCAACCGTCCTTTAAGTAATAGGACACGTCAAAATTTGACTTCCTATGCGACGGTCCATGACCGTCCTTTTTGGTCATTTGAGACGGTTTTGGACCATCCTTTTTTCGCTGTTTTGGCGTAGTGTCATTAGGTGGGCTTCACCTTGGAAATTGATGTCGTTGTTGCCCACCTAACCAGCTAGTAGGTGTATTTTGTTTTCAATGTTAATGGTCAGAGTACATTT